>SSNQ01034683.1:142509-175480 GCA_006942095.1 Nothobranchius kuhntae | reverse complement strand
CAGCGGCCGCAAACTCACTGATGCGCCTGCAGCCTCTCAGAGTACCTGCTGCTCTAAACATTAAAATAATTATTTCATTTTCTGTTCCTCACTTCTGATTACCTTCAATGGTGTCTGTTTGTTGCAACCACCAGGTACAAAAACTAACGTGTTTTTATTTGACTATTTTTCTGTCCTGCCTGTTTATTATCTTCCTGCATCTCCTCTCATTCCTAAAGAGAAACTGCTACCTGGGTTCATATATATTCATATATATTCACCTTATGAGTTACCTTTGAACTGCAGTTCTAAAAGATCTACCGACCGCTAAAACAGCGGAGCGCTCGCTGCTTGGCGGCCGCATCAGTGATCTGTGCGTCGGAGGACAAGGTGATGCGCCATGCTCCACAGCATGCAGCGAAACGCATCAGGCGCAAATAAAAGACAGAAAACATAAAAGGAAATGAACAGACATGAACAATCGCGTTAAATTAGTTTTTGAGGTGGCGACACCTGATTTGATAATGTTACTGTGGCCGTGCTCAGGACGCAGATGTCTGGAGCGCGTCAACAATCAGAGCTTTGCATGCGCAAGCTGGTTAAGGTTAGGATGGGGTGAGGGGAAGGTTAAATTGCAAGAGGGTAAAGGTCACAATTTCGTTAAAAGTCTGTTTTACGGCGGGTGTCAGTACCGACGCTCTGGCACAGCGCGTTGCCTCCCGACGCGCAGGAGCTTGTCATCTGCTGACAGCAGGCTGCTGTCTTTTCCGTGGACTGCATCTTGCCGGTCATTATCACGTGACAGCGACTAGTCGATGACAGGCACAAAAAGTCACTATAGAGCGGTGAAGTCGACTAGTGACTAGTTCATACAACCCCTGCTACTGCTCCCCAGAGTGTTCTTCAGCATAATCAGCACGTTCTCTTTGAACTTGATATCAAATTTTCACCTCCTCTTCGTTTCCGCACGGTTAAAGTTACCCTCGCGGTCTATCACTGGCAAATCAAAAGTGAGACGATGACACAACCGCCCCCCGTACTTGCTTGTTACCACATTCCTCCCGGCCACAATAAGAGACCGGCCATTATTCACCTCCGCCGACTCCGACACCGCCAAAATATGATACCCGGCAGTTAATTAAATACAGGCTAATATTAGAGGATTTACGGTAGATATATATACAGATCTCTCTCTCTCTCTCTCTCTCTCTCTCTCTCTCTCTCTCTCTCTCTATATATATATATATATATATATATATATATATATATATATATATATATATATATATATATATATATATATATATATATAATCTCTCTCTCTCTCTCTCTCTCTCTCTCTCTCTCTCTCTCTCTCTCTCTCTCTCTCTCTCTCTCTCTCTCTCTCTCTCTATATATATATATATATATATATATATATATATATATATATATATATATATCTTCCTTGTAATAAGCTGGCCAAAAGAAAAAGTACAGACCACAGAAGCTCCTAACCATGGAGTTCCATTCCAAGTACAGCACCCTGACTCTGTCTACTAGCTGTAAACTAGGCTGAGGATTAGTGTGTGTGAGATCCACTGTCCAGGATGAAACATCCAAGATCCATAAGTACATCAAGGATAAGGCCCCAAATGGATATATGTCATCCATTCATTTTCGGTTGCTTATCCAGAGTCGGGTTGCAGGGGCAGCAGCCTAAGCAGAGAGGCCCAGACCTCCCTCTCCCCAGCCACTTGGGCCAGCACTTCTGGAGGACCCTAAGGTGTTCCCTGGCCATGGGAGAGACATAGTCCCTCCAGTGTGTCCTGGGTCTTCCTTTAGGTTCCCTCCCGGTTGGACGTGTAAGGAAAACCTCAACAGGGAGGCATCCAGGAGGCACCCTTACCAAATGCCCGAGCCACCTCAGCTGGCTCCTCTTAACTCATTCACTGCCATGTTTTTACTGTGTGGGCATCGGAACAAGCCCCTGCACCGTGAGAAAAAACACCTCAGCTCTAAAGCCGATCATCATCCGCATACGTCACACGTCACGTGACCAAGAAGCAGAACATCCATGTGCTAGGAGATCGTTTTGGGCCGCTGCTGTAAAAAAAGTGAGGCGCGAACCGGAAAAGCGTCTGCCGATCACAATTCAACAACGGATTATGAAAGAATGGATAACGCTCGAAACGCGTGGATTCTTCCTGATGTAAGAGGTGAGTCTCCGCTTTGTTTTGGTTGTTTTTTGGCGTCTACATCATCCTAGCGCGCAACGTTCTGTGACTCTTAAAAACAACTGTAAAAACGGCGAGAAACGCTGGCAGCGAAGTGCTTTAGCGATCATGAAACGGCTGGCAGCGAATTAGTTAATGTGGAGGAGCAGCGAGTTTACTCAGAGCCCCTCCTGGATGACCGAGCTTCTCACCCTACCTCTAAAGGAGAGCCCAGTCACCCTGCAGAGAAAACTCATTTTAACCGCTTGTATCCACGATCTTGTTCTTTCAATCGCTACCCAAAGCTCGTGACCATAGGTGAGGGTAGGAACGTAGAATTTTGCTTCCAGCTCAGATCTCTTTTCACCAGGACAGACCGGTACAACACCCGCATCACTGCAAAAGCAGCACCAATCCACCTGTTGATCTTGCGTTCCATCTTTCCCTCACTGAACAAGACCCCGAGATACTTAAACTCCTCCCTTTGGGGCAGGGTCTCGTCCCTGACCCGGAGAAGGCATTCTACCCTTTTCCAACTCAAGACCATGGTCTCGGATTTAAAGGAGCTGATTCTCATCCCAGCTGCTTCACACTCGGCTGCGAACCGCTCCAATGAGAGCTGGCGATAACGTTCTGATGAAGCCAACAGGACCACATCATCTGCAAAAGCAGAGACCTGATCCTCAGGCCACCAAAACAGATGCCCTCCACACCTTGGCTGCTCCTAGAAATCCTGTCCATGAAGGTTATGAACAATCAGAGACAAAGGGCAGCCTTGGCGGAGTCCAACTCTCACTGGGAACGTGACAGAAAAAATGGCTCATAGTTGTGCATTGTTCTCCATGTTTTTTTTCTCTATTTATTGGGTGAATTAGTTCAGAGCGATTTTACTTCCTGGAGCTTTTTAAATTAGGAGGAATGTTTTACACTTTTCTGATGATGTGTAATTTCATCAGTCAGGAATAACATATTCTGGATCTTGTTATCCTGCTGGTAACATCTGAAACCAATGAGTGAACATTTGACGGACTCAAGCAGAGGTCAGACCAAGGGTCACCTGTACTTCTGATGCCATAAAGCTGGACTCTGAGGTCTAAACCATTAGCGGCTTTGTGCTGATTAAAGAGCTGATGAACCAACATCTGTTTCTTACAGCCGGGCATCAATGAAACAGTCGAAAGGATCATATATTCTATCAAAGAGATGGCCTAGAGTCAGGGGTCATGAGATCAGAGTTCAGTGTGCCTACAGGTGGTTGGTCAGAGGTGAGGGGTCAAGTGGAACCATCCAGCAGCTGTCTGAGAGCCCTCTCGATGTTGATTCTGTGTCCCAACCGGGTGACTCCGAGCTCCATGTAGTCCTCCTTGGTGAGGGCGGGGAGGTGGGAGCCTTCGATCTCGTGCTCCTGGAAGCGCTGGCGGTGTTCGGCCAGGCCCAAGCTCTCCAACCAATCACCCACATCATATTTATTCCACAGGTTGATTGGCCGCTGCCTCCAAGGCCGAAGGGCCAACAGGGGCCCGCTAAGGACCGGGGAGGGGCAGGGCGAGGCGTGAGGTGAAGGAGAAGGAGAACGGGATCTGGTTCGTGCACTGGCGCTTCTCATAACAAAGCGAACCTCCTTTGGTTCAGACGGGAGACTGAGGCTGGATGACTTCAGGATGGTGAGAGCTCGACCCGAGCTCAGATCTGGGCGTTCAGGGCAGGTGGTGGGGGAGGAGGCGAGCCCCATAGATCGGTCAGAGGGGGAGGGAGAAGGTGAGGGGCTGCGGCGGGTGACGGGGTAGCGACTTCCTGGTCGGACTGTGTAACTGGCGCCGTATCCTCGCTGTGAGATGGTGTGGAGTTCCCCGAGGCTGGAGAACAACCTGCAGAGCACGGAGCAGGATGTTAGACATTAGCTGGACGATTCAGTGAGAATGTCCTGTTCTGACTTCCTTCTCGGAGTCATCAAAACCAAAATCGGAAAAGAACGACGCCCAGCATGTTTTACTGTTTCAACACACCTGATTTTAATCAGCAGGTCAGTTACAGGCTGGGTGTGCTGCTGAACAGGTGAATCAAGTGTGTTGGAACAGGGAAGCAACTAAAACATGCTGGATACCGGCCCCCTGGGAATGGAGTAGGGGATCACTCATCTAGCTTTGCTCCTGTTTCTTTGCCTGAGTTAACCAAACTAGTTAACTCTATGAAGACCTCTGCATGCCCCCTCCACATCTTACCCTCATCTTTGTTTAAAAGTGCTTTTCAGTCCATCGGTCCCAGCGTGCTCTCTATAATTAATGCTTCTCTGGTCTCTGGTCAGGTCCCTGCTTACTTTAAGAACGCTGTAATCCACCCGCTTCTTAAAAAACCGAGTCTCGACCCCTCTCTCCATAGCAGCTTCAGACCCATCTCTAAACTTCCGTTCATCTCCAAGATCTTGGAAAAGGTTGTGGCTAAACAACTCACAGCTGCTCTTGATGAACATAACATCTATGATAGCTTCCAGTCAGGTTTTCGTAGAGCTCATTCTACTGAAACAGCTCTTCTTAGGGTCTCTAATGACCTTCTGACTCACAGTGATGCAGGGGACTGTTCTGTTCTGGTCCTGCTGGACCTGACTGCAGCCTTTGACACTGTTGACCATCACCTGCTACTGGAGAGGCTGAGAGACTGGGTCGGCCTATCAGGATCTGTTCTGGAGTGGTTCTCCTCTTATCTCTCTGAGCGCTCCTTTTCTGTGGCTGTCTCCAAGTTTAGGTCCTCCACCACCTCTCTTACCCATGGTGTCCCACAAGGTTCTGTGCTGGGGCCTCTGCTCCTCCTTCTCTATCTGCTTCCTCTTCAGCACATCCTGAGCTCCTTCAAAGGAATCTCCTACCATCTTTATGCAGATGACATCCAACTGTACATCTCCTTTAAGCCCCATGAGATGTCTAAGCTGCAGCTGTTACACACCTGCTTAGACTCTATCAAAACCTGGATGGTGGGAGCTTTCTTCAGCTGAATGAAGATAAGACTGAGATCCTCATCTGTGCCCCAGACAAGCTGGTTCCCAAAGTCAGAGACTCTCTTGGTCAGCTTGCTTCTCACACCAAGCCCTCCGTCAGGAATCTTGGCGTGACCTTTGACCCAGCTCTCACCCTGGATTCTCATGTCAGTTCTCTTGTTGGCTCTTCCTTCTTCCATCTCAGGAACGTTGCTAAGCTGAGTCCCATTCTGTCCCGCTCTGAACTTGAGACAGTTCTCCACACCTTCATCTCCTCACGCTTAGACTACTGTAACTCTCTTTTCACGTGTCTGAGCAGAACCTCCCTGAACCGTCTACAGGTGGTTCAGAACGCCTGTGCTCGGCTTCTGACCAAGTCCTCCAAACACACCCACATCACCCCGCTTCTCCTCCAGCTTCACTGGCTGCCAGTCAACTTCAGGGTTCATTTCAAGATCCTGGTTCTGGTCTATAGGGCCTTACATGGACAAGCACCATCACCCTCTCCTTGTTCTGCTCTCGCCACCTATTCCACCTTCCTCAGGATCCACTGATTTCCCTCTTTCATATTCACTCTCTCTTTCTTTGCATGTTTTAATCACAATTGTCTATTTTTTGCTCATTTTAAATATATTTTTAATCATTTTGTAAATTCTATTTTATATTTTTACATTTTTTGTTTTTGTGAAGCACCTCATGATTTTTATCTTGAGAGGCGCTATAGAAATTATATTTTCTTCTTCTTCTTCTAGACGGTGGAACCACGTCAAACAGAAAGTTGGTGTTTTTATTTTTTTACAGCTCCAGTATCATGCTGGTGAACATACCTGGCGCCTCCCACTGGGGACCTCCGGCCCGGGTCCAGGGGACTTGGCTCCTCCCCCAAAGAGTGGCTGTCTTTGTTGAGCAGCTGCAGTCTGTTAGCCAGATCGAGTCCAGACCCGGCCCGGCCGCTCAGCTCTAGCGCAGAGCGGCTCGTCAGATCTACAGCTGACCCGGACACCTGTCCTCCCAGCGCCGCAGGTCGCCCGTCCTCTGGACTCAGACCTCGCCGATCATCATCCCCGCCCCCCCACAGCTTGGACCTTCTCTGGAACAGATAGCGAGGCTGCCGGCTGCTGCCGCTGGTGGGAGAGGAGCAGAGAGGGGAGGACAGGGAGGACGAGGACACAGCAGAGGGGAGGAGCTCGCTGTCTGATGATTGCTTCAGTAAGGGGTCCCGAAGTGCCGAACGGCCTCGACCGATTGGCGACCGAAGGCGAGGCTTCAGCCCAGAGGGTGAAGTGACCACTGATGAGGGAGATGGGTGAGTCGCAGGTGGGGAGGAGGGGGAGGTTGGAGCAGGAGGGGAAGCCAAAGTGATCGAGGGAGGGAGTGAGCTGGGGGATGAGGAGCTGTCATGGAGACGTTCCTCGCTTCCTTCCTCCTCGTCTCCTTGCCTCCCAAGGGATTCAGGACAGCTCTCTCCTCCTCCCTCCCCTCCTCGCCGTGGCAACAAGGTGAGGGTGGGTGGAGGATGAAGGGCAGGGGGGCTGGCAAAGGCAGGGGGAGGAGTCACCAGACCAATTCTTCGTAGCTCCTCCCTGGTTTCCTCATCGCTGGATGACAACAGAGCAGGTGGGAGGGTCACAGTGTAAGCCCTATCCTCTTCCTCCGAGCTGCCCACTGTAAGGCTTCTTCGTCTGTCGATCAGAGCCGAATGGCTCTCATTGGCCAACGCTGGTAAGGGGGAGGGTCTCCATCGTTCTGGAGAGGGAGCAGCAGGTGACGTCACTCCTCCCTCAGTTTCAGGTCGCTCCACCTGTCCATCGGGGAACAGCGGCGGTGTGACGCGTTTGTGCCGCAGCTCAGGGCTGGTTTGAGGAGTCGTGTGTTTGGTGCGCTGCTCCGGGCTGGTCTGGGGGGAGGTGCGCTTGGATCGTGGCTCAGGACTACTCTGTGGGGTGGTGTAGGTGCTGCGCTTGTGTCTTGCCTCAGGACTGGCAGCTGGGGTGGGAACAGGTGTGGTGGAGGCTGAGGTGTGTTTTGTTCGAGGTTCTGGGCTTGGTGTTCGGGCGGTGAGCGCTCGTTCTCTCGCAGCGAGAGCCAAAGCAAGCGGAGACGATGGGTCTGCAGGAACAAAAATGGAAACAAGCTTCAGTAAAGGTGGAATGTTTGACTTTTTCTCTAAATGACAGAAAGGCTGGATGAGACTGCTGCTCCTTTCCTGGAGTTCAACAGGGCTCAGTCTAAGGCACCTTTAGTATCTGGAGCACTTTGACTTACTGTCTTCTCGATTACAGGAGCTCAACAAATACACACAAATGAGTAAAAGCATGAGAAAATAAATGTACACATGAATATTTTATCAGCATAAAAATGAATGTATGAAATTATGTAATAATATTTAGTTTGCTTATTTCAAAGCCAATAAAGTTTTAAAAAGATGAAAAATCAATGTAAAACATATAAAGATATATACATAAATATAGAAGCAAAAAGATGGAAAGATGTTTTTATTGGTCAGGTTTATATATTTCCACATCATTCATTCATTTATTCATTCATTCAGCAAGTTCCTTATGTCCTCACTGTCATTAATAATTCACTCACTTGTTTGGTCTCTTTACATTTTTACTTAACCAAACATGTTGATATAGATTTGGTTCTGATGACATGTGGCTTCGGTAAAACATTCATAGCGAACTTCTTTACTTAAAAGCATTTTTATGACCTAAGTTTGGTTTGGAAATGAACTGATTAATGAGTAAAGAACATCAACAAATCACAGACGGACATGAACAGAAACGAGGAGGTCTGTGTTGGAGGATGGACCTAGAGGTTTTCCCGTCAGCGGGTGGAGGAAGGTGTGAGGCGTCGGTGACGGCGACAGGACCGGGGCTGGAGGAGGCAGCTCGCCCAGGTCATCCATCGAATGGCTCTGAGTCAGCAGCAGCGGCGTCTGACTGTCAGACCCCGAACCCTCCACAGACAGGAAGAGAGAAGAGCGGCGGCCCTGAACCCGAGCGCGCTCAGAAAGAACCTGTTGCTGGTACAGCTCCGCCCTGCTGTGGCTTGAGGGTCCGCCTCCATCCAACTTGGAAGAATCGTGATCTCTGATTCCGAGACCTGAGGGGAAACACCGGACTGATGAGTCTGTGACTGGACCTTCTGTCTTCAGATTTAGTTTCTGCTCGCCTATTAAGTTCCCTGAACAAGCGGACCAGAACCAGCTGCCATGTAAGTCATGCACCTGCAACTCAACAGTCGGGGAACGTAACGTTTGACGATTAAAATTTAATCTGGTGTGAAAAATGAGTGGAAATATCTGCAGGACTTTTAGGTTCTCAAATGGTACAACTGTTGGAGGTTGAGGAGAAAATGAAGACCACCATGTGACTTATTTTTTAGCAGCATGCAAATGTGGCTTGGCGTGATGATGTCGACGATATGCAAATTAGCATGTGTAAACATCTGGCAACATCTAGCACCTTTTTGTGGGAGGAAGTTGACGACACAGCTCACAAGGTGAAAGAGCCACCTCTGGTCTAAAGTCGTGTTTATGTTGAGTTGAAAGATCCACAAGGGCTTATACCGAGATTAGCATGCTAAGCTAACAGTTCCCTGGCTTGTTTTTGCCCTGAATGGCCATAGACTTCTTACTGATACATTATTATTGTGGTCATTTTCCAATCAGTTATTTGAATGCTTATACTAGACCAGGGAGAGCTATTAGCACGTTAGCTTCATCATTTCCTTTATCAGCCACAACAGGAGTCTTACTTAATTTCTGACGGCTTTTTCAGTAAATGTGAGGGATATGTAGGGTCTGTCATATTTCCTGGTCTCTTTCTGCAGGCTACCATCAACTGCTCTGTCAGCTCGGTGCACTGACTGACTTCACAGGCTGTTTCTCCTGCTGGGTTAAACAAGCAGCCTGTTTCAAAGAGTTCCCATTAAATCGGCTAGCACGCTGCCGCTAACCACTTAAACATTCTCCCTCTCCTGATAATAACATTTTACTCTCTTTGACGTTGAATGTGCTACTACTAGTTTACCCGTTTAATTATAGATCCACTAGGATAAATACAATAAAGTTTATCTCTCACCAAATAGAATATTTACTAAGAAATCACAATGTAACCATAGAAACACTACTTGGTGTGTGTGTGTGTGTGTGTTCTGTCTTCTCCATCCCCAGTGAGTCGTGGAGGATGGCTGCTTATACTGAGCCAGGATCCTCTGGAGGTTTCTTCCTGTTAAAAGGGAGTTTTCCTCTCCACTGTCGCGGCATGCTTGCTTCGTATGAGGATTGCTGTAAAGACTCTGACACTAGTCAGTGACTCGATGCAATCTGCTGGGTTCCTTATATAGGAACCTTGTTACTGATTGGCTTAATGAGCTGACCTGTGTTGGAATGTTTACTGTGTGAAGGTCCTTGAGACGACTCTTGTGATTTGGCGCTTTATAAATAAACTTGAATTGAATTGAAATGATAGAAACTCTCACAACCTCATCATGGGAGATTAATTTAGTTTAGTTCAGTAAAGTTTCGACTTGCCACTAACGCATGAAGGACATTAAGCCCAGAAACAACGCTAGTATGATGCTAAGGTAATCTGAGGCTAATGTATTCTAGGTAGTTTGGACTTTTCTGACATAAAATTTCTCTCAAACTCAGATAAAAAGAAATGTCTAACCCTGTTCCTCAACAGGAAGTTGTTTCAACAAGGGTGACTTCCTCCTCTGAGGCTTCGTGGGCGGAGCCTGCTGTCCCACGTTGGCATAGGGGTTTTCTATTGGTCGTCCACGCCGGCGTGACAGTGGCGAATGTCCGAGGGCAGGGCTGGTGCTGTGGATGGACAGCGTGGAGGTCTGTGTGGCGGTGTGAAGTGTGTGTGCAGCAGCAGAGGCATGCGTGTCAGGCTGAAGGGGTGGTGGAGGTGTGTCCTGCAGGATGATCATAGATCTGGCTTTTCTCTGCCGCTCTGCGTGGGCATGACTTCTCAAATCGGAGAGCTCCTGCAGCCTTGGCTCCGCCCCCGGCTTGAAGCTGGAGCGACTCAGTCCTTCCCCTCGAGCTGGGGGAGGAGGAGGAAGGAAAGACGGAGGAGGGCCTGAGTCGAGAAGGAAAAGTGAGGAGAGGGAGGAGGCAGAAGGAGGCGGGGGTGGAGCTGTCTGAGGAGGTGGTGGGATGGTGCCATCTGTTAGTGAGGAGCTCCGTGGAAACCGACTCTCGTTAATCAGAGCGGTGATCCTGTCATCCTCTGGTGTGCCTGTCATGGTAACCATGGAGACAGTGATAAATAAACCAACAAACACCTGAAACTGTTCAATTATTCATCTGTAAACTGTAAATGTCTAAAACACGAATCTACACCAGTGGTAGTATACTGGTATCCTTTAGCTGATGTAGCTGTGAGTTACACGTGGGACCACTCGTCTCACCAAAGCTCTTGGTTCTGGACATCCCTCTGGGTAAAGCCATGGTGCTCTTCTCTGGAGCGGAGGGAGGGACCAAACCCTGACGCTCAAACAGCGACTGCAGACACAACAAACCCAGTTAGATGCAGCTACCAATCACTGATACTGACACAATACACAACACTAATATGATACAGAACTCTGAAACGATACCCAATACTGATACGATACCGATCATTGATACGATACCAGTCACTGATACGATACCGGTCACTGATATGATACAGATCACTGATATGATACCGGTCACTGATACAATACCGATACGATACAGATCACTGATATGATACCGATCACTGATACGATACAGATCATTGATACGATACCGGTCACTGACACGATACCGATCACTGATATGATACCGATCACTGATACAATACCGATATGATACAGATCACTGATACGATACCGGTCACTGATACGATACAGATCACTGATATGATACCGATCACTGATACAATACCGATATGATACAGATCACTGATACAATACCGGTCACTGATACGATACAGATCACTGATATGATACCGATCACTGATACGATACAGATCATTGATACGATACCGGTCACTGACACGATACCGATCACTGATATGATACCGATCACTGATACAATACCGATATGATACAGATCACTGATACGATACCGGTCACTGATACGATACAGATCACTGATATGATACCGATCACTGATACAATACCGATATGATACAGATCACTGATACAATACCGGTCACTGATACGATACAGATCACTGATATGATACCGATCACTGATACGATACAGATCATTGATACGATACCGGTCACTGACACGATACCGATCACTGATATGATACCGATCACTGATACAATACCGATATGATACAGATCACTGATACGATACAGATCATTGATACGATACCGGTCACTGACACGATACCGATCACTGATATGATACCGATCACTGATACAATACCGATATGATACAGATCACTGATATGATACCAATCACTGATATTTATTTATTTAATGGATCCCCATTAGCTGCTGCTTCGTGCAGCAACTACTCTTCCGGGGGTCCGATACCACAATACAGCAACCAATATTTACAATAAAATTCACTCAAACATTCTCACATCACAAAAACAAAAAACACAAAAAATAAAAAATAAAAAACCATCTGCTCAAATTACACAAAAAATTACAAACCATGGAAAAATCTGCATCAGCCATTTTGGACATTTCCTTCACATGTTCAATCACAATTCCCATAACTAAAACATAAATCTAAGGCTCTTCTTAAGTTAATAACACTTTTACTGCTGTGTCAACAAAAATATATTTAACTTCTTTTTGTAAGTATTTAAATTATCCTCCAATAGAAAGTTAGGTAACGTGCTCCAAGCCACCATTGCTCTGTTACTGGGTTTTTTGTTTTAAAGTTGTTCGACACCTCGGTAACACAAACCTATAGAGTGACGTTTGCCTAGTGGGCTGCATGGTGACGCAGTGGTTAGCACTGTTGCCTCGCAGCACGAAGGTTGCCGGTTCGAAACTCGGCTCGGCTGTGGCCTTTCTGCGTGGAGTTGCGTGTTCTCCCCATGCATGCGTGGGTTTCCTCCGGGTTCTCCGGTTTCCCCCACAGATCTCAACATGCCCTATAGGTTATAAATTGTAAGTCGCTTTGGATAAAAGCGTCTGCTAAATAAATAAACATAAACATAATAAACATAGTGGAATGATGATGTATATCTGAGAAGAATAGATACTTTCTGTAAAATAACTCTGGTACTTTGGTCATCACTACTCTCTTAACAAAACACAAAAGTGAATACTTCATTCTATTTTCCACATGCAACCATGATAGACGAGAATTCATTACACTTATACTAGTACTATATGAACACTGCAAAGCCAGACGAGCCGCTTTATTCTGAGCTACCTGTAATCTGGCCAAGTTACCCATCGATGTACTCGACCAGACTACAGAACCATAATCCAGATATGCCAATACTAAAGCTTGGACTACTTGCCTTAGCAGTTGATTAGACATAGACGTCCTACAGTGTCTAACTACGGCAATCCCTCTTCCCATTTTCATCAATACCTGGTCAACATGATTATTCCATGACATGTGGTTATCTACTATTACCCCCAATAAATTAACATCCGTGACTTGCTCTATTTTTGTGTCACCTACCATCAGATGGGTTTTCTTTTGAGGAATATTTAGATCCTAAAATAATACACTTTGTTTTTTTCTTATTCAAAACTAATTTATTTCTTGTCATCCATGTGTCTATTACTGCTAATTCCTCATTTAGAATCCTGTTTAAACCCATCTGTATCCGCAGAGGCATGGATTGTGGAGTCATCTGCATACATTGTAATAGTAGCTTGATGTAAACTAAGAGGTAAGTCATTGCTAAAGATTTAAATCAACAATGGTCCCAGAGCGCTCCCTTGTGGCACCCCACAGCTCACCACGACTTGCTCAGAATAACTCCCATTGAAATATACTATATTTTTCCTATCTGTTAGAAAGCTGTTCATCCATGTTATGGCAGTCGATTCAAATCCATAGCACTGCAACTTATCCAATAACACATCGTCTAACAGCACTGCACCAACAATTTTTTTATTATCTATTTCTGTCTTCCAATCATCAGTCATCTGCCGCAAGAGCAGTAGCCGTGGAGTGCCCTTTCCTGTATGCGTGTTGATATACTGAATTCAGTCCGTTTATACAGAAATATTCTTGAATTTGTTCACATATTACTTGCTCCATTATCTTATCAAGAGCTGGTAGTAAACTTATGGGTCTGCTATTTTCTCCAGAAACTGGTTCTCTATTGTTCTTTGGTATTGGGATTATTTTGGCTATTTTTCATTCCAACGGACAAACACCTGCTCCTAGACTTGTATTAATAATGTGAGCTACAGGTATTGCAATTAAATCAGCTACCCACTTTAACAACTTCATCTCCAATTCATCAACTCCAGCTGGTTTTTATTTACCATCCAGAAGTAATTTTGCTATTTTATTTGCGCACTTCGCTGGTGCGTTTCTATGATACCGAACACTCATACGATACCGGTCACTGACATGATACGATCACTGATACAATACCGATATGGTACCGGTCACTGATACGATATAGATCACAGATACGATCCTGATATGATACCGGTCACTGATACAATAACGATCACTGATACGATACCGGTCACTGATACGATACCGATCACTGATATGATACCGATCACTGATATGATACCTGATATGATACCGATATGTTACAGATCACTGATTATGATACCAAACACTCATACGATACCAGTCACTGACATGATACGATCACTGATACAATACCGATATGGTACCGGTCACTGATACGATATAGATCACAGATACGATCCCGATATGATACCGGTCACTGATACGATACCGATCACTGATACGATACCGGTCACTGACAGTGTTGGGAGTAATGTGGTACAAAAGTAATTAATTACTGTAATGCATTGCTTTTTGCTGTAATGTGGTAATGTAAGGCATTACAGGGAAAGAAAATGGTAATATTTACTCGGTACAATTGTCAGTAACGCGGTAATTACAACGCATTTTTAAACCCAGAATCAAGATGTGTTCCTTAAAAATTCAAATTGCGGGAAACCCGAAGAAAGATCCAGTATCTGCATATATTACATCATTTATGGACTCAGCTTTGCGGGCAGAGAGGACGCAGCGGTAACGGCTCAGCTGCATCCTGCACGCGGCCGCTGCAACATTCACAAAATCGCTCCACTAAAACAAAATTATTCACTTGCGATCGTTCATATCAGCGCATGTTCTCTGATATTTTGTGCTTTTCTGACGTGCTTTGCCTCAGCCGAGTTCATAATCTGTGCCCCGGTGATTTCAACTCATTACTGCTGGAGCGCCGCGCATGTGAAGATCCCTCTGGCTGATCGTTAGAAAGTAGGAAGTCTAGGAAACAGTTTTTCTGGAAGACGGAGAAAACATGCAGCATGCAGGAAGGTTAGAGAGAGAAAGGGCTGGAAATTATTCAAATAAAACCAAGAAAACAAAACAAAGTGCTTGAAAAGAAAAAAAGTAGGTAGATTTATCCTCAAAACACATTTTACCAGTGAAAGCAATAATATATGAGCATTTAATATTTATACATGTGATAGAATCAGATCACCCCAGAAGTCAGTCCCACATCCAGGGCCGTATCAAGGCATTTGGGGACCAAGGCAAATATAGGCTTGGAGCCCCCACCACCTCACTCCCTGATCAGTTAATGTAAGATGGCAGCGTGCTGAGAGTACAGATTGTTGTTGCTTTTATGTAATAAACAATCATTTTAAAGCACTGTTATTATATCTGACTGTTTTTAACAGCAATCCTAGCTCAGACACCACATCACCTTCCACATGTATGTCATGAGCTCACTGAGCATCACATGACCAGATTCATATTGAAGTTGTATCGGTGAAAGTAACTTAAAGTAATGCAAAAGTAGTAATGCCTTACATTTTAAAATCAGTAATATTGTAATGTAATGAACTACTTTAAAATGAGGGTAACAAGTAATAAATAATGCATTACAGTTTTGAAGTAACTTGCCCAACACTGGTCACTGATATGATACCGATCACTGATATGATACCTGATATGATACCGATATGTTACAGATCACTGATTATGATACCAAACACTCATACGATACCGGTCACTGACATGATACGATCACTGATACAATACCGATATGGTACCGGTCACTGATACGATATAGATCACAGATACGATCCCGATATGATACCGGTCACTGATACAATACCGATCACTGATACGATACCGGTCACTGATATGATACCGATCACTGATATGATACCTGATATGATACCGATATGTTACAGATCACTGATTATGATACCAAACACTCATACGATACCGGTCACTGACATGATACGATCACTGATACAATACCGATATGGTACCGGTCACTGATACGATATAGATCACAGATACGATCCCGATATGATACCGGTCACTGATACAATACCGATCACTGATACGATACCGGTCACTGATATGATACCGATCACTGATATGATACCTGATATGATACCGATATGTTACAGATCACTGATTATGATACCAAACACTCATACGATACCGGTCACTGACATGATACGATCACTGATACAATACCGATATAGTACCGGTCACTGATACGATATAGATCACAGATACGATCCCGATATGATACCGGTAATTGATACGATACTGATCACTGATACAATACCGATATGGTACCGGTCACTGATATGATACAGATCACTGATACAATACCGATATGGTACCGATCACTGATATTGTACTGGCCACTGATTATGATACTGATCACTCATATGATACCGATCACTGATACGATACCGATAAGGTATTGAACCCCGATTATGATACGAACACTCATATGATACCAATCACTCATACGATACCAATTACTGATACGATACCAATATGGTACTGATCACTGATACGATACCGGTCACTGAAATGATACCGATCACTGATACGATACTGGTCACTGATATGATACCGATCACTGATATGATACCGATATGATACAGATCACTGATACAATACTGATCCCTCCTATTAATTCAAATGCCCCCTGTGATTTTATCTTCAATGATTTTAACAGCAGACTTAAATCTACTCTGGATTTGCTCGCTCCACCTAAGATTAAAAAGCTACAGCCAAAACCGGCTTCCCCTTGGAGCAATGAAAACTTAAAAATGTTGAAAAGATCTTGCAGGGCGGCGGAGAGAAAATGGAGGAAATATGAGAACACAATTAATAAACAAATATACAAGGAATTATTAAAATCATACAACAAAGCTGTTAGAAATTCCAGAAATAATTACTTTTCTAAAATCATCTCGGAACACAAAAATAATCCCAAAATTCTGTTTTCTACAGTCACAAATATTTTGGGTCGTGAATTTAGTTCTCTCCAGAAAACCCCCTCGGACGCTCTCTGTGAGGAGTTTGCAGCCCACTTCAGAGGGAAGGTAGACACCATCAGACGTAACATTTTTTACACCCAATGTCATGCTGCTCCCGATCAATCTGAGAGTGTGTGTCTACCTGAGGAAACACTGGACAGTTTTGTCTTGGTTGAANTACAATACCGATATGGTACCGGTCACTGATACGATATAGATCACAGATACGATCCCGATATGATACCGGTCACTGATACGATACCGATCACTGATACGATACCGGTCACTGATATGATACCGATCACTGATATGATACCTGATATGATACTGATATGTTACAGATCACTGATTATGATACCAAACACTCATACGATACCAGTCACTGACATGATACGATCACTGATACAATACCGATATGGTACCGGTCACTGATACGATATAGATCACAGATACGATCCCGATATGATACCGGTCACTGATGCGATACAGATCACTGATACGATACCGGTCACTGATACGATACCGGTCACTGATACGATACCGGTCACTGATATGATAAAGATCACTGATATGATACCTGATATGATACCGATATGTTACAGATCACTGATTGTGATACCAAACACGCATACGATACCGGTCACTGACATGATACGATCACTGATACAATACCGATATGGTACCGGTCACTGATACGATATAGATCACAGATACGATCCCGATATGATACCGGTAATTGATACGATACTGATCACTGATACAATACCGATATGGTACCGGTCACTGATATGATACGGATCACTGATAAGATACAGATATGATACCAATCACTGATATTTTACCTGTCACTGATATGATACAGATCACTGATACAATACCGATATGGTACCGATCACTGATATTGTACTGGCCACTGATTATGATACTGATCACTCATATGATACCAATCACTGATACGATACCGATAAGGTACTGATCCCCGATTATGATACGAACACTCATATGATACCAATCACTCATACGATACCGGTCACTGAAATGATACCGATCACTGATACGATACTGGTCACTGATATGATACCGATCACTGATATGATACCGATATGATACCGGTCACTGATATGATACAGATCACTGATACGATACTGATCACTGATATGATACCAATTTCTGATACGATACTGGTCACTGATATGATACCCTTCACTGATAAGATACCGGTATGATTCAGATCACTGATATGTTACCGGTCATTGATATGATACAGATCACTGATACGATACTGATCACTGATAGGATACCGATCACTGATATGGTACCGGTCACTGAATACGATACCGATCACTCATACGATACCGAACACGAATACGATACCGATCACTGATACGATACTGATCACTGATACGATACCGATATGGTACCGATCACTGATTATGATACTGAACACTCATACAATACCGATCACTGATACGATACCTAACACTATAACGATAACAGTCACCAATATGAACACTGATGCCGTCGTGATAATCATCACTGATACTGATGACACGGGTTGGCCCATTTTTTTCAGTGTAGCTATGAGCAGTGGCGGTTTTACCATTAGGCATAGGTCAGCGGCTGCCTGGGGCCCCCTTATGTTGGGGGGGGGGGCCCTAGCCCTGACTGCCAGCACCTCTGTGTTAATGCCACAATGGACTATTCCTTTAAGATGCCGATGCACAAACAGGAAGCAATTGGTAGTCATTCCACTCCAATCCAGTTGGTGGCAGTAATACACCAAATTATTATTTGCCAAGTGCCATGAGACCACAAATAAGAAGAAGAGAAAGCAGATGTAGAGAGGCGGGAGTGTTCATAACAAACTTGAAGCGGTAGTCTAAACATTTAGCATGAAATGGAGTTATCCTAGTGGCTCCAATGAGAGAAAGAAGTAGCTTGCTTCAAAAAAGCTTTTATCCTCACTTCCGAAAGTGACGTCGTTTTACAATGTAGACATCAAAAGGAACCAGAAAAGGAAAGACAATGGAAAATGTTTAAAGGGAGGAAAACAGACCAAAATGAAAAATAAATTAAAAAAGGCAAAAGCACAGGAGCACTGACAGGAAGAAGAACGCAGAGCAAATATTGGAGGCACTCAAAGGGAGAGAAAGACATGAAAAAAGAGGAGGACTTATAAAAAGGGAAAATAACTCATGTCAGAAGAGGGGAGAGTTTCGTAAATCCAGTTAAAAGTAAGATTGCCGAAATTTATTTTAAGGGGGCCCCATGTCTGTGCTCGCCTTGGGCCCCCAAATTGACATGATGTGGAACAATGGACCCATAATGTTGATTTATCTGTTTTATGTTTGTTTTGCAGTACAAAGCCGCAACGATTCAGTCCAGATGAAAACTGAAAAACTCGTAGATGTAGCTGTTATCCACGACACAATCTAATAGGTTTAAGTCATTAAAGCTCTCAACAGACTAAATGGTGCATTCCATCAAATTAATCTCAACTTTATGTCTTCTGAGGTTTGTTTTGTTTATTTCCTGTAGCAGGGCTCCGGGTGAGAGAGCAGTGGGCGGAGCCTGGTGTCTTCCACTACTGAGTAAAGCTTGTCATCTAGTAAAATGAATTTAATCAAAGGAGAATGAATGAATGAATGAATGCAAAATGAGCTACAGGTGCAGTTGGTATGACTGACACTGAAGTATCAGAATATGCTCATCACGTCATTTTCACTGAAAATGTCCGATAATGATAAAAAAACACTAGTTAAAACCCAGAGGGCATGAGGTATGTGAGTGAGTGAGTGAGTGAGTGAGTGAGTAAGCGGGTGAGTGTGTGAGTGAGTAAAAGAGCAAGTGAGTGAGCGAGTGAGTGAGTGAGTAAAAGAGTGAGTGAGTAAGTGAGTAAGCGAGTGAGTGAGTAAAAGAGCGAGTGAGTGAGTGAGTGAGTAAAAGAGTGAGTGAGTGAGTAAAAGAGTGAGTGAGTGAATAAAAGAGTGAGTGAGTGAGTAAAAGAGTGAGTGAGTGAGTGAGTGAGCGAGTGAGTAAAAGAGCAAGTGAGTGAGTGAGCGAGCGAGTGAGTGAGATAAAAGAGTGAGTGAGTGAGTGAGTGAGTGAGTGAGTGAGTGAGTGACAGCTGTCCGGTTTTGGCTCCACGTTTAATGCATAAGGGTAAAGTAAACGGTTATTTGGAGAGGAGTCGTCTTCAGAAAACGTTGTTCTGTATTTTCTGAACGTTTTCAGGTGTTGGGTTAGGGAGACTAAAATGTTTTATAAAGCACCTCTCTAGATAAAACTCACGAAGCACTTGTTTGCTCGTCTGCTTTGGTTTTGCATGCATGTTTAAGTGTTTTATTTGTAACATTGCAGGTGAATCTGTGTTGGAGAAAGAAAAGCAGATCTAAATGCGTAACGGTTTTCTCTATACATCAGGAATCTGCTGGCCCAGGTGATCCATCCTTCTCAGCTGAACGTGCTGCTGGATTAAAGACAGCCAATGGAAAGGAACTGAATACAATAAATGTTGTTATGTGACTATACTGGTTGACCTGTTTTCCACAACAAGCACTGCTCTTTTTACATTTTTACTGCATTTTCAAGGATTATCTGATAAATCGATTGATTACTGAGGCTAATTAATCGATTACTAAAATAATCGATAGCTGCAGCCCTAATCTCATGTCCAAGCAGAGAGGGAAGGTGCTAAAGTCTGACTGTGTCCTGGAGTTTTCCTGTGTTCAGCCATTTTGCCCCATCTTACGTTAATCTCTGCCTGTGTGATCCGCCGACTGGTCGGTCGCTGTTTGACCGTCGCTGCTCTGAAGTCGTCTGTGGGGCGACCTCTGAGAACTACTTCCTGTTGACCTCCAGCTAGCATCTCATCCAGTTTCTCTAGAGGGTGAAAAGGAGCAACATGAGCAAACTGGATCATTAAAACACAAATTACAGCTAGCACCACAACAACAAGAGAATCCACGACCATGTCAGAACTAGGGATGCACCGATACCGATACCGGTATCGGTATCGGTAAAAGTTAACTGATACCAGGAACCGATACCAATGCAGTTGCTTGTAAATGGCTTCACTGTAACTTGTCCTTTCTGTTCACCTAATATTTTAGTTTTGGGACGATTTCTATTCATATATTTTACTTTGTATCTACCTCACAGTCTTTTCCTGTTGAAAGCGGAGAAGAGAAATAAAATCTGTATTCCAAATCATTGCATTTTTTTGTGTGGTAGAAGTATAGGTATCGGTAATTGGTATCGGCGAGTACTCAGATCCAAGTATCGGTATCGGAGCGGTTTGGAAAATGTGGTATCGTTGCATCCCTAGTCACAACAACCAGGACCACAGATCATTCCAGGATTCATGACTTCAGCCGGATTGTTTTATTTTCACTTCATCAGAAATGCCCGTCTCCTCAGCTGCAGCCCTAAATAATCAGTTTCTGGTAGCATCAAGTTGATCAGAAAAATGAATGCTCAGGTTTCTGTCTGACCCGATGTTCCAGTACCACAGTTACCGCGGTAACGTAGCGGGGTGTTTGGTAGCAGCTGGACACAGTGGCAGCTTGGATAGGGTGGTAATGCAACGGTACGCGGATTGGTAGCGAGCTGTCACGACACATGGATGTCCATCGTCGCAGCTGCTTTTACGTAGATGCATTTTGCTTACATGAGGCTCACATGGCAGCACAAAAGATCTCTAAAGATCTGATTGGTTCTGATCAGCTGAGTGGCAATGTGAAGTCCCATGGTTCACACACATCAGTGTGTGTAAACCAATCGGTGGGTTAACCCCCCAATCCAACCCCTTAATGCTGAGTGTCAATCAGGGAGGCATTGGGTCCCATTTTTCCTGTCTTTGGTATGACCCGACCAGGATTTGAACCCTGATGTCCCAGTCTTAGGGCGGACACTGATACCACTAGGCCACTGGGCTGGTGCCGTCTCCTGGTTGACCAGTAAAAAGGGCGTTACTCGCTTGGGAAGCTGTTATAGACTTTATTGACCCCTCAGTGGGGAAATTCGCTTGTTACATCAGCACCAACACTTGAGAGTGTGTCAGTTAATAACACTTTAAAACAATTATGGCAAACCATTTGTGTATTTATTGGCTTATCTAGGAGTCGTTTTTCTACACCAGGGCCCTCATTTATCAAACGCCCACAGAAACTGTCCTATATTCCCTCCTACGTCCAAAATTTAGAGTGTGTGTACAAACGGTCAAATTCCTGATCTAGAAAACGTGCGCTGGCCGCTCGTACGCACGTTCCTCCGCAGTCGTCTGATGATGAATCCCACCTGTGCTACCCAGGTGCTCATGCCCGTTCTCAGTCATTTACATACAGGTGTTGCGAGTCCCCACATGCCAAAGACAGTGGCAAGTACGGGGTCAAAAGGTGAGCCACACTGGACTGGCTTGTGCGAGCAAAATCAGCCAGCCGACAGGAGCTGGGCTGCAGGTCGAAAAACTGTGGTCAGAAACAAGGGTCACACAAGGGTCACAGGGACAAGAGGACAGAACTGGGCAAAAGGTCAGGTTGGCTGGCCCCACCCCTGGATCCACCCCTGGCTTGGAAAGATGGGATTGGAGGAGAACAGAATGAAGACAAGCCCATCAGATCCAGAAGCTCTCTCAGGAACATTGGAGAGAAACTGAAGAATGCTGCAAAAGATGATGTAATGACCTGTGTTAAGAAGAATGCTGCATGTAGTGAAAAGGACACCAAATGTTTTGTGTTGAGCTACAAAGTGTGTATCTGGTAAATGACCCCATGACCTTAAGCTGGCCCAGGAAGGGTATATAAGAACAGCTCTGAACAGCAGAGGGATTGAGAGAGAGAGCTGGGGCAGGCGACAAGAAGAGACAGAGCAGATTTGGAGGGGTCATCCCCCGTCCAAACCTGGATGGGGGATGACAGGGAGACTCTTGGGAGATTCCAAGAAGAGAGGAGCTAGTGTAAACTAACTCTTATTTAATCATTTTGAACTAATTCCTCCTTGGGGGATAGCAGTTGTTTTTTATTTACCCATTTTTGTATTTTGATTTTGTAATAAACCTTTTTTGAAAAAGAAACACAATCCTGATTCTTTCAGGTTTTCTCTAAAGCTTCACGTTTGGGGCCCTGGCCATAATTGCACAGAGGTAAGCATGCCGATCACAGGTCTCTGAATTATCGGGACTTACTTTACAGTTTGTAATAAAATAATATAAAGAAACCTTAAGATAAGGGGAGTTTTAACTTCCCCCTCCTTGCGAGTAACGAGTTGTCTTAAGGGCGATAAAAACAGAATATTAGAGGTTATTTTTGGCTCTGATTGCAGGTTGAAAAAGTCTCTAACAGCTGGAGTGGTTGGATTAATAAATAAATTGATAAACTTATGATAGCCTGATCAACTAGCATAAATCATTTTATAGTTACCAACCTCCCACATAAGCTGTTAGAGGCGCAATTAATCCAGATAATCCAAACAATTGCTGAGAGGCATGGCTTGCCTCCAGACTTCTCTCTAGTATCTTAACCAAAAGGTAACGAGTTTAAAAGAAGTGGAGCACTCTGGGGCTGGCTATTCGTGCAAGTCATTTCACCTTTAAAATAAAAGACAAGATTCTAATTAGGAGGTCCAAACCCGGATTTAATACGATAAAACTCGCCGATATCCCCTAGAACCCTGATGGATGCACCGTCTCATAAGTTCTAACGGAACCGGTAAATGGGACGGGCACGCGACACAGGAACGCCCTCAATTAACCATATTTGGTCATGCTACGCCCCCAGCAGGTGAGGGGATTCCCTGTTTTTTCCTCCCAAAACAAAAAGAAAAACTTTATTGACCGCGAGACAGAAACACTGGCTGCCGAAGCGCAGATCGGTTATAACACAAGTTGCAGGTGGAGGTTATAAACGCGGTTGGGACAGAGGAGACGTTTTCGTCAGAAATAAGTAAAAACTTTAGTCTGATAAATCGTAGAGTAACGAGTTCTCATTTAGGTTCAAAGAGTCGTTCTATTAGGAGTTAGTTTTATTTGGAAATGGTGTCTGAGAGTCTCTGAGCTGTCATTCAGTCTGCGTACCTTGGCAACGCGGCGTGTACGATCGGGTTCTAGTTGTAAAATAGAATATGAACTGGAATCAGATTCATGTGGTTTGTCTGTCGTTTCCTTTGAGATCAGAGCGCTCACGGAGAACACGTTCCCTCCAGAGAGGACGCTCCGTTAAATCCTCCAATAACAGATCAGCCATGACATCATGTCAGATTCCCGTCGGTCACACGTGTCTTTTATTGGTTTTAGCACCAGTTATGCACGGAAGCCATTTTTCCACCGACAACTACATACTGGGTAAATATCATTTGTGGAAGAGGAGCATGCATGGATACCTGAGACCATCAGTACTGCTGTTCCCCTGTTCTACCACTAGATGCTGCTCCTTCGCACAATCAGAGATGTCCTTACATTTAGGAATGTTTCCACGCACACGTACAAATTAGAAAATACCACACAATGCGTAAAATCGTTCCCACGCCCAGATCTGTTCGTAAGTATGGTTGATAAATGAGGGCCCTGGACTCATCTGAGGTTTGGTGTGAATGTTTGTCAGGGGGTGCTAGCCAGTTCTCTTCAGGTTAACAGAGTCAAACTCTTGCAGTTGGTGGAACTTCCAGTAGGACACGTCCTGTAGGACGGGAAATATCCTGTAGGACAGAAAATGTCCTGTAGGACACGTCCTGTAGGATGGGAAATGTCCTGTAGAACATGCCTTGTAGTGTTGCCAGTCCCCACATGCCAACGACAGTGGCAAGAAACGGGGTCAAAAGGTGGGCCACAGAGATAAGATTGGACCCACACTGAAACACACTGAACTGACTTATGCGAGTAAAATCAGCCAGAAGACAGGAGCCCAACTGCACAACAAGCATCCAAGCTGAGGGTCACAGAAGGGTCGCAGGGACAAGAGGACAGAACTGGGCAAAAGGTCAGGAGGCTGACCCAACCTCTGGCAGGAGCGGGAAAAGAAGGACTGGAACAGAGTGAAAAACAGCTCATCGGATCAAGAAGCCCTCGTCAGGAATGTTGGAGGGAAACTGAAGAATGCTGCATGTAGTGAAAATGACACCAAATGTCTTGTGTTGAGCTAAAAAGTGTGTATCTGGTAAATGACCCCATGACCTTACTGTCATGAGGTAATGATATATGTGACTTTTACCTCGTCTAAGCTGGCCCAGGGAGGGTATAAAAGAGCAGTCTCAGCAGAGCTGGGAGACAGCAGTTGGGGGCGGACGACAGGAAGAGACAGAGCAGAGCTGGGAGAGAAGAATCAGCCTTGTTCCTGTCAGCCTCCGTCCTCGGAGGCTGACAGGAACAAGTTTTGGGGCAGTCGACAGAAACAGAAGGAGCCGTAGCTCGAAGACAGAGTTGGTGTAAATCAACTCCTTATTTCTTAATTAATCGTTAGGACTAATTTCTCCTTGGGGGAAGTGGTTAGTTTTATATTTACTCATTTTTGTATTTTTTGATCTTGTAATAAACTTTTTGGAAAGAGATTCACATTCCTGATTCTATCAGGTTCTTTTTAAAGCTTAAAGGTGGGAGCCCTGACCATATAGGACAGAGGTAAGCACATTAATTATAAGTTCCTGAATCATCAGGATTTACTTTACGGTTTGTGACAGATTAATATAAAGAAACCTTAAGATAAAGGAGCTCGTCTCCTTCCTCTCCCGCGAGTAACGAGTTGTCTTAAGGATGATAAAACCAAAACATTAGAGGTTAATTTTTGGCTCTGATTGCAAGTGTGAAAAAGTCTCTATCAGCGCTGGGAGGTTGGATTAATTAGATAAATTGATAAATCTATGTTAGCCTGATCAACTAACAAGAATCATTTTATAGTTACCAACCTCCCACATAAGCTGACAGGGGCGCAATTAATCCTAATAACCCAAATAATTGCCAGCGGGCTGGCCTCCCGCCGGGCTTCGTCCCTAGTATCTAAACCAATAGATAACGGGATTGATTAAAAAGAAGTGGGCTACTACAAAGGGACAAGTCTTGCATATCATTCTACCTTAAAATAGAAGATATGATTCTAACTTAGGAAGTCCAGACCAGGGTCTAGTACGATAAAACTCACCGACATCCCCACCGAACCCTGATAGATGCACAGTCTCATAAGTTTTAACGGAACCGACAAATGGGACGTGCACGCGACAGTAGGACACATCCTGTAGGACAGAAAATGTCCTGAAGGACACGTCTTGTTGGACACATCCTGTAGGACAGGAAATGTCCTGTAGGACATGCCTTGTAGGACACATCCTGTAGGCCAGGAAATGTCCTGTAGGACATGCCTTGTAGGACACATCCTGTAGGCCAGGAAATGTCCTGTAGGACACGTCTTGTTGGACACATCCTGTAGGACAGGAAATGTCCTGTAGGACATGCCTTGTAGGACACATCCTGTAGGCCAGGAAATGTCCTGTAGGACACATCCTGTAGGAAATGTCCAGTAGGACACATCCTGTAGGATGGGAAATGTGCTGTAGGACACGCCTTGACGGACAAATCCTGTAGGACAGGAAATGTCCTGTAGGACAGGCCTTGTAGGACAGGAAATGTCCTGTAGGACACATCCTGTAGGACAGGAAATGTCCTGAAGGACAAGTCCTGTAGGACACGTCTTTTAGGACACATCCTGTAGACCAGGAAATGTCCTGTAGGACACATCCTGTAGGACACGTCCTGTGGGACACAGGTGGAAGAAGACTTTTTCCATGACCTGTGACCTCACACCCCCCAGGACTTGGTTTTTGTGGTACTAGATGGAGGTTTGTGATCACCAGGTACGTTTGGTGCATCCCAACTCGTTAAAGTGTCGTCTGTGGAGGAGTCTGCAGTTTGGGGAGGAAAACACGTGTCCTAAAAAGTAAAATTCAGGAAGTTTGCGAGATTTTCTCTGCAGAAACCCTTTTGAACCTTCATGTTCTCCACCTAGAAACACTCCAGCTTTTTAAAGTTTCTGCTTCTAGATCTGTTGGAAACAAGTTCATGCCAGACGATGACAGACAAGCAGAGAGAACCCGTGACTCACCAAAGCGCCGCCTCCTGGCTGCAGACAGAACAAAAGTCAGAAACAGGAAACGGAAAACAAGTGTGGACTGGACGCTGAGTGACTCGTGTTTGTTTTACCTATATCCTCCAGGTCGGCGGTCATGGACTTGGATCGGAGCGTCAGCGAGGTGCTGGGGGCCCGTTTTGGAGGGGGCGGAGCTATAAGGTGAGAGTCTGAATCAGTTTGGTGCAAAGCAGAGAACATAATAAAGTTTCATGTAGATAGACGCGAGCAGCTGCAGCAGTTTCATGATGCCGATGCAGCCAGACGAACGAATGGAGCCGGCCTGCTGGTTCTGGGTCGGGTTAAAGTCTGACCCAGAACCGGGGGGGATTTCATCATCACCTCAGAGGGCCGACTCCAGGTCTGTCTGGATGTACTAGAGATAATAGGAGCACACAGGTGAGCAGCTGCACCTTTCTTCCTGAGCAGGTTGGTTTCTGACTTCCTGGAAACGGACACGACCTTCATCAGCAGACCGCTACCTCCTTGTCGGATCAGAGAGACGACCTGTCGGTGGCCCACCTTCACCACGTCGGCCCCGTTCACCTGGGGGCCACACGCAGGTATTTTATTACATGACTGAATGCAGAGATGCTCTGACGTACGGGGACCCGATGGGCGTTACCTCTATAAGGAAGTCTCCAGTCCGTAGCCCCGCCCTCCAGGCCACGCCTCCCTGGTCAACAGACTCCAGGTACTGGAGGGCTGGAAAGGCAGGTGTGGGGGCAAACTCCTCGATGGGCGTCTCAGCTGGAAGCAGAAAACAGTGGAGTTAAGGGGCGCCAGACAGGAAACTGCTGGTGAGGATGATGATGATGAAGGTTACACCGGAAACCAATAGACTGTGTGGGCGTTGCACAACCACACAGCGAGGAGTCTCCACCACTCCTCCTCCATCCTTCTGTTCTACCTTTAGCTCCTCGGAGGACGAAGCCAAACCCCTCGCTCTCTCTCTTCTGCAGCACCGCTGTTTTCTCCTCGATCACGTAGTCGCTGGAACACAGGCGGCCCTTCGTTACTGCCAGCACCTGGTTTTACCAGCAGGAGGCGCTCTGACAGCCTCCTACACTCAGTAACTATTTACCTATAAAACAGCTGCGGCTAGCCGTTAGCATGTCAATCTGATTGTAACCAATATTAACATTAAATATTCATGAGCTTCACAGAAATCCATTAAAGGAATACAAACTTTACTTTAACACAAAGTACTATCTGATCAGGTGTGTGTGTATGTGTGTGTGTGTGTGTGTGTGTGTAGTACCTGTAGGAGGTGTGTGTGTGTATGTGTGTGTGCATGTGTGTGTGTGCGTGTGTGTGTGTGTGTTACCTGTAGGAGGTGTGTGTATGTGTGTGTGTGTGTGTGTGTGTAGTACCTGTAGGAGGTGTGTGTGTGTGTGTGTGTGTGTGTGTGTGTGTGTGTGTGTGTGTGTACGTGGTGTGTGTGTGTGTGTGTGTGTGTGTGTGTGGGGGGTGTGTGTGTGTGTGTGTGTGTGTGTGTGTGTGTGGTACCTGTAGGAGGTGTGTGTGTGTGTGTGCATGTGTAGGGGGTGTGTGTGTGTGTGTGCATGTGGGTGTGGCACCTGTAGGAGGTGTGTGTGTGTGCATGTGTGTGTGGCACCTGTAGGAGGTGTGTGTGTGTGTATGTGTGTGTGTGGTACCTGTAGGAGGTGTGTGTGTCTGTGTGTGTGTGTGGTACCTGTAGGAGGTGTGTGTGTGTGTGTGTGTGTGTGTGTGGTACCTGTAGGAGGTGTGTGTGTGTGTGTGTGTGTGTGGTACCTGTAGGAGGTGTGTGTGTGTGTGTGTGTGTGTGTGGACCTGTAGGAGGTGTGTGTGTGTGTGTGTGTGTGTGTGTGTGTGTGTGTGTGTGTGTGTGTGTGTGTGTGTGTGTGTGTGTGTGTGTGTGTGTGTGTGTGTGTGTGGTACCTGTAGGAGGTGTAGTTGTCATACGAGCCGACGGTGTAGTGTCTGAACAGTCTCTTGGTTCGGTCCTCTCTGGTCTCTGAAACACACGTGTCACGTTTAACATGGTGTGTTGTTTATCTGGAGGGTGGGGGTGCAGGGGGTGTCGGGGGAGGGGTTACCCAGTCGTGGGTCATACTGTCTCATCTGGACCTCCTCGACACAGTCAGCAGGGAACCAGCCGGTTCTGCCTTTAACAGTTCCCTCCCAGAAGCCTCCTTCACCGATGGACAGCACTGAGGACACAAACAGTCAGTCTCCCCACCACGTGACCAGCCCCCCTCCCTCAATCTCCCCCCCTCACCCTTCACCCTCTCCCCTCTGTGCAGCTGGATCTCTCCGGACCCCTGGGGAACGTGGGACCGTGTGGCGATGAAGGTCCGTCCCGGTACGGCGCTGTATAGCCTCCTCTTCCTCATCTGTGGGGTGAGGGGGGGTGAGGAGGGAGGGCTGGTCTCCACATGCCCCCCCCCACTCGGACTGCAGGGGAGACCAGGAAGAAGAACAGGTTGAACTAAAGTTCTGTCCTGGAGGTACCAACCCACAGGTGACCTCAAGCCTACCTGAGACGCCGTGTGTGTCGTCTCAGCGAGTGTGTGTGAGAGTCGTGGTGGGTCTCAAGGCTCTGGAGGGAGGGGCCAGGTGAGGAGGCGGGGCTCTCTAGGGCATTGTCGCTGGCTGACCGGATCAGGGAGCGGGGAGACGACAGGCCATTTCCTGCTGCTGCCCTGGTGGCGCCGGCCCGACGGCGCTTGGTGTAGGACGGCGTTTCTCTGAAGGGAACTGCTTGGACACAAAGACACACCTGGAAAGGTAACACCCTCCTACAGGACCGCGAGTGTTATTACCCTCTAGCTGACGGGGGCGCTAAACACCGGAATGATGATGAAAATCTACAGAATTATCGTTTGTAAAGTTTTTATAACATTATTCATCTCCATTTAATCCAGACTCGCGGACTCCCAGCCGTTCTCCAGTACCCCACCCCCCACCCCCCCACCCCGGTTTCACACTGAAAGCATCAGCAGACACAATAGAACCCATTATAATCTATGGAGTGTTTCTAACCGGCCACAACGCGGCGACTTCCAGGTGCATCCTAGCAGCTAAAGATGGGATCTGGATTTATTTCTGCTGTGAGCCGCTTCAGCGACACGTCAATTTCTGCAGTTAACATTGGGCTAGACAGGAAATAACATACGATTTTAGTGTAAAACCCCTGGCAATTTTCAAAATAAAAGTACTGCTGTGACACAGCGATATCAAACGTGATTTCCTTCTTTTTGGTTTAATGGCGGATTGCATACATAAACCGTGATCGTTGAAGTCTCGAGGGATCTTGTGAGTCCTGAGAAGAGCTCAGCGAGGAAGCCGGCCAAGACTCTTCCGGTGTGAAAAGGGCCACTTTGACGGTCGCGAGTAAACCGTTTGGCGCCGCTGATGCGTCCGGTGTGAAACCGGGGCTACTCAATCGTGTTGACGATTCCCCAAAAGTACAACGTAAAACTGATTATTAATTTCCTTAAGGCTGATCTTAAGACTTCCTGTCTGTCTCTCCACCTCGCTCAGTGGAAGAAAGGGAGGCGAGCTGCTCTGAACCGTAAACTCGTGAGTGGCCGAGCCAGCTGGAGGTGCAGCCACAGGACAGACGTCACCCGGCACCTGTTAGCCATCAGCGGCGGCGAACTCAAAACCAATGCAGAGCAGTGTTTTAACCTGAAGGTGGCGCCAAACTGATGGTTTTAGGCTGATGTTTTTCATTTTAAATAAGATGCACTAAACTGCCAGAATAATGACAACACATGTCTACAGAACTATTAGACGCACATCCGTACGGTTGATCTCCAACATAAGCTGGATCGGGGCGGGGCCGGATTAGGATTGCACTGATTTATTTATAACTGGCTCTTTAAGAATCTCGGGTTCTTCTTTATAAATGAGGGAAAGATCGATTAAACAATTTCTGTTGCCTTAAATCAACTGATCTCAAAAGTGGGAAAATCCCAAACTGGGGACGATCCCAGAACCAGAACCAGAACCGAGCGCCTTCCTCTTGAATGTTTGTGTTTAAACTCACCAACGTCCGATTGTTTGTGGATTTTTATGATTTCAGCCAGTTCAAAGTTCCCTGCGATGATCGCCACCTGTCCACACACACACGCACGCACACACGCACGCACGCACGCACGCACACACACACACACACACACACACACAGGCAAACAGAAACTCATCTCTAACAAACAGCTTGATGTAAAACTTGACAGTTTCCTCTCGATTTGGGTTTTTCTAAATTATAACCTGATTCCATCCCCAGTGAGTCATGGTGTGCGTGTGTGTGTGTGTGTGTGCGTGCGTGTGTGTGTGTGTGTGTGCTCTGTCTTCTCCATCCCCAGTGAGTCGTGGAGGATGGCTGCTTATACTGAGCCAGGATTCTCTGGAGGTTTCTTCCTGTTAAAAGGGAGTTTTCCTCTCCACTGTCGCTGCATGCTTGCTTAGTATGAGGATTGCTGTAAAGTCACTGACACTAGTCAGTGAATTGATGCGACCTGCTGGGTTCCTTATATAGGAACCTTGTTACTGATTGGCTTAATGACCTGACCTGTGTTGGAGTGTTTACTGTGTGCAGGTCTTGAGACGACTCTGGTCGTGATTTGGCGCTTTATAAATAAACGTGAATGGAATGAAAGCTACAACGGCAAATTTGGAAAACAGATGAGCTTAAAACATGTTCTTCATGTCAACATAGTACAAAAATAACTAAAATAATTAATAACGTGCTTTTCTCGCATTTATCCAAATCCTCCACCAATAACACGGCTCGACCAAAACCAGCCATAAGTCTCTGCCTCGTATTTTACTAAATTCGTAATTAGTGATAAGTATATTGTGTGTAACAAAGGCATGTCACATGACTCGAGTGATGACATCACATGAACTGAAGAAGAAGAAAATATCATCTCTACAGCGCCTCTCAAGATAAAAATCACGAGACGCTTCACAAAAACAAAAAATGTAAAAATATAAAAAAGCATTTAGAAAATGTTCAAAAATATATTTAAATGAGCAAAAATAGACAATTGTGATAAAAAAATGTTAAGAAAGAGAGAGAGAGTGAACAGGAAAGAGGGAAATCAGTGGATCCTGAGGAAGGTGGAATAGGTGGGGAGAGCAGAACAAGGAGATGAAGGTCCCACAAAAGCCTGAACAGCTGCTTTTTAAAGGAGACCACTGAGTCCACTGATCTCAGGCTCACAGGGAGAGAGGTCCAGAGTCTGGGGGCCACAGCAGCAGATGATCTGTCACCTTTGACCTTTAGCCTGGTGCTGCACAACCAGTAGGTGCAGGTGTGCGTGCACCTCGATGCTGTTTAAGTTGAGCATGCACAATAAACGGGCTGTGTGTTCTCTACCTCAGACCAAAAAGGAGAAATATGGCGATCTGTGTTTTTTCTAATTTAATTAGCATGACTACATCAAACGTCGGCACGCCGCATATATGATGTCATCACAAAACTCCTCCCCCAGCGCAGCTGCTACTCACCAGATTCCGGGTGGTTCTTTCCTCCTGAGAGGATTTGAAGGTTGTTGAACTTACAGCCATTTTTCCTGGTTTCCTCTGTGTAATTGTAACCTCACACGCATTTGTAGTCTTGGACGCATTTTCACACAACACCTAGCATCAGTATGTGTGTTTAAAGTTCACCAACATCATTTGTAAAATCCACGCCACATAAACAGGATTAGAAAATAGTGATTTTTGCCCCGTTCCGTTTTTCGTTCTTCCAGGGTCCCGCGGTCCGGAAGATGGGAGTAACTTAGGCTCCCTATCGGACCATCTGGTAGTCGGTCTCACCGAACCGCCGCACTTTCCTGGGTCCTCCACTCATCACACACTCGCTCATTCAGCACCAGAACACCGCCGGTGTGAGAGGTTCTCCGCTCAAGAACATCAGAGGAGAAACAGCCGGCTGCTACCGCTTCAGCTTTAGGACAAACGACCAGAGTCCCACAAAGGAAAACACCGTTAGAAGACACGGACAACAAAAGACGCTTGGACCTAGAAAACGCAGCCTGTCTCGTTGACTTTGGTAATGCAGGTTTCCGGTTCTGGTGGATGCAGGAGCAGCGAAGGTACCAGACGAGACCTGGCTTGTTCTGTAGGCTCACTGTAACAGCTTTAAAATGTTTGCTTTGTAGAGGAAATCAAATTCCGTGTTTTATTGTGAAGATCTTGTGTTTAAAGTCTGAGGAAGCAGCTAAACGGTTGCTCTGAAGGTTTTCATCAGAACAA
>SSNQ01034683.1:116681-137852 GCA_006942095.1 Nothobranchius kuhntae | reverse complement strand
GTACACACACACACACTGCATACCAATGTTGGCGTGGTCCTGCAGCAGCAGCTCGCAGCAGTAGGGAGCTCCGCCCACCATGGCTGAATGGTAGAGTGGAGTGAGACCTCGGCTGTCCTTGTAGTCCGGAGACGCTCCAAGATCCAGCAGAGTCTGTGGACCAGAACACGGCTCAGAGCTGGAACCGGGGGTAAAACGTTCCAGGTTGGGAATGACGAGTTTCCTCACCGTGAGCGCAGCGCTGTTCCTGCACAGGACGGCCCGGTGCAGAGCCGTGATGCCATCTCTGGTCCTGAAGTCCAGGTGAGCTCCTCCACTACGCAGGACTTTAATGAGCTCACAGCTGTCCTCCAGCTGGACGGCCAGGGTCAGGGGACACTCTGAGGACAAAGCAGAACAAAGACAGACGAGTTGAACCTCTGGAACCACTAACTGATATTCCTGAAGCACGGTTCATCCCAAATCCACCAAATTCCTTCAGACCCAGTGGTGCCAAACGGCCGATTTTATAACACCAGCACAGACGTGAAGCTCACCTCCGCTGTCCGAGTCGTGGAAGTTTGGGTCCAGACCTTTTTCCAGCCATTTGGCGACCTTCTCCACATTCTTCTGGTGAACATGCTCCATAAATCGCTTCAGATTGGCCTGAAAACCAGAAACAAATGATTTATTCTGACGACCTAAGACCCAGATGGGATGAAAGTGGACTTCAGATGAAGACGTAGAAACCAGATGAATGTTTTCAGGTTTTAGATGTGGGGCTCCAACAGGAAGTCACGCTTCAACTCCCGTCAGAGTTCTGGAGCTCAGCCTTCACTAACACAAGCGCACCCTTGAACTGATGGGGTCACTGAGTGTGTTACCTTTGTGTGCAGCTTGGCCAGCTGTTTGTCGTCCACATGGCTCTGAGTGTAAACTCTCCTCTTATAGCGAAACTGTTCAGAAAAAACAAAACCCAGTTTGTAAAACCAGAACCCGCTCACAGTTCACATGGTGAACTCCACATGGTGTTGGAGTTTAAATGGTTTCCTGCAGCGCCCCCTGCTGGATGAATCATTAAAGCACCTTTTCCCAAGAAAGGAAGGAGAAACAATTACAACACATAAAAAACAACAACAGCTGACGTGCACGAGAAACTTCACTCTGCAACACGTTCAGAACACCGGAGGTCCTAAAGCGTTCATGGACTCTGACACCACAGAAGGAGGTAACGCTCAGAACCACCGAACGGGTCTCTGCTGCTCTAAGACGGGTTCAGCCAGCGCAGGCGAGGTCAGTGCTTCACCTTTGACCCAAACTAAACTAAAACACAGCTTGGTCCAGTTATAAACAAATATGCATACAAACAAAGTCTGAACATCGTTCAAAGATGGACGCAACACAACCGCCTTTTATCCCTGAAAAGGGAAGTCGTGATATCCGATCACCGGAGTTGCCATGTTGTGTTTTGGGAGGCGGAGTTGGAGCCCCGCCTACCAACAATCAGCTGTTTCTGTGCATCAAACCACTAGTTACAGCAGCTAGTTTCATGGTCTGTAAAAAACCTGTGTGAAGTTATTTGCTCTACATCCTTCCCACAACCCCATCCCAGCAGTTGTATCCTGGACATTTTCAGTTCCTCCCAGAATGAGCCATTTCAGGCCTCTGTCACTGAGGTGTGGGGCCCAAGCAGGGGCCCCTGCACCAGGGGAGACCTGTGGCTGAGGCGGGTGAGCCCCGGTCCAGGATGGCCGTGATTTAGAGCTGAAAAGTACTTTGAGTGTCTGAGTCTGAGTACCAGGGGCACGGGGGTCCGGCTGCCTTTCCCTCTGTTTCTGTGTACTGACCCTCGATGTTGGCATAAATTTAATTTCTTTCTTTCTTGCCAGTATTACGTTATCAACCCCTTATTAGTAAACTATTTAAAATATGAGGACTAATCCTTTGTTTTACGTTCTTTGTTATGTAGCCGGATGAAGTCCATGTGACGTGAGCAGAGTAGCTCATTGGGACTGTTGTGTCCCATCCAGAGCATTGCAACTAACATGTTGCATGACCAAATTCGAAGATCTTTAGAGACAAAATATTTTGCAGAAAATAATCAAATGGAAATGTATGTAACAATACAAGCTGCTTCAGCTGGCTAAATAAAGTAAAAAAGTTTTGTCCTGGTATCTTACTTCTTCTTTCTTGATTTTCTAAACACTATAACTAATCTTTGTACTCAAACGCCGAAACCATAATGCTGTTTTTCAAAAACACACGATTCCCCTGAATATTAATGGGCTCGACACACGGGAGGCAACATCGCCTCTCCTCCGTTCATTGTCAATGAGACATGCGCGACAAAGCGATAATCGCGGGTCTCCCTCCTACCAAGCGAAACGCGAAAAACGTGCGTGTGAAATTTTGCGCTCGTGCACGTGTCGTGCACAGGCGACCCAGCGACGCGATCCCAGAAAGTTGAAACATTTTCAACTTTTCATCGCTGTCGCTCGGACGAGGACCAATCAACGGAGGTTTCATTCACTGACCAATGAGCGGACAGGATGCTCCGTACACCTCCGAGCAAACATGGAGGAGAAGTTGATTATTATTATGTTTTATAGTAAAATCAGAAGTAAGATTTTACATAACTCTAGCAGCACCTTGTGAAACACCATATCTACCGCTTTATTAACTCTGAACCGCTTAAATAACCTTAATTCCCTACAACCTGACACAGCCAATCAAAACAACGGAAGATTCGATTTCGCCATGGAACAGAACGCGTAGACGGCTTTGCCGCTGGCCGCTGCCGCAGATCGCCTCCCGTGTGTCAGGTAGTAAAAGCGACAGCGACAAATTTCACTGATCGTGGTCGTTTGTCGCCTCCCGTGTGTCGAGCCCATTAGAAAGCACTAGCAGTCAATAATGTTAACTGCAGTCAGCACAGCTTAAGCTCAACTAGCACACAACTATCCAACTGGAAACGCCATGCATCGCAATTTAACACACACCAATCAGAAACTTTGATTGATAGATAAAAGGGCAGAAGTCGGCTCATTCAGGGTTAAAACGATGGATCCAAAGTCATGCAAAGGAAGAGGAGTAGGAGAAGGAGGACTAGGACACCAGGGTGGAAGAGGTGGCGCAGGAGGAGGTCGGGGACGACAGCGGCATGGTCGGGGAAGAGCAAGGACAAGGAGACAAGTGGTCTAAGAGGGAATTTGAGCCACTTTTTATCTGACCATGTCCTAGTCCAAGGTGTAACTATGAGGGAGGCAACGAGTCCAGCCAAATGCAAGTCACTGCTGCCTCCATCCTCAGTTCCCCCCACCGCAACATAACCTGCCAGTTTAACAAATATTTTTTATTTTATTTACTGTATCAATTTATAAGACTACGTTGTAGTGTGTGTGTGTGTGTGTGTGTGTGTGCGTGCGCGTGTGTGTGTGCGTATGTGTGTGCGTTGTTGAAGCCCTGTGTGTGATGTCTGTGGATAAAGTTTGGTTTATCAGCCAGAGTGAACGGTTTAGAGTGTGGTGCTTCGTTTTGACCTGAAACTACGATGTTTGGGATGTTGGGTGAGATCTTATGGATTTGTGTTTTCTGTTTTGATCATTTCAAGCACAAGAAATGTGTGAAAGCAATCGAAAAAAACTGTAAACAGTTTATTCAAAGATTCATTTCAATAAAAAGCAGGTGCTCTACCAATCAGTCAATCAAGCTTTATTTATAAAGCACTGTCAGGGCAGAAGTTTGTACTTGACCTTGGGGGGCGTGGTTATTGAAGACCAGCTGGTGCTCGTTTGGCATAATGAGGCCGGAAGTGATGAAGGGTGGCAGATTTGCAGGAAGGGGTGTGTGGCCGACCTGTCATTGTGGCACCCTGAGTTGGGGGGTGGGATCGCTCGCAGTCCGTTAGGGCTGCCGGCGATGAAGACAGCTGAGTGGGGGTAGTGTTCCAGCGCTAAGAGGGGAGGGTCATTGCCTTCTTTAGGTTGTTAGGGCGGGAGTAGTTGGGTGTCGAGGCCACACCGACATCTGCCGCAGAAAGACCAGGCAGACGGACGCAAACCGCAGGATCAACCCGCCGTCCACGGAAGTTAATCTCCGGGACGGCGTTGGACGCTTGGACCCCGGGGAGGGGGTCACACCAACTGGGCCAGCTAAGTACCTGACAGTTTTAAGGCTGATCAGCTGGTTTTATCTGAATAGGGGAGGGAAGGGTGACTGGGAGAGACAGCGCCAGTAGGGACAGGAGCTTGGTTTATAAGGAGGAGTTTTATTGTGGAATTGTGCTAATATAAATGTATTTTTGGTAACCGGTGCCTGCTCCTTTGATTGTAAGGTTCTGTCTGGAGGGCAAGACATTCTGCCCGTGCAGCCCACACTACTTTTCATTACACTGCAGTCAGGAGTGGGATCTTGCAATCCAGAATGTCAGAAACTGAAAATAATGTGTCCCCTCCGTCGGGCTCAGCTAGCAGCCAGCCTCCGAGTGCAGCGGCTCGGCCGATTTTTATGCCGTAAAGTTTCTCTGGTGCCGAGCGTGAATGGGCAGAGTGGGCCGAACAGTTCGAAACGGCTGCTGATGTAAATAATTGGGATGAGAGCCTAAGATTAAAATTTATGTGTCTTCTCCTTTCAGGTAAGGCTTGAGAGGTTTATAGCGGGTTTCCTGGAAATGTTAAAACTAACTATGCCTCGTTGAAAACAGAAATGAGTAGATGCTTGGACCCATGTGACAGCGCTGATTGGAGCAGAGCCGTTTTTTCTGCTCGACGCAGATTGCACAATGAGAGCGTTCGTGAATTTGGAATGGCATTACGACGTGCTGTTGTTAAAGCCTACCCAACAGCAGATCCTGACACTCAAGATCTATTGGCTAAAGATCAATTTATAGCCCATGAGTGATTGCCCTTACGTCCAGGGAAACTAGAGGGGGCGTGCACAGAGGGCCGAATGCCTGCCCCCTTTACTTTTATGGCTGAGGCCTCCAGGAAGGGAAGAGGAAAGCAAGGATAGGTGGGCGTAATTGTCATGTTCTTAAAAGCACCACAGGCCACCAGCTGGATCCCCTGCAGTTTGCCTATAGGGCAAACAGGTCAGTAGATGATGCAATTAACATGGGGCTGCACTTCATCCTGGAACATCTTGATCAACCAAGGACCTACGCAAGGATATTGTTTGTGGATTTTAGCTCTGCTTTTAACACCGTTATACCACAAATCCTCACCTCAAAGCTCTCTCAGCTCACTGTTTCCCCTGCCATGTGTCAGTGGATTTCCTTCCAGCTTCCTGAAAAATAGGAGCCAGCATGTGCGGTTGAACAATGTTACGTCTGGCACAAGGTTGATCAGCACCGGTACACCACAGGGGTGTGTCCTTTCTCCACTGCTCTTTTCATTGTACACCAATGACTGCACCTCTAATGACTCAGCTGTTAAAATCCTGAAATTTGCAGATGACTCCACTGTCATTGGGCTCATCCAGGATGGTGATGAGTCTCTTATCAGCGAGAGGTTGAGAGGCTGGTGGTCTGGTGTAGTCAGCACAATCTTGAGCTTAACACCCTTAAGACTGTGGAGATGGTCGTGGATTTTAGGAAGCTTCCCACAGTGCTGCCCCCCCCCCTCACAATATCCTACAGCCCAGTGTCAATGGTGGACTCATTTAAGTTCTTGGGAACTATCATTTCCAGGGATCTGAAGTGGGAAACAAACATCAACTCCATCGTCAGAAAGGCTCAGCAGAGGATGTATTTCTTACGGCAACTAAGGAAGTACGGCCTACCACAAGAGCTGCTGATCATCTTCTACACTGCTGCAGTCGAATCCATACTTTGCTCATCCACTGTCTGGTTTGGGTCAGCCACAAAAATGGACAAATGCAGACTACAGCGTATTATTAAAACAGCAGGAAAAATCATTGGTGCCCAACTGCCCTCTGTCCAGGAACTGTACATCAGCAGGACCAGGAAAAAGGCAGAGAATATTGTCCAAGATGCCACACATCCTGCATCTACTCTCTTCCATCTCCTCCCATCTGGCAGATGCGATAGATCACTGTACACAAAAACTACCAGACACAAGAACAGTTTCTGTCCTTCAGCCATTTCTCTCCCGAATCTGTAGATTCTGTTACCATCCTTTTACTATAGTTTTTAATGCTTATTCAGTATGCTTATGGATGTGTGTGTGTGTGTGCGTGCGTGCGTGTGTGTGTGGGTATGTATATATGTATATATGTGTGTGTGTGTGTAAATGAACATGTGTGTGGGTATACATGTTCTTATGTGTTTTTGGTATTTTTATTCTCATTTATTGTGGTTGTTGTCTGTTTTTAGAGAGCGAACATCTACCGAAGCCAAATTCCTTGTAAATGTAATTTTACTTGGCCAATAAATCTGAAATCTGATAGATACAGGGGCGTCTCGTTCTGGAATTTCACAGAAGCTGTGGCTGTCCCTCACAAAAGGAGGGGTCGAGTTTACACCATATGGGGGTAATGTTACTGCTGCAAATGGAGGAGGGATGTGTATTGTGGGATGTTGCCAAACAACATGTCAGCTGTGTTCCTTTGCTTTTATGGTGGAATTCTTGGTGGCAGACATCCCGTCAAATGAAATTCTGCTGGGATTTGATTTTTTGTCCAAATATGGTACAATGGTTGATTTGGGCACGAAAACATGTAAAATCATGGGTAAAGTGTTCCCACTGCTTGATTTAGAGCCCCCTTCTGACCCCCAGGTTGTAGTGGTGCACACTGATACAGTAGTTCCTCCAAGTAGTGAAGCTAATAGTGGGACAAATGCAAAGCAGCTGGAGTGATTATGCACAAGGGCTGCTCGAGCCCTCGAACCATCTTTCAAAGCACCATGACCTGCTTGTGGCCAGAGTGGTTTGCAAGGTTGATCAGGGCCAACTTCCAGTGCGTGTGATAAATGTAACTAATGACCCCTTAAGTGGTATGAGGGTGGGTACGCTTTTTACGGATATTGAGGTGGAGGATGAAGTGAGCGGTTCTGTAAATGAAGACCAAGCCTCTCAGCCTTGGACAGTGGAGTCTCTTATGACTCAACTCAGAATTAGGGAGGGGTTTTACATCTGAGGAAGTGTCAGCGGTTCAGCAGTTGCTTCTTCAAAACCCGTCTTTATTCAGTGTGGGGGATACAGACCTAGGAAGGACACAGTCGATTTCTCAGGAAATAGACACAGAAGAAGCTGCCCCCATTAAAATGCATTCACAAAGGATTCCTCTTCACTTGCAGCAGGAAATGACTGATAAGTTAAAAGATATGTTGGAAAATGACATTACCCATCCCTCCTGTAGCCCATGGGCTGCCCCAGTTGTCCTGGTTAAGAAGAAAGGGGGAGGGTATAGATTCTGTGTGGACTACAGGTCACCAGAAAAGATGCTTACCCGCTTCCTCGAACAGATGATGCTCTGGACAGCCTAGTACATGCATGTTGGTTTTTGACATTGGATTTGGCTAGCGGTTATGAGCAGGTAGAAGTGGCTGCTGAAGATCGCCCCAAAACTGCATTTATTACCCGCCAGGAGCTGTTTGAATTCAACATTTTAAGTTTCGGGTTGTGTAATGCCCCAGGTACATTCTAGCATCTGATGGATTTAATTCTGGGTGATTCTGGCAGTTTGTTTGGTTTATTTGGATGACATCATTGCGCTCAGGCGTGATTTCCAGGAGCATTTGGCACGATTGGGCGCAGTGTTGGAGAAGCTGAGGCAGGCCATTCTGAAAGTAAAACCAGCCAAGTGTGAAGTACATTACTTGGGTCATGTAATTTCTGCTGAGGGTGTTATGCCAGACGCAGCAAAATAGAAGCAGTAAGAGGATGGCCTATTCCGGCTAACCAAACAGAGGTTCAGAGCTTTTTGGGGTTGGCATCTTATTACAGACGTTTTGCCCGCCCATTACATTGGCTGGTGGAAAAGAGGAAGCACTTTCAGTGGGGGGAAGACTGTCAGGAGGCCTTTGAGAAACTTAAAGCATGCTTAACAATTGCTCCTGTGTGGACCTCCCCAGACCCCAAGAAATCATTTATTTTAAATACTAATGCCAGTGATGTGGGGATTGACGCTGTACTATCCCAAGTAGAAGGGGTGTTGCCAGTCCCCACATGACAAAGACAGTGGCAAGTACGGGGTCAAAAGGTGGGCCACACTGAACTGGCTTGTGCGAGCAAAATCAGCCAGAAGACAGGAGCTGGGCTGCAGGTCAAAAAACTGTGGTCAGAAACAAGGGTCACAGAAGGGTCACAGGGACAAGAGGACAGAACTGGGCGAAAGGTCAGGAGGCTGACCCAACCTCTGGATCCACCCCTGGCGGGAAAGATGGGATTGGAGGAGAACAGAGTGAAGACAAGCCCATCGGATCCAGAAGCCCTCTCAGGAACGTTGGAGGGAAACTGAAGAATGCTACCAATATGAAGATTTATGACCTGTGTTCTCATGAAGAGTGCTGCATATAACGTTTTGTGCCCTCATGTGAATGCTGAATGAAGTAATAATGACACCAGATGTTTTATGTTGAGCTAAAAAGTGTATCTGGTAAATGACCTCATGACCTCACCGTCATGAGATAATGATATATGTGACTTTTACATTGTCTAAGCTGACCCAGGATTGATATAAAAGGAACAGCTCGGAGAGAGCTGGGAAGATTCCACAGAAGTTTTGGGGCGATTCTCAGAAGACCGAGTTGGTGTAAATCAACTCTTTATTTCTTAATCATTAGAACTAATCCCTCCTTGGGGGAAGCGTTTGTTTTTTATATTTACTCATTTTTGTATTTTTTGATTTGGTAATAAACTTTTTTGAAAAAGAAACATAATCTTGATTCTTTCAGGTTTTCTCTAAAGCTTCACGAGTGGGGCCCTGACCATTAATTGCACAGAGGTAAGCATATTAATTATGGGTTCCTGAATTATCTGGTTTTACTTTACGGTTTGTGACAAATTAATATAAAGAAACCTTAAGATAAGAGGAGCTTGCCTCCTCCCTCACCCGCGAGCAGAGGTGGAAAGTAACGAATTACATTTACTCACGTTACTGTAATTGAGTAGCTTTTTTGTAAATTTATACTTTTTAAGTCGTTTTTAAAATCTGTACTTTTACTTTTACTTGAGTAAGTTTTTAAAAAAGAATTGTAATTCGCTACATTTTAAATCATATCCGTTACTGAGTAAAAATAAATTGTAGGCTTAATAAATTAAAAATATTACGTGTAGCAGCGTTGGAACGGAAAGAGACACCTGCATGAGCGCCGCGTCTAAACCGGGGGGGGGGGTACACGCTTTATGAGGACAAACAGCCATTTTTACAGCAGTTTTGCTCAAAAACAAAAGTTCTGTGATCCACTCGCTGTTTACCTCCTCTTTCCCTCCTCTCCTGTGGGTTGGAACACGCGCCTTCGCGCACCGGTGTGACGTCATCAGAATTCTGCTCGGTTCGGCAACCAGACTCCTCGGTTCCGTGTTTGAAATGTGTTTCCTTACCGCGCACGGAAGCGGCAAGATTACGTTTAGCGCTCCTAAGAAGCGGATTCTCAGCGCTCTGCTCATAAAACAGAAGACCTGCAGGCCTCTGTGAGTTAATCCTGATACTGCTCAGGTGTAAACATTGTGCTCCATCCCTGTGTTTGAACTAGGAGGATGCTCCTTGATGCCACAGATATGTGATGATTTAGCTTGTTTCTTTATTTTACTCCAGAATAAGAGATTAAATTATTACTAAAGCAGTTCAGTGTAGTTAAATTAGTCATTCACATGATTCTAACATGCTGCAGTGTGTGTGTGTGTGTGTGTGTGTGTGTGTGTGTGTAGGACTGCATAAGACAGCATGGCTTCATCAAATCCATGCATCCAATATCTTGGCTGAAGTAATGGCTCAGGAAAATAACTTGTATTTAATAAACAATGATGTGTTTATGATAATGTTTTATCTTATCTTTGGTCTGGGAGGTGTAACATATCATGATACTAGCCTTTTAAAACATGTTAAAGTGTTACAAGAGGAGATAAATGCATGAATTTGAAGTTCATGTTTGGAGACCAACCTTCACAGTGTGGAGGCTCACGCTGGTGAGGAGACACCGTTAGTTCTAGTAACACCTGGGCTCCCAAGGCCTGTTCCGACAGGATGGACGTTACGGGACCCTTAAGGATTCCAGTTGGATGAATGGAGGATTATTTAGGAGGACTGGAATGAACAAACTGATTTCAGTGGTGAAGGGTTAAAGGTATTGGCTCGGCATTAAAATTGTAGAAATGCAAAATAACTACACTTTATTATCTATATAAACATGTACTGGGTCCAGTTTTTTTATTTTGTTAAGGACTTTTGTCATAAATCATTACAGAAAATCCAAATCCTCTCCTCCAGACAGTGAAGAACTGTGTTTCGCATACGTCACTCCAGCACGTAAAACAAGCTAGCTGCTGATGCTAATATTGTGAATCACTGTTATTTGTTTACTTTCATGCTCCTAATTATTACGTAAAACTGCGTTTACAGCTGCAGCAAAAGGTCTGAGCCATGTGTCTGTGTCCTACACGCATTTTTAAATAACAGGTCTGATCTAAAATAATAATCTACATCTATAAATCCATCTAGAACTGCACCGCTACTTCTGGACTCCAGACGAGTCCCGTTAGCATGACTGCAGCAAAACTAACCGTGTTCGCTCCGGTAAGCAAAGAACAAGTCCTTTGGGAAAGCTACGACACACTAGGGCTGTTGCGGTAACCGCAAAAATGAAATATCGCAATATGAAGAAGCCCACCGCGCTGCATCATGGGCCACCGCGATTACTGAACTTGATTCAACTCAATGATGCATGTTGAGAAGGATGGCTGCACTGGTATCAAAACGAAACGTTACTTCGCTCCTTTGGGAGCACTTTGGTTTTCAGTATGTCAGCTTCTGCGCAGCCAGAGTCCTTGGCCGAGACAGAGCTGCCACCAGCAGCAAAATAAATAATAATAAACGCTCGGAGACCTGCTGAAGTCCCGGACAAGCACTGCTTCTGCAACCGTCCCGAAGAGAGTTTGAGCCGAGCTGGAGCTCACTCGCTACCTGCAGGAGGAATGCATCCACCCTAAAGAAACCCCCCTGACATGGTGGAGCAACAAGCGGGAGAGATTCCCTTTGCTCGCCAGAGTTGCATGCAAGTATGTGTACGTTAGTGCAACGAGCGCACCATCCGAGAGGGTTTTCAGTGTTGCTGGAAATGTTGCCACCCCTCTCAGATCCTCTCTCAACCCGTAGTTATCATGCTGGTTTTCCTTGTAGGTAACAAGGATGTGACCGAGCTATAAATCACCGTCATTCGTGTGTGTGAAAGTGAAATGATAGTGCGCCCGCCCCCCGGCGCGCGCGCCCGGTACATGTAATTTTTTATGCTTGACTTTAAACAACTAAACAAAATGGGGACTTGTTTCTTATTTGTTAGATGCTGCAGCCAAATTTGCATTTAAAAGTTTAACCTTCTCCTGAATTTTGTTGTTTTTAAGTTCAGTCGGACTCCGACTGTCGGACAAACAAACGTTACTGCGATCTGTGTTGTTACTGCGATCTGTGTTGTTACTGCCCTTTGATCTGCATTCAGTAAAGTGTTATTAAAGAAGGCACGGCAATTTTTAACCTTTTTTAAATGTGTAAACATTATGTTTAGATAGTACTACAATAAAAAAAAAGGGCTGCAATAATATCGCACACCGCAATATTAAGCCACCCTGAATCACCGCAGGGGGAATTCCTCAACCGCGACAGCCCTACGACACACACACACACACACACACACACACACGCACGCACGCACACACACACAGATATAATCTAAAAGATGATCTCTATATTTCAACATTAAAACCTCCATGACTTCCTGGATTAGTGCAAACAACGAGTTGAGCTAAGGAGTTACTCCAGCATCAGGAAGATTTATTCTGGTAAATTGTTGGTTAAATATTTTCCAGTTATGTCAATAAATACACGCAGCAGTAAAACTGTAGATTACTGAACTATATTGGGACACATGATGGAGCTAAAACCAGCTGAGAACTCGTCAGCTTAGAGCTCCCAGTGGAGCACAGAAATGAAATATTTAAGAAAAGTAAACAAACTGTACCAATTTTGGTTCTAAAGATGAACAGAATCCTCCTCTATGTCCAAATCAGGTTGCAGGTCTTCTGAGTCAAACGGTCTAAAACATGTCTGCACCTCTGGTAGTGATATCCAGCTGGCGGGGTTGGAGTTCGGTTGAACTTCTCCAGTAATCTAATATCCGTTCTCGTCGCCGTATCCCAGAGAAAAAACAAATCTGACCGACTAGTAGAGGCTTCAGAAGCTACATCTGATTGATGACACATTGTTCTCTGCTATAACGCTAACGCAGAAACAGCGGAGCCAGGCGTTGTTTACTACAGCTGTTTCAGCAGAGCTCCATGTGAAACGTCAACTGCTGCCCAGGGCTTAGACCGGACGTTAGTTTCTGTTTTTCCTGCGCCGGTCACAAACATCAGATTTTCTTACAATTCCAGCCGTCAAAATCCAAAAACCTTTTTCATCTGAGATTTTAATACACATTTACACATGCTGTTCAAACAAATTTTGCCTCTGGCCGATATCTTTAAATGAGTGAGTGAACCCACTACCAAAGATGAACTCTGCTAACTTTAAAAATCAGCTGCTCTAAATAAGCATTCAGGGAAAAGTCATGGGCTTGTGACTATAACCTAATTTATGTTACTAGTTTGCAGTGTAACTGCCTTTGTACTTCAATATGCATATTTGTTCATTTAATTAAAAAAACGGCCACTTTGACATTTATACCCCATTGTCTTTTTTTAACTATTCAGAAGAGCCCGTCCTTGCACAGTCAAAAAAGTAACTAAGTAACTTTTACTCTGACTACATTTGAAATAAGCTACTTTTTACTTTTACTTGAGTACATTTTGAGGCAGGTAATTTTACTTGTAATTGAGTAAAATTTCATGAAAGTAATTATACTTGTACTTAAGTACAACATTTTAGTACTCTTTCCACCTCTGCCCGCGAGTGATGAGTTGTGTTAAGGATGATAAAACCAGAACATTAGTGGTTAATTTTGGCTCTGATTCGCAAGTTGAAAAAGTCTCTATCAGCTGGAGGGTTGGATTAATTAAATAAATTGATAAATCTATGTTAGCCTGATCAACTAACAAGAATCATTTTATAGTTACCAACCACCCACATAAGCTGATAGGGGCACAATTAATCCAAATAACCCAAAGAATTGCCACCAGGCCGGCCTCCCGGTGGGCTTCGTTCCCAGTATCTAAACCAAAGATAATGGGATTGCTTAAAAAGAAGTGAGCTACTACAAAGGAAAAGTCTTGCATATCATTTCACCTTTAAAATAGAAGATATGATTCTAACTTAGGACGCCCAGACCAGGGCCTAGTATGATAATACTCACCGACACCCCCACCGAACCATGATAGATGCACAGTCTCATAAGTTCTAACGGAACTGGGTTTTAACGGAACCGGCAAATGGGACGTGCACGCGACAGGGGAAACTGAGCAGGTTATAACTTATGCTAGCAGGGCTCTCACAAAGCAGGAATGTAAATATGCCACAACAAAGAAGGAGCTTTTGAGTATGGTTACATTCACCAAACATTTTAAGCATTATCTTTTCGGGAAAGAATTTGTCTTGAGAACAGACCACAATTCTCTGCGGTGGTTACACAACTTTCAGGGTCTGGTGGAACAGCTGGCTAATTTTCAATGCAGAGTTATTCATCAACCAGGCAAACTGCATAGTAATGCAGATGCCTTATCCCGACCCCCAAGTTGTTACCCTGAGCGGTTGTTGGCTGGCGAGAGGGTACAGCACTTGGGAGCTGAGCTGAGGGTGTGTTCCCAACAAGAGAGGGCTGGAATTCGCTCCCTGGCAATAAGGCGTTTCCTGTTTCCTGTTTTCAGTGTTGCACTACGTGCAGCTGTTTGGTGTTTGGGGTTCGCTAAAACTGATTTAATTTCTCTGTACTAGGATATCTCTGAGTTATTGTAGCACATAAGCACGCTAAAACACACATTTTCTGTTGTTCCACCTAGCTTTTAGGGAACCATCTGAGTTTGCACGCAGTTTATTTGGTGTTGAACAGTTTGCTCGTCCAGTTAGCTTAGCCACAGCACGGCTATGGCTACTTCTGTCTCTGCTTCTCCGTCTCCTATCTCTTGCTCTCTGTGTCAGATGTTTAGTTACTCCTCTGCCTCCTTTAGTGATAATGGTACGTGTAATAAATGTAGCATTTTTGTAGCTTTGGAGGCGAGGGTGTCGGAATTGGAGGCCCGGCTCCGTGCTGTTGAAGGCCCGTAGACAGCCGTAGCTACTTAGTTAGCGCGGGGCTAACTAGCTCAGAACAACCCTGTAGCGACCCTCCAGCAGAACCCGAGCAGCCGGGACCTCAGGCCGGCTGGGTGACGGTACGCAGGAAGCATAGAACCCAGCCCGTGGGCCACCACCAACCCGTCCACATTTCTAACAGATTTTCCCTGCTCAGTGATGCACCCACTGACAAGCCGACTCTGATCATTGGCAGCTCCATAGTCAGAAACGTGGCATTAGAGGCTCCAGCAACCATAGTTAAATGTTTACCTGGGGCCAGAGCGGGCGACATTAAATCTTATCTGAAACTGATGGCTAAGGATAAGCGTAAATACAGTATGATTGTTATTCACGCTGGCGGTAACGACACCCGGTTACGCCAATTGGAGGTCACTAAAATTAATGTTGCTTCGGTGTGCAAGTTTGCCAAAACAATGTCAGACTCCGTAATTTTCTCTGGCCCCCTGCCTGATCGGACCAGTGACAACATGTTTAGCCGCATGCTGTCCTTCAACCGCTGGTTGTCTAGGTGGTGTCCTGAAAACAACGTGGGCTACATTGATAATTGGAAAACTTTTTGGGGGAAAACCTGGTCTGATGAGAGACGGCATCCATCCCTCTTTGGATGGAGCAGCTCTTCTTTCTAGGAATATGGCCAGTTTTATTAGTCCTCCATGACTACCCAGGGTCCAGACCAGGAAGCAGAGTCGTAGTTTAACCCACCCCTCTGCAGCTTCTGTACTGTTACCCACCCACTACCCCATAGAGACAGTGTCCTGCCCACGGCCAAAATCACACAGATTAAATATCAGGCATAATAAAGCAAATCATGGAAATCTCATAAATATTAGAACAAATTCAACTGAGCAGAAAACTAGAAAAATTCTTTGTGAGTTATTGGACATTAGGTCTATTTTTTGTAAGACTTTGTTAGTTAATGACTTGATTTGTGATAATCAGATTTCTTTGCTCTCTCTCACAGAATCCTGGCTGCAGCAAGAGGACTATGTTAGCTTAAATGAGTCGACTCCTTCAAATTATTTAAATCATCATATTGCTCCAAGTACATGGCAAGGAGGAGGAGTAGCAACATTTTTTTATTCGGATTTATTAATCAATCCCTTACCAATTAATAGTTACAGTTCGTTTGAACATCTTATTCTTAGTTTTCCTAATCCAGATTGCAAAACTGTAAAACCACTCTTGTTTGTAGTTTTATATCGTCCACCAGGCCCTTACTCTGAGTTTTTGGATCAGATCTCTGATTTTTATCTGATTTGGTGCTAAATACTGATAAGGTCATTGTAGTGGGGGATTTCAACATTCATGTGGACATTGAAAATGATAGCCTCAATGTAGCCTTTAGTAATATCTTAGACTCAATTGGTTTTACTCAAAGAATACATAGCTCCACCCACTCCTGCCATCATACATTGGACCTTGTGCTGACTTATGGCATATAGTGTGAGGAAATAACAATCTTTCCACATATTCCAGTCCTCTCGGACCACTTTCTGATAACCTTTGAGTTTTTTATAACTGAGTTCTCGAGACATGAAAGTAAATTTCATTATAGTCGGTCTCTATCTGACAACGCTGTTGCGTCTTTTAAATCAACTGTTCCATCTTTACTGTCCTCAGCATCTCAGAGGAACGTAGCAGAGGGCAATATTTTCATTTCCAGCCCCTCACAAATTGATGCTTTAGTTCATAATGTTACTTCCTCTATACGTGTGGCATTAGATGATGTTGCCCCTTTAAAAAAGAAGGAAATTAGAGCCAGGAAGTTGGCTCCCTGGTTTAATTTTCATTTACGAGCTTTAAAACAAAACTCTAGAAAATTGTAGAGAACATGGCGCTTTACGCACCATGAGGAGGCCTACTTATCCTGGAAAAATAGTCTTGTGCTTTATAAAGATAAGCTTCGACAAACTAGAACTGCTTATTTCTCAGCGTTAATTGAGGAGAATATGAATAATCCTAAATTTCTTTTCTGTACAGTTGCCAAACTTACACAAAATCATAGCTCTGAACCACCTATTCCCTTAGCCCTCAGCAGTAACGACTTCATGGGATTTTTCACAAGTAAAATTAATTCTATTAGAAACAAAATCTTTAGCATCCTCCCTAATGCGATTTCTTCTTCCTCAGTAAGTGAGCCAGCATCAGAGGTAACTGTAGAACCTCATCTGTGTTTGAACTGTTTTGATCCAGTTGAGCTTTCAAAGTTATCAAAAATATTAGCTTCAACTTGCATTTTAGATCCAATCCCAACCAAATTATTTAAAGACGTCATTGCTGCTGAGGGCTAAGGGAACAGATGGCTCAGAGCTACGATTCTGTGTAAGTTTAGCAACTGTACTGAAAAGAAATTTAGGATTATGCTTATTCTCCTCAATTAATGCTGAAAAATAAGCAGTTCTAGTTTGTTGAAGCTTATTTTTATAAAGCACAAGACTATTTTTCCAGGACAGGTAGGCCTCCTCATGGTGCGTAGAGCGCCATGTTCTCTCCAATTTCCTAGAGTTTTGTTTTAAGGCTCGTAGATGAGAGTTAAACCAGGGAGCCAAATTCCTGTCCCTAATTACCTTCTTTTTTAAAGGGGCAAAATCATCTAATGCCACACGTAAAGAGGAAGTCACATGATGAACTAAGGCATCAATTTGTGATGGGCTAGAACTGAAAATATTGCCCTCTGCTACATGCCTCTGAGATGCTGAGGACAGTAAAGATGGAACAGTTGATTTAAAAGATGCAACTGCGTTGTCAGATAGAGACCAACTATAGTGAAATTTACTTTTATGTCTCAAGAACTCAGTTATAAAAAACTCAAAGGTTATCAGAAAGTGGTCCGAGAGGACTGGATTATGTGTGTGTGTGCATGTGTGTGTGCGTGCGTGTGTGTGTGTGTATTGGGGGTTCACACTGTGACGGCCAGTGTTCAAGCGGGAGGAGCTTCTCATAGAAGTCTTTTTTTTATAAGCCAAACTGGTTGGTACCATGTGGCCACTTGGTGCCCTACGCACAGTATGTGGTGCATGTGGGTGGAGCAGTGATGCTGCTTGCACCACGGAATACAAACATGCAGTTGAATGGCACAGAGTTGAAAGTGTGAGTATTGAAACTGGACCACTTTCTCAATACTGCTCCATGAGTTTCATAGCTGTTGCCAGTTATGGATCAGCACCAGATGATTCTAGATGACGAGTGAAGACGAGTCATACACAGTAACTTTGTAAGTAGATACAGTATATACATTTAACTGTAATATTGAGTTGTTGGTGATTCAAACAGTAGCTTGGGATATTTTTAGAGCCACTATTTGCTCCCACTTCTACAATGGCATTGTTAGCTCAACATTAGCCTCTAGCCTTCTTTTCCTGATATTGGAGTAAAACAAAAAGATGCTGTGGCATCTAAGGGGTACAAGACATAACTTCTGGGTGACTCCTGTTACTGGCTTTTGATTTTCTGATGCGTTTTGCCAGCTGGTGTTGGATTACAAGCACTGACGGCGCAGACTCCACAACCTACTTTTTTGCACATTTTTAAACATTTTCTGTAACTACGAATTTTGTTTGTTTGATTGCTGTGTATAGAGCTATTTTGTGTCTTACATCCATCCATTTTCATCTGCTTATCCAGAGTCGGTTCACGAGGGCAGTAGCCTAAGCAGAGAGGCCCTGGGTCTTGGGCCTTCCTTTGGGTCTCTTCTTGGTTGGACGTGCTCAGAAAACCTCACCAGGGAGGCGTCCAGGAGGTATCCTAACTAGATGCCCAAGCCACCTCAACTGACTCCTCTTAATCTGGAGCATCGGGTCCCGGATAACCAAGCTTCTCACCTTATCTCAAAGGGAGCGCCCAGCCACCCTGCAGAGAAAACTTGTTTTGGCCACTTGTATCCGCAAGCTAGTTCTTTTGGTCACAACCCAAAGCTCGTGACCCAATTCAACTCACATTCTCCTTCCCACAGGTGGATGGATGGGAGAAAGTTCCTCTTGGCAGGAACAGTAAATTCTCTCATTTAACAAAGCAGAGAGGATTTAGCTTCTGACCCACAAACATCACCTAAAAACCAAATTAGCAGAAACATAATAAAAACACAAAGAGCTACTTTTCTGACTTCTGGAGATCATCTCAAGATCTCAGACTCAGCGTTTGCTGACCCACACAGGGATCCCTACCTAGAGTCCTACTATGAGTCCTTTTCAAGGCATAACCAGTGAACAACAGTGTTTACACCAAGCCACTGTGGGGGAGTGCCATGGGCTTGTTCGAAACATAACGCTTATGGCAACTGGACAGTCTGCCCCAGAGCGAGAAAGTTTACACCCGGTCCAAATAAAATCAACAAGCCTATGACCTACTGCAGTCTGCCACTACTAGAGTCCCTGTGGACGGCAAACGCTATGCTACGCCATTGCTCTGTTGTACTCAAGTAGTTCAGTTTAATGCCCCAAAGGAGGCAGTGCTATCCAACCTCCACAATACAGAGCTCATCAGAGACACCAAGAAAGTAGAATCTTACTGCAATGAGATCCGGAAGCTTGAGGAAGCAGGTTATGTTACTAGAATCAATGCAGACGAAGCTGACCAGTATGAAGAATTGTGATTTATCCCACACGTTCTGGTACACCATAATGGTAAAGACAGGATAGTCTTTAACTGTTCCATTCAGCACCACGGACAGTCACTCAATGATCAGTAGCTACAAAACCCTACCCTTGGACCCTACTAGGTGTACTGCTTAGATTCCGACAGCACACGGTTGCACTGAGTGGGGATATTGAAGGGAAGTTCCACCAAGAACGCCTCTTACCATCTGAACAGCCTCTGCTATGTTTTTGTGGAAAGATATGCAGGAGGGTTTGATTTGAGGCAATGGACATGCAATCTCGCAGCTGTGATTGAGCACCTCCCCCCCCGATTCCAGGTCAGCAGCGAGTGAGCTCTGGTTATTGAAGAACAGCTCTGTCTGAGACAGGACATTGGATGGGATAATCGGATTGAAACCAAACATCTACGAGAGAAATGGCTGGCCTGGGAAGAGGAACTGTCTTAACTCCCACATCTCCAATTCCCAGGACATTACTCTCCTGCATGTGCTGATACTCTTGCTTCTACCAGAGAACTACATGTCTTTAGTGGTGAATCAGAGAGGGTGTACGGGCTTGCAAACTACATCCACACCATTGATGAAAAGGGGGAGATACGTCTTGCCTTTGTTTGGGCCAGGCCCAGAATAGTACCATGCAAGAAACAGTGCCTTGGCTGGAGTTAAACACAGCTCCCACTCATGCTTAGATCATCATCATCATCATCATCACCTTTATTTATAAAAGCACTTTACAGACATATATTATGTCACCAAGGTGCTGAACAAGACTAAACTAAAAAAAGATAAAAACAAAGAATATATAGGAACCCAAATAAAAAAAACAGCAAAATGCAAAACATCAGTTTGTCATGTTCCTGGGCAGAGGTGAGTCACACCTTCTCCTCTCACCAGACTCTAGCTTAATTCTCCACAGGTGAGGAGCAGGGGGAGCGGCAGCTGCAGGAGATTTCCCAATCAGGGACGCGGGTTCAAAAGGAGGATGGAGACACATCACTTTGCCGGATGATTGCACCAGTTTAGGATCATCTCATCATCTACTCACCCTCGCTGTCTTCGTTTTCTGGAACATACTCATCACGTCCCATCCTCCTCCGCCGTTCCTGTTTGGCTCTCCCTCTGCTACCTCACCCCTCCTGGATCTCTCATCCTCTGCCCAGCGTCCTCCCCGGCTTCCCCTCCTCTCCTGATTAACCTGAGCACCTCAGAGACTCGAGCCGTATTGCTCATCCCACAGGACTTCCCTGTGCGGTTTCAGTTCCCGTTTTTATAATAAAGACATTTTACTTTACTGCTTTGGACTACGTGTGCTGATTCTGCATGTCTTGGGTTAGACACTTACCTCGAGCCATGACAGAATCATCCGGCCACACATCTAATCCAGCGGAATCAGCACTCGCGGATCTGGCCACCCGGATGTCCCAACAAGAGCAGACACTTCCCGTCCTCATGGAGCAGCTGAATATCACCAACCAACGTTATCAACGTTTGGAGACCGTCCTGCAGCAGCTTCAGGAGCAGCTCTCCTCTACAGCCTCGGGTTCCGTCCCCGCTCCAGCGACAGCCGCCGCTCCGGCGTTCGGAACAGAACCACACGCACACGCCTCGGGAGGTGTGGTTTCACCTGGACCGGAGGCGCTCGGCTCTCCGGAAATCACCCACTTCCGTTCGGCTCCTCCTCGGCAATGTCCGACCTTCTCCGGTGAGTTCGAGGATTGCTTTGGGTTTCTGCTACAGTGCCGCCTAGCGTTTGAAGACTCCCCGAGGTCTTTTCCTACTGACTCAATGAAGATCTCGTTTATTGTTGGACTACTTAGAGGCAAGGCGCTTCGGTGGGCGGAGGCTAAGAGCAGAAATCCTAATTTCCTGTCTGGTTCTTACCCAGACTTTCTGGAGGATTTTAAACTGACGTTTTGCAGTTCAGAGACCACCACTGACATCAGAAAAAGATTGTTGCACCTCTCGCAGGGAAGAAGGTCAGTGGCTGACATGTCTCTGGAGTTTAGGACCTTGGCTGCAATGACATCATGGGGAGACGATGCCCTTAAAGCAGCATTCATCGAAGCGCTGAACGATCGGGTAAGGAACCAGCTGGCTCTTTGCCCCGAGCCATCAACCCTGGACGGACTGATCTCATTATGCATCTCTATCGACAAGAGACATAGGGAGCTTCAGAAGACACCGTTCAGGGATTTGTC
>SSNQ01034683.1:97459-111759 GCA_006942095.1 Nothobranchius kuhntae | reverse complement strand
TAGTTAAACACAGCTCCCATTCATGCTTAGATCATCATCATCATCATCATCACCTTTATTTATAAAAGCACCTTACAGACATATATCAGGTCACCAAGGTGCTGCACAAGACTAAACTAAAAAGATAAAAACAAAGAATATATAAGAACCCAATAAAAAAAATTAAAAACAGCAAAATACAAAACATCAGTTAACACACAGATTTAAAAGACAGATTATAATAATGGGTCTTCAGCGCCTTAAAAACCTCTACTGACGTGGAGAGTCGCACAGATAATGGAAGATAATTCCATAATTTTGGGCCTGCTACCGAAAAAGCCCTGTCTCCTCTTGTTTTGAGCCTAGTTGCGGGGACTAGAAGCATATGGTGACTCTCTGAGCGGAGCGAACGACTAGGTATATATGGCTGTAACAAGTCCGATAAATGTAGCAAGTCAGATAAATATTCTGGTGCCATCCCATTCAATGCCTTAAAAACCAATAAAAGAATTTTAAAACGCACTCTAAAAACGACCGGTAACCAGTGCAGATCCGCCAGGATGGGTGTCACATGATCATATTTCCTTTTCCTTTCTAGGAATCTTGCCGCGGCGTTTTGCACAAGCTGCAGACGAGCTACTGTACTCTGTCTCACCCCAGTTAAGACAGAGTTACAGTAGTCTAAACGAGAGGTGATAAACGCATGCACAACAGTCTCGAGGTCCTTTCTAGTTAAAAATTACTTCACTTTGGCCAGACGTCTCAAGTGGTAAAAAGAGGATGATACAACCGCACCCACATGTGCATCAAAGATGAAAGCGTTATCTAATGTCACTCCTAAGTTGACCGCCGAAGAACGTAGGTAGGCATTCATATCCCTACAATCCAGTTTTGATCGCTCTAAATCACGATGTAACCCGAACAGCACTGCCTCGGTTTTGCTTTCATTCAGACATAAAAAATTGTCCGTCAACCATGACTTAACTTCAGTTAGACAGTGCATTAAGGTAATAATGGGACTGTCGTTTCTATAATCCAAGGGTAAGTAAAGTTGGCAGTCGTCAGCATACATATGAAATCAAATTCCATACTTCCTCATGATGTCTCCCAGTGGCAAAATGTAAATCAAAAACAATAGTGGTCCTAATACTGAACCCTGTGGGACCCCTCACTGCAGATGTGTGATTCCAGAACTAAACCCAACCATCCTTATACTTACAGTCCTATCCTTCAAATAAGATCTGAACCAGTCTAAGGCCAGACCAGAGATTCCGACATTATACTCCAAATGATGGAGCAACACTTCGTGGTCCACAGTGTCGAACGCAGCTGTAAGGTCCAACAAAACAAGTAGCACAGGATTTCCCCCATCAGTTTCCAACATTATGTCATTTAATACCATTATCAGTGCCGTTTCCATACTATGAAAAGCTTTAAAGCCAGACTGAAAAGTTTCCTTAATGTTAGACTCTTCTAGGAAATCCATTAACTGAGTATAGACACATTTTCCCAGAATTTTACTCAGAAAAGGGAGCTTTGCAATCGGCCGGTAGTTGCAAGGCTGCATACCATCTAACCCCGATCTCTTTAACAGTGGGTTAATAACCGTATTTTTAAAATCAATTGGGACAAAGCCAGAGGCCAAACTGCTATTGATAACTTCCAATATTAATGGTGCTATTCCATGAAAGACTTCCTTAACAGCCGTGGTGGTATGATGTCTTCAGGAGATCCACTCTGTTTAATTACATCCACCAACTTAACTAAGTCATCGAGGGATACTGGCTGAAAAGACTCTAAATGTCTATCCAAAGGAAATGAGGGAGTTCGCATATTTGCTCTTGACAGTGCAGAACGCAACAATGCCACCTTTTCAATAAAAACCCAAGAAAACTAGTACACATCTCGTCTGATAGCTGTGCAGGGAAACCATTATCCACATTTATCACAGCATTAATTGAGGCATAAAGCATCCGAGAGTTGTTACAATTAGAAGCGACTAGGTTTGAATAATAGTTAGTCGTTGCCTTTTTAACAAACTCCTGGTAATTTTTCCAGCTTTCCCTTAGGGCAATCAGGGAGCCATGCAGTTTTTTTTTTTCCATTTTCTCTCACATCTCCTGCATTCCCGTCTTGCAGCCCGCGTGAGCTCAGTTGACCATGACTTAGCAGCACGATTTCCCTTCTTTATTCGAAGAGGTGCAATAGTGTCCAGAATGTCCTTACTAAGATTGTTAAAACAGCTTAGCAGGCAATCCAGACTTCTCTCATCAGATAAATGAAGCACAGCTTCACTAAATAAAAATAAAAATAGTCCTGAAGTAGCTGAATTCACAGAGCGAGAAAGTGTAACAGGAGTAACAGATTTCAGCATACTCTCACCCATGTTAGTATCAAATAATACCGGTTTATGGTCAGAAAAGACTGCATCATGAACACAAAGGTTAGACACAGTACATCCAAATGACAAAACAAGGTCCAATGTGTGACCACATACCTGAGTGGCCCCATTAACATTTTGAATCAAGTTAAAAGAGTTCATGAGATTAATAAAATCCGTGACCAGCGGTTTTCCAGGGCAACATTAAATTAAATAGTAAAATCTCCCATTAGCAGAATTTGATCATAACGAGATGCACAATTAGCCAAAAATTCACTGAACTCAGATAAGAAATCCTTACTATATTTTGGGGGTCAATAGACCACCGCACAGAGGAGTGACTGTTGTTGGTGACCAAGTTCAAACAAACACAGTTCAAAACTGCTGTTAGAGGACCATGGGATGAGTCTTTTAATCTTGACATTAGCTTTGTATACCACTACTATGCCCCCTCCATGCCTTTTATCCCTTGGAACATTGATAGAAACACAGTCAGCCGGAACTAGTTCATTAAGGGCAAAGGACTCACCAGCGGTAATCCATGACTCTGTTACACAAAGAATATTCAGACCATGTGTAACAAAAAAATCATTTAAAATGAATGTCTTGTTAGCCACCGACCTAGCATTGACCAGGCCCCACCTCAAACAAGATGATGCATTAGCTCCAATGATAGTTGGAGCTCTATTCACTGGTAGAAGATTCAGCAAGTTGATTCCTCTTTGATCAAACCGCTGGGAAGGAGGGGGACGACCACCACATTCACCTGGACAGCCAGCAACAGGGACGAGCCACGAGCCAACCGGATCCAGTACTCGCCACGGCACCACAAATTTTGTAGCTGCCCACAGGATCGTACGAGAACCACCAGTAAAATTCTTCAGGGCTTTCCACCTGACAAGCCGTCCCCCACAAGAACCCCGTTTCCTACGTTTCCTCCTCCAGCAAGGCGGTAACCACTTAGCTTCCCAACACGCCGTCAGTCCATCCAGGTAAGGGGGAGAATTATTCCTGTACTCTCCAGCCATAGACGGTAAAAATCCAGCAGAAGAACCGATTTTGAATAAGGTCTGGCGATCATACACAATTCTGGGTTGGTCACCATGCAAAATACAAGCTAAAATTTGCAAAAACACAAGAAATACAGAAGCTGACAGACGGCAAGCCGGTAACACTGGCACCATCTTGGCCAAGGTGACCCAGACAGAGCTGATCATACCCATTAAAAAGGTTTTCCTGTGGTCAGACTCAACAACCATACTGCACTGGCTATGATCTGAATCAAGGCTTTTGTCGGGATTAGAATAGCCGAGATTCAGAGCCTAACCAATGTGGCTGACTGAAGTATGGGAACAGTCATCAAAACCCGGCTGATGACCTTACCCGGGGTTTTGAACCTAGCCACCCTGACACAACCCCATCGATGTAGCTCGGGTCCACCTTTCCTCTATCAGCTACCTGACAAATGGTCAGTAACTCCTCTCCCATCCATCGAACCGGACATATGTGAGCTGAAGAAATCAGCCTTTATTGGAGTCACCACAGTCAATGTGTGCACTCAGCTCCCAGATGCCTCTCACTTCTAGTCTTGGCAAGACCTTCTTTACACCACTATCAGGGGACTTAATGGGGTGGCTAATGCAGATACTGACAAGCCCTGTGATGCTGCAGATGTAATAGTTGAAGAGAAGTCTATTCTAGCCCAGTTCTAGCTAGAATTATTCCCAAATTAGATCAACACATGTAAAGCTAACAAACCTGTTCCAGCGGACAGCCGCTTAGCTTCCCTCACCCCAGAGTTTGATGAGATCACAGGCCTTGTGAGAGTCAGCAGCAGATTAAGATGCCTGGCGCTATTCACCCCATTGTTTTAGACCCGATTCATCCAGCCACACGTCTACACATTTAGAAATTTAACCAGCAGCTTCTTCATCTAGGTTCAGAACCTGTTTTGGCAGAGATACGACACCAGTATCAGGTGCTTAGCGAAAGAGAGGCTATCAAGAAGCTCCAACTTAACTGCTATGACTGCCAACTCTGGTGGGCCAAGTCTAATAATCCCAAAATGGCTGACCTGCCACCCAGTGGATTACGCCTGTACAAGCCTCCATTCTATTCTACTGAAGTGGATTGTTTTGGCCCATTCTTGGTCAAGATTGGATGCAGACAGGAGAAAAGATGGGGGATGATGTACAAATCTATGACACGGAAATGCCGCTGTGTATGAAATGTGCTATACAAATAAGGCTGTCTTGCCTTGCCTTACCAGATGTGTGCATTTGGACCTTTTGGGAAATCTGGACTCAGACGCCTTTTGGCTTTCTATTCGACACTTCATTGCAAGACGAGGTCAACCATTCGAGCTACTTTGTGACAACGGAACTAACTTTGGTGCTGTCGATCAGGAATTATTGGAAGCTTTTTTGAACATGAACCCTGAGCTACAGGAGCAGTTGGCCAAACAAAGGATCTACATTCGCTTTAACCCACCTGGTGCTCTCCATTTCGGAGGCACGCGGGAGAGAGAGGTGAAGTCCGTGAAGACAGCACTGAATCAATCAAAATCAATCAATCAATACTTTATTCACAAGAGAGCAGCACACGTTGGACCACTGCTACACCACAGTCAGTGGAGCTTATCGAGCCGTGCAGCGAGCTGCTCTCGGCTTCTCGGACCATGCCATTATTCACCTCATCCCCTCTTATAGGCAGATGCTGAAGCCCTCCAAACCTGCAGTGAGGACTTCTAAGAAGTGGACCTGCGAGGCTGTGGAGGAGCTTTGCATGTGTCTGGACACAACAGACTGGAACGTGTTTGGATCTGCCACAGACAACTTGGATGACTATACAGACACTGTGACGTCATACATAAAATTCTGTGAGGACAGCATTATTCCAACAAAAACCAGGGTCACTTTTAACAACGATAAGCCCTGGTTCACACCCAGACTGAGACAGCTGAGGAGGGAGAAGGAGGCAGCCCACAGAGCCAAGGACAGAGAAAGCTACAAGGGCGCTAAGTACCAGTTCTCAAAAGAGTTGAAGAAGGCGAGATCTCAGTACAACAAGCGTCTAAAGGAGCAGTTCTCTGACAATGACACCGCCTCTGTCTGGAGAGGGCTCAGGCAAATCATAAACTACAAGACTAGAACCCAACATGCTGCTGACAACCTACAACTGGCTGAAAAACTTAACTCCTTTTATGCCAGGTTTGAAGTCCCCACCCACCCCCCAACCCCCACCCCACCCACCCCCCACCCCTACTGCACAGGTTTCTTCAGCCACTCTGGTAACACATGCCTCCCCCACCATCTTCATCACTGTGAACAGTACGGTCCCCACTGACCACCCCTCCCCCTCCACTGCCTTCTCAGTGACAGAAGAGGATGTGCTTAGGCTTTTCCGTAAGCAAAACCCATGGAAATCCAGCCTGCTTTAGGCTGTCCACCATTGTCCCTGTGCCTCAGAAACCCCGTATCACTGGACTGAATGATTACAGGCCTGTGGCGCTGACGTCTGTAGTCATGAAGTCATTTGAGCGCCTGGTCCTCCCTCATCTCAAGTCCTTCACCTCCCCCCTCCTGGACCCTCTGCAGTTCGCATACAGAGCCAATAGGTATGTAGATGACGCCATCAACCTGGCCCTCCACTTCATCCTGCAGCACCTGGACTCCCCGGCAACCTACGCTAGGATCCTGTTTGTGGACTTCAGCTCTGCGTTCAACACCATCCTCCCTGCTCTGCTCCAGGACAAGCTCTCCATGCTCAACGTACCCAACTCCACCTGCAGGTGGATCACTGACTTCCTGACGGACCGAAGGCAGTGCGGGCAGCTGGAAAAGAATGTTTCCACCACTAAGACAATTAGCACAGGATCTCCACAGGGCTGTGTACTTTCTCCTCTGCTCTTCTCCCTGTACACTAACTGCTGCACCTCGAGCCATGACTCCGTTAAACTGATCAAGACGACACCAGCCTCATTGAGCTCATCTCTGACGGTGATGAGTCCGCCTACAGGAGGGAGGTGGAACGGCTGGTGTACTGGTGCAGCAGCAACAACCTGGAGCTCAATGCTCAGAAGACAGTGGAGATGATTGTGGACTTTAGGAAAGTCACAGCCCCATCCCTCTCCCTCGTCCTGACTGACTCCCCCGTCACCACTGTGGACTCCTTCCGCTTCCTCGGAACCACCATCACACATGACCTTAGGTGGGAGCCATCCATCAGCTCCCTGATCAAAAAGGCCCAGCAGAGGATGTACTTTCTGCGGCAGTTGAAAAAGGCCAAGCTGCCGGCCCAGATGATGGTGCAGTTTTACACGGCCATCATTGAGTCCATCCTCACCTCCTCCATCGCTGTGTGGTACGCTGGAGCCACAGTGAGGGACAAACACAGACTGCAGCGCATTGTGCGCTCTGCTGAGAAGGTGATTGGCTGCAGCCTTCCATCTCTCCAGGACCTGTATGTCTCCAGGACTCTGGGGGCGTGCAGGTCGGATAGCAGCTGACCCTTCTCACCCGGGTCACAGACTTTTTGAGCCGCTTCCCTCAGGCAGGAGGTAACGGTCCATCCGGACCAGAACCTCCCGCCACAAGAACAGTTTCTTTCCATCTGCCGTTGGACTTGTGAATAGCTTATAAACATGCAACTATGCTGGTCTTCTGTACTCGATACATCGTCACGTTATCGGCCATGTTACCCTTACCTGCCATTTTTATAGCTGATAGTTTTATTCTATTTTTATTCTTATTGCATGTTCATGTTATATGTAGCACATTAGAACCAAAGCAAGTTCCTAGTTTATGAATTGTTTGTTCACTGACAATGGCAATAAATCTTTTCTGATTTTGATTCTGATTCTGATTAATCCCAGAGGGAAATTAGAGTTTCAGTACACACAATTCAGAGATCAGACATACATGGGCAAGACACATGACAAGAATTGGTGACTGTGGTCATTCGCAACTCGAGTCGCGCTACCTTAATAGAGATAAGAGGGTTACATGAGGATTGGTTCAGGTGGAGGGGAAAAAAGGCACTTCACAGTTACCCTCCCACCAGGAGGGCAGCTTTGCTCTGCAAAAAAACACCTCAACAGATATGCAACAGACTTCAGACAACACAACATAACATGAGACTCCAATAGGAAGGCGGGGGGGGGGTCCTGTCTCCCCCAGCGAGAGCAGCCATCTACGGCGCTCATCTGCTGTACAGTCACAGGTGGGAGGAGGGAGATCTTGGGAGAAGCGAAGAGCACATTGACTCCTGCAGATTGATGACCTCGCCAGGCTGAAGTCCACCAATCTGAAGGTGTGTGTGTGTGTGTGTGTGTGTGTGTGTGGGGGGGGGGGGTCGGGTTTTCACAGCATCTGTCTGCATTCCTTCGTGGGGGTTTGTTGCTTGCCGCTCGAGGCTACCAGGGCGTCAGATTCAGATAACAAGACTTTGTTTGGGTCAGGCTGAGATAATTTTCCTCTCTGCCTTCAGTCTTTAAACTGATCATTCCAGTCCTTCAGTGAAGCCAATTTTGGGTTTTTAAACCTGTCCATACCATCCGGTGACTCTCTCCGAGATAACATCCATTTTGAGCACTAATACCGGTATCGCAGCTAGAACATTGTCCAGCTTACGATTCACCTCGAGTAACGTCCCAGTCTAAGAAGTCTCCACACGGGCGGTGCTTTCCGTGGGTGCGAGTCGCCCTCCAATCGCTCCCGTCTTCCCAAATTTCCAGAAAACCAGATATCCTCCCACTCCAATCAGGAGAAATCCAGTGATCATCAGGCCGAATATCCACATGTCTTCGATATCCTCAATGGACAGCTGGGAGAGGCATACGATCTTCCACTCCCTCCAGGAATCCAGCATATACCCCACCGGGTGTGTCCCCTGTGGACATGTGGGAGCCCCCTGCTCCGTTCTCATTGTTGAAAAAATCTTATCAATTACGTTGAATGACCAGTTTATCAAATCCATGGTTAGTAAAAATAGGGTTTTTCAGAAGAAATGCAGAGAAGCGCTCTGTGGGCAGACAGGACAAAGAGCCTTGGGAAAAAAAAGATGAGGGAGCGAAAGAGAGAAGCGTCTGCACTCCGCGAGTACCTTGAAGAAAAAAAAAGTTTTCCTCAAAGAGCAGTCTGTACCAGAGCCTGTCCTTAACACCCTTCTCGTGGAGAAAAAAGGAGCCACTTGGTTATGCCTCTTCAGACATCGCCGACGCTGATCCTATAACACAGACTTATGAGATGCAGGGATGCTTCACTACCTCAGGTGTTCTATGATTTATCCACTCTGCTGGGACGGAGATGATGGCGACATAGTCAGATCTTAGCAGACAACTTGAGGACCACATTTATCTGCCAATACCTCCCTGGTCTCCAAGAGCATCAGAAATGGCAGACTGACAGTAAGGACCTTAAGATTAACCAGGTTGTGCTCATCGTGGACCCACAGCTTCCACGGGCCCTTTGGCCTGTGGGCACTGTCACTGAGACTTTTTAAGGATCAGATGGACGTGTCCAATCTGCAGCTATAATGATCAAAGGTAAGACCTTCTCATCCAGTGGCCCGGCTCATCTCGCGCCCCAAGTTCGCAGAGGAGGACACGGACACGGCTTCTGCTAGGCTCTCAGTGATTACAAATGTCTTAGCTTACATTTGGGGGAAGCTGTGTAAGAAAGCCTAGTTAGCTGAGCCCTCTGGTGGGCGACCTCTGTAGAGACTGAACCCTTTAGTTTTGTCCATGTGAGTCAGCAGTACGCACGTCTGTCTGGTGCTACGGAGGAGCACAGTCGTTCGCTCATTATGATCATGTCTCCCGTGGGATATGGATGGTAGAAGTGAGTTAAATGTTTCAGTTTGACCCTAAACCATAGTGTGCTTTTGCATTTAGTCCCGTTGGTTCACTTAGGATATATTTGGACATATTTCTGGTTAATGCTAATCTAGGCCTCAGATGTTTTATTGCCCGTTTGAGTAATTGTTTGAGCACCGTGGTAACACTTAGATATTTCAATACTTGTTATAAGCTAGAATTATGTATTATGTACATTTATTTATTGTTTATTCTGTTTGCATTACAGACCACTTATACATCACATGTTCATAAATAAATCACCTTAAACGCCATCCCTCTTCAGCCCAGATTCTCTAAACGGAATCTGGTCAGACTGTTTGCATTATTGGGTTCTTTATCTCAACACTGGAAAGGTTGTTTTACCGCGTATGAACGGAGAAGGAAGTGACCTCGCCACAAGCGGCTAGATCTGAACAAGACCGCAGGAGTAGTCGAAACTGTCAGCAAAAAGATAAAACTGTCTTTCCTGTGTTAAAAAAAGAACCTAATAACGCAATCAGAAGAAATACAAGTGGGAATACACAAAATATATCCAGTCAAACCGTTACCGCCTCAGCCAGTTAACTTTATTTAGTAGGTTAAAGCAATAGCGCCTGCTTTACACAGGCTATTTCTACAAAAACAACATGGCGGCTCCGAAGATGTGATCTCACGACTTCAACAGCAGAAGGCAGTGGAGTCACCTTCCATGTTCACGCAATTCAGAGCTTTTGAATTGATCAGTTTTATCACTTGAAAACCTAAGAAAACCTGCAGGAATTGAAATGAAATGAGCTGAAATCATTTCTGCTGCTGAGAGAAAATGAAACATTGGTATTTAAGCTGGACTGAGTCGTGCTGCTCCAACCCTCTGCTGGTAAAAACAGTTTGTAATAAAAACTCCGTAAAGAACAGACGGGTGACCTGTAGAACCGTTTACCTCCAGGTACGGGATGGGGGTGATGGGGGGAAGAGGGTACTCCTTCAGAAGTCGCTCCTCATCCAGAAACTTTCCTGCTCGGCCGTTGAACGCCGGCTGGAAGAGACCATAGTTCAAAACATCCGACAGAGACTGAGTCAACGTCACCAGAACCCTCTGCTTACTGGTCCAAACTGGCAACTCTGGGTCGAACCGCAAACACTTCTGAGAGAGCCGGAGACCAGAGAGGCAGACAAACAGACGGACAGAGAAAGAGACAGGTGCAGACAGACACACAGACAGGTTTGTGTCGTGTTTTATTTCCATGGTTCTGTTCACGCTGAGGTTCTGAGAAGGTGTTACCGTCTGCTGCAGGTCCGGGATGCCGATACGGACCACGATGCTGTTTCCAGGGGGCGTGTCATCCACGTCATCGTCCCTGGTGACAGCAGAGCCTGTTGGGTTGCCGTTAGTAACCGCCTGTTGTCGCGGGCGATCATGTTTGGTGTCAGCAGTCGGACTCAGAGGCATGGGGCTGGAAAATGGAAAAACAGGGAATAACGACATCAAATAAATCATCTGGAAACAAAAACGTTTGGAGAACAGTGACGTGTGGACACGTTGACCAATGGGTCATAACGTCTCAGCACAAACCACTCAGAGATGAATTATTGAATATCTTTATTATCTGATTATTTCAGAATAAAACACAAAAATAAAGCATCTCCTGACATTTTTCTTAAATTAAACACAACCCAGAGATGAAAATACTTTATATTCAGATGTCTGACCAGCAGTCTGACAGCCTCCCACACACAGATCAGCTGTAGATCAGGTTCTGTACCGACACGTCTGACTGGACCTCCAGTTATGATAATGATAAATGACCCGCACTTGTTGAGCACCTTTCAAAGTCAAAGGACTCCAAATCGCTTTACACTACAGTGTATCATTCATCCATTCACACACACATTAACACCCTGGTGGTGATGAGCTACCATGTAGCCACAGCTGCCCTGCGGCACACTGACAGAGGCGAGGCTGCCATGCACAGGCGCCACCGGGCACTCCGAACACCACCAGCAGGCAAGGTGGGTTAAGTGTCTTGCCCAAGGACACAACAGAAGAATTATTTTTCCTGAAGCTGGGAACCTGCAGCCTTCCGATTACTTCTTGAACTACTGCTGCCCCAGTTGTGACATCACATCCTGTTTTTCAGCCAAACAAGGACGAGACCAACCGTTAAGCTGTTTTAACTAAAGGACACGTTTATCTTTAATGGAACCAAAATGAATGAAATGTTTTTGTTACTAAGAACTTTGCTGCTCAGCTAAAAGAACCGCCTGTTTACAGTAAAAACAACAAAACCGACAGTACCACTGAAAATATACGAAGTATGAAAATCTACTAAACTACACAACAATGAATATACTTTTTAATCAGAGACTTCTGGAGGGGAGGGGCTGAGCAACTGACTACTAAGTGGACAGAGGGTGGAGGAGCATCGGGAATATCGGGCGAGGATCCGGATCTGCACACATTGACGAAGGCAAGGCTGCACCACTGGTCCCTTCAACCACCACCAGCCGGTAAGGTGGGTTAAGTGTCTTGCCCAACGACATAACAACTGTGACAGACTGAGCGGGGCTCGAACCTGCAACCATCCTGTTACAGGGAGACACTTAACTCATCTGCCACAATCGCTCACAAAGGAGAATAAAGATTTAAAACAACTAGATAAGCTGGTCAGCTATTTCCACTGACGTGCTGAATATTGCGAACTCCAGCCTGTCTTCTGGTGAAGTTCCACGTTGTTTTAAGCATGCCATTATTAAGCCCCATGTTAAGAAACCTGGTATGGACACAACGGTTTTATCCAATTGTAGGCCAATCTCAATGCTTCCTTTTCTTTGTAAGGTGTTGGAAAAGGTTGTTCTTACGCAACTGACTGCTTTTCTTGATGATAACCAGAATTTTGAGTTTTTCAATCTGGTTTTAAATCCCATCACAGTACTGAGACTGCTTTGATAAAGGGTTTTAAGGACATCTTTCTGGCTACGGATTCTGGTGAAATGGTGTTCCTACTGCTGTTGGACCCAAATGCAACTTTTGATACAGTTGACCACTCTGTTTTACTGGCAAGGTTGGAAGAATATGTTGGCCTAAGGGGAACTGCCCTGAATTGAATCAAATCATACTTTTCTTATAGGACCATGTCTGTTAGCATTGGTGATGTCTGCTCTAAGGAGGCTTCCCCAAAATCCGGTGTGTCCCAGGGCTCTATAAATGGGCCGCTACTTTTCTCCTTATATCTGATTCCATTAGGTGCCATTTTTTGGAAATATGGTCTCCTTTCTTTTTTACATGGATGACTGTCAGATTTATGCACCAGTAAAAAGGGTGGCAGGCATCCTACAATGTATTGAGGAGGTCAAAGGGTGGATGGCCGCAAACGTTTTGAGCATAAATGAGAGCAACACGGATTTAATCTACTTTAAACCTAGTGGGACACCAACCATCTCCCCTTCTCCTTTGGATTTATTGACACCCGTTCCTATGAAGGTCATCACTGACTTAGATGTGAAGGTTGATGCAGAGCTGAAGTTTGATAAACAGATTAACTGTGTGGTGAAGTCCTGCTTCTTCCAACTAAGGAACCCACTGTGCAAAGACCTAGTTTGGACGTCCTACTAAAGTGCACTGGACTGACAGACTCGATATAGACATGATCTGCACATCCATGCGACGCTTACTGTTTGCAGGGAAGCTGGCCCGAGTCAAGTCAGTTCTGGTGAGAAGTGATCTGGAAAGACTCATTCATGCGTTTATCACCTCAAGGCTTGACTACTGTAATAGTCTGTATGTCGGGGTGAGTCAGGGTTGTCTCAATAGACTTCAGTTAGTCCAAAACGCTGTGGCTCATTTGCTAACGGGCACTCGCAGGCATGAGCATGCCACCCGGGTGTTGGCTTCTCTGCACTGGTTTCCAGTTGCTTTTAGAGTTCGTATTACAATATTGGTGTTGGCGTACAAATCGTTGAATTGACTGGCTTCTTCCTGTCTGAGTATGAGCCAACTCACCAGTTGAGGTCGGCTGGCCAGCAGCAGTTGGTGGTTCCAAGAACGAGGCTGAAGCTGAGAGGAGATAGGTCCTTCTTCGCTGGCACACCTGGACTTTGGAACCAGCTTCCAGGCAATATTAGGCATCTTCTCTAGTTGTTTTTAAGTCGCTTCTCAAGACTCACTATTATTCACTGGCTTTTAACACGACTGATTTATTCTTATCCATTCTTGCTTTTAAGCAATGTTGTGTTTTATTTCTTTTACAATGTTTTTGAATGCTTTAATATATTATCCATGTTTTTACTGTTTGTAATTCTGTCGGGATGCTTTTTTCTGTGTGTGAAGCACTTTGGTCGACAGTGTTGTGTATAAAGTAGGGGTTGTATCGACTAGTCGACTTCACTGCTCTGTAGTGAATTTTTATGCCTGTCATCGACTAGTCGCTGTCACGTGATAATGACCGACAAGATGCAGTCCACGGAAAAGACAGCAGGTGACAAGCCCCTGCGCGTTGGGAGGCAACGCGCTGTGCCAGAGCGTCGGTATTGACACCCGCAGTAAAACGGACATTTGACCGAATTGTGACCTTTACCCTCTTGCAAAGTAACCTTCCCCTCACCCCCATCCTAACCTTAACCAGCTTGTGCATGCAGAGCTCTGATCGCTGACGCGCTCCAGACATCTGCGTCCTGAGCACGGCCACAGTAACATTATCAAATCAGGTGTCACCACCTCAAAAACTAATTTAACACGCGATCGTTCATGTCGGCTCATTTCCTTTTATGTTTTCTGTCTTTTATTTGTGCCTGATGCGTTTCGCTGCTGTGGAGCGGGGCGCATCACCTGTTTTGTCCTCCAGTGACGCACCTCACTGATGCGGCCGGCGAGCACTCTGCTGTTTTTGCGGTCGGTAGATCTTTTAGAACTGCAGTTCAAAGGTAACTCATGAGGTGAATATATATGAAGCCAGGTAGCAGTTTCTCTTTAGGATTGAGAGGAGATGCAGGAAGATAATAAACAGGCAGGACAGAAAAATAGTCAAATAAAAACAAGTTAGTTTTTGTACCTGGTGGTTGCAACAAACAGACACCATTGAAGGTAATCAGAAGTGAGGAACAGAAAAT
>SSNQ01034683.1:72095-91242 GCA_006942095.1 Nothobranchius kuhntae | reverse complement strand
AGATACTTAGCATTTTAGCACAAAATATAAGTACGCATGTAGGGAATAATTAGTTTAATAGCCAATATTTGGCATCAAATTGATTGTTTCATTTCATTTATTGTTTTCTGAGGGGAGAACTATTTTGTTGGTATTTATAACTTTAATTTCTGTGTAAATGTGTTACTTTGAACTACAGTTTGAATGAATGCATATAGTGCGGTCTTGAATATGTTCAAGTACTGTCACATTTGTGCTGTGTATCAATTTAAAGTTCAAGAAGTGATTTGACTCTGATTCCTAGGAATACGAATCAATTATCATAATCTGATTCGGTCTGATTCAATCTGTTCTAATTTTAAAATCGATATGGGTCAATGCTTTTTTTAAAATAGGTGTCAATTTTAGTCCATGACTTAATTTACATTCTTTATTTGTTAATATGACTATCCTTTGTAGTATACAGAGAGGAGACGCTGAAAAATTTGCCAACTTCTATGTAGTGTCCGCGGCTAATGTAGTGGGCCGGTCTGAAGAGAAAATTCCAGGGCCGAATTTTGGTCCCAGTCCACCCCTGGCCCTGAACCAGTCTTCCCATGACAATGAGAAACAGACCAATAATACATCTTGATGTGGGCAACACACTGCTAGCCTCAGCAATCTATTGGCCGGCCCAATTTGTAAGAAATCTGAGGGCAAGAGAGAAAGACGAACGCAACGAGTGGATGAATGAACGAATGAAATAATTAATAAATGTCAGACCGGCCTAACGGCCCTGCCCACAGTGTCGGCCCACCGGGACGGCTCCCGGTGCTCCAGAAGGTCAGTCCACCCCTGCATTCAGGCTATTAACAGCGCGCTGAAGATCTGAAGTTCAGAGTGCGTCTGTCAGAGGTCAGACTTCCAGCGGAACCACGGCTCACGGGTGCACATGTGAGCACATCTGGGCTGGGCAGAAGTAATTTTACAACATTGGTTTAAATAGCGCGAGACGCGGTGACTTGAGCGGCTGTGCCGCGCGCGCACACACACACACAGATTCAATAAGCGCACACGCTGCTTTAAATCCGGCGCGCCGTCAGACTGAAGGCAGAAATGAACGCTGCCTCCACCGTGATAAAAACTTTTAAGAGGTTATTTTTCATTCAAGGTCAAATTAAGATCTTAGCTTCTGGGATGAGTCGGGTCCGCTCCAGCCAGTGACTCCTCATGAACCTGACCACATCTCATGTTACTGCAGCATTTGTTGTTCCAGTCCGCGTGGCAGCGGATCGCAGATTCAGCCACACCATAAAACAGCAATAAGTCGGTCTGAGGTAAAAGTGAACATCATGGCTATATCTTGTCCCCTATTGACATTGATTACGCACAAGTAGGTGATCAGTTCAGGTTTACGCAGAGCAGAAGGAAGGAGAGCGCTCTGGCCGCACAGGTTACACGTTCCTACTTTAAGAAAACCATTAAATTGCATTGTTTATGTGCTACCTGGGCACTCTAAATATTTATTTAAAATGAAATCAAAGGAAATTGTAATGGTATCGAATGTTTATTAATTACTATTTAAAAAATGAAAGTGATGGGGAATTTTTTTAACCCTCTCTGTTTAGCTTGACATCTGATATATATATATATATATATAGAGAGAGAGAGAGAGAGAGAGAGAGAGAGAGAGATGCCCCGTCGACATGGTCGGGACATAGAAGGGGGTGCGCGGCTAAATAAGTTTGGGAACCACTGTGCTAGCCGATGGCACCCTCCATGAGGGATTATTGTTGCTTTGGTCAAATCCGGAAAATAAACTTTGCTGATGACTCTTAGATCAGTAAGTCCCACTGAGTTGAAAACATTCTTGTTTGCTAATGATGATTAGCTGTAGGGACCATCTTTCTTTCCTACTCTAGTCATGGACTGTTTGATACTCTACCTTCAGGAAGTTCAGGTCCTTAGAGAGTAGAACCTCACGCCGCAAAAACAGCTTCTTCCCAGAAGCCAGATATAAACAAACGCATCTGCTGAACTTTTACGCTGTAATGTAAACTTTAACTCCTGCAGTGTAGAGGAAACATGTTAAATACATCAACACGGTGGAGTTAATAGAAGCTTTAAAGAACAAACTCTGGATGGTGTGAGGTGAGTTTGTCTCACTGCAGAAATAAAAACACACACAGAGCGTCAGCAGTCAGACGCAGCCGCTCACCAACACATGTATGTGTGTGTGTGTGTGTGTGTGTGTGTGCGTCAGAAGGCTGAACAATAACCTGTAGAATAATTAAAGTCATCATGCTAGAGCAGCTTCTCTGTGGTGGACCACACCACCATAATAAATAATTATAATAAATAACATTTTAATTTCCTTTCTGAACTATTTCTGTTGAGTTTTAATGTTTAAAATCTGTTAGCTTGTTACTGACAGCAGCTACGTTTAAGTTTCACTTCCTGTTGTGACTGAACGCTGCTGCAGCATGGAGGTGTAGTTCTCAGTCATCCTGGACATGATCATCCTGAGAGTTTCAGCTAAGTGATAAATGACCCGCACTTGTATAGCGCCTCTCAGAGTAAGGACTCCAAAGCGCTTTACACTACAGTGCATCACTCATCCATTCACACACACATTCACACACTGATGGTGATGAGCTACTGTGTAGCCACAGCTGCCCTCGGGCGCACTGACAGAGGCGCCACCGGTCCATCCGACCACCACCAGCAGGCAAGAAGGGTTAAGTGTCTTGCCCAAGGACACAACAGCAGAATTCTCTGTCCAGAGCCGGGATCGAACCTGCAACCTTCCGATTACTGGACAACCCGCTGAGCTACTGCTGCCCACTGGACGTTTCTGGATATGTTGGAGACATTTAGCCTCTCAGCCCAGAGGCTTCTTCCAGGCTTTGGTTGTGGTCAGAAACAAACACACTGGTTGTGCTGCAAGTCTTTTTCTTTTTGTCTCCAAACATGTTTTAGTCTAAATGAAGGTGATGTTGTTGTTCATAGAGTTAAAATTCATGTTGAAGTTAAAGAGCAAGTCACCCCCAAATAAACTTTTTTTTGCTGATAAACTAAATAAACGAGTGTCTAATCGTGCTGTAGACACGTGTCGTCAATAATTTGGCACTTCAGTGCATCTTAGTTAAAATTTAAATATTCTGCCTAAAACTGGCAGTGTTGTGCCGTTGTCAGGTAAAATCTATGCACTGTATTTTAATTTAAATCTGCCACCGCTATTGGCTAAGAAGTATACTATGATGTAAACTGGTACATTATGATGTCACAATGCTGTCGTGAGCCTGAGTGTGTGTGTATTTGTTAGCGGCTCCGCCCTCTCGGTCTGCCAGGCAACAGCATTTGTTGCATTTTTCAAACATGAAGTGGGAGTGGAGTTAGACTCTGGTAGGGGGTGACTTGCTCTTTAAGATTATTTCATCAAGTAGGACCTGTGGTCAGCTGGCTCATGTAAAACATGTCATGTCTTCAAAGAATCGGAATCGAGAATCGATAGGAACCAGAATCGAAACAAAGAATCGGAATTGTTCAAAATCGAACGATGCCCAACCCTAGCTGTAAGACTCCTAAAGACCTAATAGCTGTTTGAACCACATAGATCTGTCACCGTTATTCTCTTGCTCATGATTGGTTATTTTTCTTGATGTGTTCCCTATGTTGGTTATTGCTGATGTGTCCTAACTTATATATCTCCTTGCTTGTATGCACCGCTCCCCACAGAGTCTCTCACCTACAGACCAATAAACCTGATTCAGAGTGTTATACCTCTATCGTCCCACCCCCAATAAAAACAAGCCAGCGTAAAGGCTCTCAAGGATGATGATCGAAAAAGTTAAGTTAAGAAAAGGCTGGTAAACATTTACCCACAAACCTGAACGCACCACATGAACCGAATAGTTCAGAGTTCATCTGCCTGCTGGTGTTTCAACAAGACTTTAATTATGGTTTTGACTCATCTTCACTGGTGGTGATTAGTAGCTGAATGCGGTTCCTAATAACGCCGGTCAGAACTTAATGGCTGCTTCCATTACAGCTGAAGATGAAAGCGGCGCAGATGGAGAGTCAGTGGAGTTGTGAGTTGTCATGGAAACTGGATTAGCAGGGAATCCTGTGCTAACCTCTGTGTTATAATGTGTGTGTGTGTGTTAAAAAAAAGCTGCCTGATCTGCATGCTTCCTGTTGCTATGGCAACGCAGTTGAAGAGTTTTTGCAGTACCTGCTGACTCTCCATCATCCTCGTGTCTCCAGGTCTGTCCAGTGATGCTCAACGAGACCAAAAAACACAAGAGCCGCTGGTTTGGATCATTCTGGGATCAGTGGAAAGTGACTGGGAGTGGACCAGAACCAGTACAGATGTGGAACAGGTGATAACCTCGCAGCATTTTGTTTAATTTTTGATAAAGTTCATGTTTGACTTTCAGTGAGTTAACCAAAAACAACTTCGGTTTCTGTATCAAAAATGTAAATAAAATGTCTCAAAGTTTTTAAAAGGTTCCTGAAGAATTTAAAAATCTGATCAGAGTCAGAGACCCAACTAAAATCCAAACTGAAGCTGTCAGACGCGGCTGAGATTCTGGTGCCAAATGGATGCAAATACGCAGAGCGCTGCCTGTTGTTTTTATGATGCTGTGGGTTGTAGAGGTCCAGAAATAACGTAGATCATGAAAGCAGCAGGCGCTAGCTGATGCTAACAGGAAGACTGAGTCACGCAGTTTAAACGGACCCAAGATCAAAGTAGAAACATTTACTCCGACCCATCGTAGAGATGGCTTTACGTTCATGAACCCCGCTCATACGCTAACGCAGGCCCTAACCTGATCAGTAACATGGTTAGCTTATGTGAGCTTACATTTGAGAACATCTGGAGTTTGATGATTTAAAATAAATGTCATTGTGAGGGTTGGTTTAGGAGGAGAGAATAGTTTGGGTGTCGGGGTAAAAACTACAACTGAGATGATTTTTAGCTGAATTAAAGATTTAAATGATGCTTTGTGCTAGTTGAACCAGCCGTGCTCATCACAACTACATTAAAAAGAGCAGAATTAGTGGGAAATGAATCCACTTTGTTCGGCTCTTTTAACGACACCGCGTCACTGTGTTCCGTAAAGTCCTCTAGAAGCTGTGTAGGACCTCGGTACCACAGCGCTGCTGTTGGGGGGACACAGCACCTGTATTAATGTCCAACTGTCCACCTCCAGACTTCCTCTGCAATCAGCTCAGAGCTGCTCGGTTTGAGTTCCAGTCTCCACTTGAGAAAACACTTCACATCCACCAATCAGAGGCTGTGAATCATCTCCTGACATTTATAAAAGCCTTTCCTCCACTGAGAGGAGGAAAGCCTGGACCTGTGGGGGCTGGCGTTCCGGTTGCGGACTGATGTTTTCTCTCTGCCCTGCTGCAGCAGGCCGAGACCCCTGAAATCTTCCTGTCAACAAACAAACACTCACTGTTGTTGGTTATCCTCGTGTGTTTCTGAGGTTATAAACGCTGATACGCCACTCTGAGGAAAACCAGGAGGAATAAACTGGAAAGGTGTAATTCAAAAATAAATCCAGCTTTTATCTGACAGATTAGCCAGGGCATCGTCATAAAGACAAACCCCATCTGTTCAAATATGAACCAGATCAGCTGCAGCACAGAGTTCCTGACGCTCCCAGATGAACAGTCAGTTTTAACTGCTATTAAACAGTGACTAGATGCAACCTGCTGGGTTCCTTACACAGGAAACTTTTTTCTGATTGGCTTAATGACCTGACCTGTATTGGAATGTTTATTATGTGAAGCGCCTTGAGACGACGCTTGTCGTGATTTGGCGCTATATAAATAAAATTGAATAGAATTTATGATGAGAAGGTTTGGTGTCTCATGCATTTATCAGCTGTTCTTTTGGTAAACAAAGCTGAATTGGAGCTGCGATGAGTCTAAAGAGTTCAATTTTACCTTGTTTTTGAAGTTAGTTCACTCAGTTTGTCATCTGACCATGCTAGGGCGTTGGGGTGGGAATCCAAAACTGGTTCTTGTTGAGAACCGGTTCCCAGAAACCGTTTGCCGTTTTTGCAAACAAGTCACTTATAAATTCCAGTTGACATGAATGACGTCACCATGCAGGGTAAAGTCCCAAAGTCATGATCCTACTGGAGAAATTCATCTCCACGTTGACCCATCCCCATGGGGAGCGGTGAGCTGCAGCCGTGGCTGCGCTCGGGAACTATTTGGTGGTTTAACCCCCCCAATCCAACCCCTTAAAGCTGAGAGTCAAGCAGCAGGGAGGCGTTGGGTCCCATTGTTAAAGTCTTTGGCATGACCCGACCGGGATTTGAACCCCGATCTCCCAGTCCCAAGATGGACATTAACACTAGGCCACTGAGAAGCAGCACAAACGCTCGACTGTTTGGTTATACTTTATGAGAAAGGATGCCAACAAGGCAATACTTGCAATCCCAACCAAATTATTTAAAGATGCATTTCCTTTGGTTACTGCCCCATTCTAGATATAATCAATCTATCCTTAGTAAATGGGTATGTACCACAGGATTTTAAGGTTGCTGTAATCAAACCTTCACTTAAGAAGCCTTCTCTGGATCCAGATGACCCAATGAATTATAGACCAATATCTAACCTTCCATTTTTATCCAAAGTCCTGGAGAAAATAGTGGCCATCCAAGTATGTGAGCATTTAAACACTAATGCTCTGTTTGAGGAGTTTCAGTCTGGTTTTAGAGAGTATCACAGCACTGAAACTGCATTAGTGAGAGTTACAAATGATATTCTCATGGCCTCTGATAAGAATCTTGTGTCTGTTCTAGTCTTGTTAGATCTCAGTGCTGCCTTTGACACAGTTGATCACAATGTTCTTTTAGAAAGACTTGAACATGTTGTAGGGATCAAAGGAACAGCGTTAGGCTGGTTTAAATCCTACCTGTCTGACAGATTTCATTTTGTAAATGTACATGACAAATCGTCTTCATACTCCAGGGTTACTTGCGGAGTACCACAGGGTTCAGTGCTTGGACCAATTCTTTTTACTATATATATGCTCCCAATTGGTAAAATCATTAGACAGCATGGGATAAACTTCCACTGTTATGCTGACGATACTCAGTTATATTTATCCATTAACCCTGATGAACCTAATCGGTTGGGTAGATTACAGGCTTGTCTTGAGGACATAAAACATTGGGTGACTCTAAACTTTTTGCTTTTAAATCAAGACAAGACGGAAGTTCTCATCTTTGGACCAGAAATCCAGAAAAGGAAATTGCTTAGCCAATCACCTGACCTGAATGGCGTTACATTAATCTCCCAGAACAAAGTAAGGAACCTTGGTGTTATCTTTGACCAGGACATGTCATTCAAATCCCAGGTTAAACAGGTTTGTAGAATTTCCTATTTCCACCTTCGGAATATTGCTAAGATTCGAAGCATCCTTTCCAGGAGTGATGCTGTAAAACTAGTTCATGCATTTATTACATCAAGACTGGATTACTGTAATACATTATTAACAACCACGCCCCTCCACCGCGCCTCCGCATGGCCCAAAATTTCCGCAACGCGCACCTAGGAAAATTTCTAACCGCACGGACGGTCGGACGCAGAAAAACATGCCGGACCGGCAAGAACTAGTATGGCAGAGGTTCGTAAATACAGACATTTGTATGATTCAGCTATCAGAGATCACCGTGATCAACATGTTGTTAAAAATTCTTGGAGAGAAATAGCTCGCACTGTCGGAAAAGACGAGGACGCTGTTAAAAATACTGGAATGCCATGTTGAAAACAGTAATTTTTACTTCTACTATGGTGTAGTGTTGGATGCATGCCGTAGAGCTCCATGCTGCCCCCTACAGTTTGGGAGTATATTGGCTCACTGCAGAGACAAGCCGCGTGAACCATAAACGCTGCAAGTTGTGAAGCGCGTTCCATCCGCGAGCCCCATCACCAAGTGGAAAGTGAATGTGTCAAGCATAAACCAAGCTTAAGCTGAACTGAACCTGGTCGGACCGAAAATGTCAGCTAAATTTATTAGTGGGGACATGTCCCTGGTGTCTCCGGTTAAAATGACGTCTATGTGTTGATGATGTGGTGGCCATCATGGCATCTGGTGACCGGGGGTGTTTTTCAATGCCAAAGAACCTCGCATTGGTGTCTTGGCCCCGCCCCGGTTGCCTAGGAGATACGTCATCGGGACCCGCCAAGACGTGTTCCAATGTTAATGTTCTACCGAGGCATGTGTTCTCCGTTTGTTAGCCGTTTAGCTAGCTGAGCGAGGATACACTGGAGGTGTCTTGTAGCCTAGCCTTGGTCAAAACTCACCCACAATACACCGCGTTTTTTTCAAAAAGACGGCGGATCAGAAGATCGGCAGCTACTTCGGGGACAATTTTCAAGTTTAAAAGTAAGTCAACTAATTTAAAATGGTTTTTTTAGATCTAAAGAGGTTATCTATGGTTGGTTAGTTGCTTAGTAGTTGCAGCTTCGGTGGCTAGCGGGTTTAATAAACATATACACAACTTAAAAAGTAAAAGGTATAAAATATAACGTTATCTCCCGTGTCACGTGACGTTACGTGACCGCCGTGGAAGCCGCGGTCACGTGATGCAAGTCTGTTCCATTTAACTGTTTCCTTTGACCAAGGAAGGACAGTGTCCTCGTAAGCAAGGCGCCCGGCCTTGCAAGACATCGCCTCGCGAGACCAGGCGCCTTGACATTGAGAAACACCCCGGACCTTGGTACCTCTGGGTGGAGTCACCTGTGAACTACCAGCACAGCCGCTGAACCCATTCATTCCACGTTCGGCTGTTAATAACCCAGGTTTCTGCCTCTTAGCAAACATTTATTTAAGAGTTCCAGACGTAGAAAGCAGTAAAACATTTTCCGCTGCCAGAGGAACGCGGTTTTCTCTGAACAGATCCTTTCAAAATAAGACCAAAATGTTGGAAATAAAAGTTTGTTGGAGAATCTGGAGAATTTTCCCAGGGCGTCACTTTTTCCAGCCTTTTTTTCTATCATGGGATTCAACATCCCATAATAACCTGGTGGGAAAATCTTTTCTGAGATATTTGCAAATGTATTAAATAATTAACAGTCTGGGAAATCACATGACCACTAACAGCTTTGTTGATGGCACCAGTTATGATGTCACAAGCGTGGCACACCTGTCTTTGGCCAGTTTGGCCCGCTCCTCTTTGAAGCTCCTCTCAAGCTCCATCAGGTTGGATGAGAAGTGTCAGTACACCGCCAGCAGAGCATCACATGCTCAGCCCTAAGGAATGATGGGAAACAGTGTTGTAGTTCACAAAAGGACAGGAAGTCATGAATACAACAAACTGTGACACCCCCCCCCCCCCCCCCCCCCCCCCCCCCCCCCCCCCCCCGGCAGGCTGTCTACCAGTTACATTTATGAGTAAATATGTACATTTTATTTATATAGCACTCGTCACAGACAGAAATCACAAAGTGCGTCAGGAATCTTGGCGTGACCTTTGACCCAGCTCTCACCCTGGATTCTCATGTCAGTTCTCTTGTTCGATCTTCCTTCTTCCATCTCAGGAACGTTGCTAAGCTGAGTCCCATTCTCGCTCTGAACTTGAGACAGTTCTCCACACCTTCATCTCCTCACGCTTATGGAGCGTACACATTAGCGTCGGCATGGTCGAGGTTTGGTCGGGCTGGATGGCGTGAGTTTGGGCTGGATTCGCGTTTTTGGTGCTGAGGCGACTCTTTTTCTCAGACCTTCTCCCCAGCGGTCAGACTGGGACCGAGGCAACACGGCGGACTGATTAGCCGGCTGAAATTACGCCTACCGCCTTCGATCTGTGAGAAGAATGAGCCAGCAGCAGGAGTTCCAGCATGTGCGATTCATTTTCATATATGTGATAGGGGTTGTATCAACTAGCCGACTGCTCTGTAGTGACTTTTTATGCCTGTCATCGACTAGTCGCTGTCACGTGATAACGACCGACAAGATGCAGTCCTCAGAAATGACAGCAGGTGATGAGCCCCTGCACGTCGGGAGGCGACGTGCTGTGCCAGAGCATCGGTACTGACACCCGCGGTAAAACGGACATTTGACCGAATTGTGACCTTTACCCTCTTGCAATTTAACCTTCCCCTCACCCCAACAGAAAATGAAATAATTATTTTAATGTTTAGAGCAGCAGGAACTCTGAGAGGCTGCAGGCGCATCAGTGAGTTTGCGGCCGCTGCGGGGGGGTGGGGGGGGGTGGGGGGGCTGAAGCGGAGCAGTATAGATGCAGAAAAGAGATGTTTAACTTTGAAAATGTGGGTACAATTTTAATTGTCAAAAACTCCTGTGAACCAACCCTCCCTTTTCACGTGTCTGAGCAGAACCTCCCTGAACCGTCTACAGGTGGTTCAGAACGCCTGTGCTCGGCTTCTGACCAAGTCCTCCAAACACACCCACATCACCCCGCTTCTCCTCCAGCTTCACTGGCTGCCAGTCAACTTCAGGGTTCATTTCAAGATCCTGGTTCTGGGCTATAGGGCCTTACATGGACAAGCACCATCTTACATTGGTGATCTTCTTAGTCCCTACACCCCCAGCAGGTCCCTGAGGTCCAGTGATCAAAGCCTACTGGTTGTGCAGCACCAGGCTAAAGGTCAAAGGTGACAGATCATCTGCTGCTGTGCCCCCAGACTCTGGACCTCTCTCCCCCTGAGCCTGAGATCAGTGGACTCAGTGGTCTCCTTTAAACTCACCTGTTCAGGCTTTTGTGGGACCTTCATCACCCTCTGCTTGTTCTGCTTTTATTCCGCCGTTGCCAAGATCCACTGGTTTCCCTCTTTCCTGTTCATTTTCTCTCCCTTTTCTAACATTTTTATCACAATTGTTTTTGTCATTTTGCGCATATTTGTGAATTTTTTAAAATGTTTTTTATATTTTAAATTATTTGTTTTGTGAAGCACCTCGTGATTTTTATCTTAAGAGGTGCTATATAACATCGTTTTCTTTCTTTCTTAGAGCAAATCAAAACAAATCATAAAGTCATATCATAATATTAAAACAGAAAAAGATAAAAATCTGAAAAATAAAGTCATAAAATTAAAAATTACCATCAAAAAGATGAAAGATTATTACAAATCTGAGTAAAAATAAGAAAATTAAAGATTTAGGTAAAAGCAGCTTTGAATGTTTAGCTTTTATCATCTCCCGACTGGATTACGCAAATTCCATCTTATTTGGTGTACCAGATCAGGCCTCTGCTGTCCAGAGCTCATCTGGAGTCTGTGTTGCATGCTTTCGTCCTGTCCCGTCTGGACTACTGTAACGCTCTGTATGCCAGTCTGGGCCAGTGCACGGTTGCACAACTCCAGTTTGTGCAGAACTCAGTGGCTAGGTTCCTGACAGGTACTAGATGCCAAGATCACATTACTCCAGTGCTGGATGCTCTGCCCTGGCTCCCGGTGCAATATCGAGCTAAATTTAAGATCCTAACTCTTGTTTATAAAGCCCTCCAGGGCAGAGCCCCCTCTTACATTACTGCACTTTTGCACAGGTATGCTCCATCTCGGTCTATTCGCTCAGCCGAGCAGGAACTTCTAGTGGTCCCCGGTCGAAATATCGATCGATGGGTTATTGTGCATTCTTTATTTTGGCTCCAACTCTGTGGAATGAATTGCCATTGAGCATTAGGCAGGCACCGTGCCTTCAAGTCTTTAAAGGGACTTTACGGAGTTTTGAATTTGTATGCTCGTGATTGCCCCCTCAGGCCAAAAGCATAACGGCAGCTTCAATAGGAGGCTCGTGCACGAGGCGCGCATGCTGTACGTGCACACGCCTTAACGAAAATAACAGCTGAGACAGTCCCATGTGTGTGTATGTGTGCGTGCGTGTCTGTGTGTGTGTGTGTGTGTGTGCGTGTGTGTGTGTGTGCGTGCGTGCGTGCGTGTGTGTGTGTGGCCCGGAGGACAGAGGACAGGAGAACACGCAGCTAATTAATTAAATAATTTGGTTCTGTACCTTTCTCTTCAGCACAGCCGACAAAGGTTTATGATGGGTCAGTCCTCCTGCATGCTCAGATCATTCCCTTACCTTGCTTGAAAAATTGTTCCAAAATGAAAGTTGAACCCAAATCTTTTTTATCTGTGAATTCAATGCCGTTCGGAGAGTCTCAAATAAAAATTTGGGCATCTTACTGTAAAAAATATACCATTAATGTAAAAAATAAACTAAATAAACTATGTTCACACCCAGGTCTTCTGCATGGGAGTCAGACGTCTTAAAGCGCCAGTTACATTCAAAGCATCTGTAACATTTATATCCTTGATGACAGCTGAAACAAAGAACGGTTCGGAGTGAAAATGGCTATTTTGTTGCTAATTTGCAGGAAATATCTAGAAGAAAGTTCTACAGAAAGTAGCTAAGGGTCCTCAGAAATGTAGCTAGCTTTGTCACTAGGCGTTAGGAACAGCAACAAAGTGGCACTGCCTCTCTCTCTGCTGCTAAAGCTACGGATAGCAAATGCTACGGGCGATGCCTGAGCGTGAACGCGCATGAAGCAGCCTGCTCGACCCGAGCATCTCTCTTTTTCTGTGATTTTACAGAAAAACAGGCAATCACAGTAAAAATGCCAGGGCTCATTCTACAGGACCAGGGCATTGCAGGAGAATGTATGAAGAAGACATTTATTATTTCTACACATGTTTTGGCCGTCAGACTTCCATAATGCCCCTTTAAATCTCGTCTAAAGACTCATTTCTGTTTGATTGCTTTTCAGCGCTAGGGTTCATTGAACTGCCCTGACATCATGGTTTTTAATACTTCTTCTTTTTGATCAGGATGCTTGATCTTATTTTGTCCACCATTTGTTTTGAATTGATTAGTCTCTTTCCGTTACCTCTCTGTATTTTTAATATTGCTGCTTGTTATTTTATGATTTTATGTTTTTATCTTGCTCTGATGCCCAGGTACTGGGAATGTTTTTATGATCCTGGTCAGCACCTTGGACTTCTGATAACGTTGCGGAAGGTGCTCTACAAATAAAATTGATTGATTGAAATTAAAGTGTTCTCAGCTGTTTTTTAAAAGTATCTATGCAGGCGGTAGTCAACCGACCCGCGGGCCGGACCCCCTCTTTGTGGTCCCCAAACCCCGTGCACCCCCCGTTGGAATGGCAGCGGTGTGCATGCACTGTGCTGTTATGCTGTTATGTTGCAGGCTGGTGTAATGACCACCACCAGCAGCAAAATCATCAATCATCATTATGAACGATGTGAATGAGTTTGAACGGACTCCTGAAACGGCTCTGGAGCTGCTGGTTCTGGATTTAAAACAAATGCAGCTTTTTTCATTTTCTCCTACTGAGCAAATCTCTCCTGGCTCCCAAGCAGCTGCCTCTGCTGCTCTTGTGAACGGGTCTTTCAGGTAAGCCTCAGCAGGAGCTGCTGTCCGCTACACAACCAGTGCTTTTCAGGATTCCTGCAGGAATGACCGGATCGAGGAGGCTTTGGATCATTGTCCCAGGAAAAAGGTGAAATTCTTGTTGGATTTGAGCAGCAGGAGGCGTCATCCTGAAATAACTCGAGGTCGCCATTGATCACTTCCCTCTTTTGTCCTGAGCAGAGGCGCTGTCCTCCCACGCAGCCCCAACAATGCAGCAGCTTCATTCTTCTTCTAGAAACAACAGTCGGATCAGAATTCCCTCAGGATGCCTCTGAGCGGATTTCTCAGATGTCCATCTTCATGTGAAGGAATCCAGCTCAAATCCCACCCGAACATCTTATGATTCTTATGTATTAGCTCTTGCTTTGGTCACCATCCAGAAATCAACTTAATTTAAATAAGTTAAAGGATGTGTGAAGAAAATGACTTCTAGCTCCAAAATAATAAAGTTTGTATCGGAAAATCATTTCAGAGTGACGCAGATGTTTGAAACTGCAGAAGGATCAGATCTGACCCGAACGCCTGGTGGAACAACAATAACAGGACAGACGTAACGGCTCGCGCCTCCTGAACGGGTCTGAGTCTCATTATTTTACACCTTTAGTTTGTTTCCACACGGATCACCTAATTTACAGAAATCCAGGTTTGCCGGACCAACCACACCCCCACCAGGCCTCACTAGGCAACCACACTGGTGGAGATGGGCTGCCGTAAACTCCAGGCACCACCGCTCCCTCCGACCTCCACTAGCAGGCAAGGTGAGTGAAGTGTCTTGCCTAAGGACACAATGACCGACATGGAAAGAGCCTGGATTTGAACCGGCAACCCACCTATTACAAGGTGAACTCCTAACCCCTTTGACACATCGTACCTGGACACAGCGACTGAGCGGGCCTCGAACCTGCAACCCTATGATTACGGGGCGGGCACTTCCACGATGATCAACATTCCTGTTTTTTTTCTCTTGTGTGTGAAAATCTTTGAGTTTGCAGATGAAACTAAGTTTAACCGGGTCACCAGACTTTGGTTTTGGTTGACGTGAAGCGTAATTATTTCTGACGACGGCGTCCCTCCACATTCCTCTTGTATAATTCAGAGAGACAGAACGTTCCTCGTGGGTGAGAAGAGCGTGTGTGTTTCCAGCTGACAGTAATCACAGTCTGGCTGTTTCACACTTAGAGTGATCCGAATAAAAAAAATATCAGCTTCACATCCTGAAATGCAAATGATGGGTTTTACAGGCTGAGTCCTTTTCTCCGAGCCAGGAAATCCAGAACAAACTCATCAGAACAGGAATTAACGCTGCAAACAAGCTAGCTTAAAACATGTTTTTCATGCCTCTTAACAGCGTTCTGACACTGTCGGGCTAAAAGTATATCGTGGAGAGAAAAATTTAATAAAGTGGTTCGCTCACCTCGAACAATAACACGTTTCAGACAGAAACCAACCATCGGACCATCCAGTTGTCGGTCTCACTGAAGCGCCACACCTCCCTGGGTCCTCCACTCATCACACACTCACGTATTCAGCAACAGAACACCACTGGTGTTGAGAGGTTCTCCGCTCAATAACATCAGAAGAGAAACAGCTGCTACCACTCACCATACCTTACCACACCGTACCATACTGCACCATCCCATACCATACCATACCGTACCTTACCACACCATCATACCATACCATACCAAAGTCAACAATAAAAACACATAATAATAACTAATAAATAATCAAGAGATTAAAAATGCCTGGTCGTAAAAGTGAACCTTAAGCAGTGACTTGAAACATGGGAGGGATGGTGTCAGCCTCAGTAAGAGAGGAAGAGTATTCCAGAGGGACAGAGCAGCGTAGACAAAAGCAGCTGAGATGGTGGCCCAGGCCATATTTGCTCCAGGAAAATCCAAGGGGAGGATGTAAATTGAAAACAGGAGAGGCCCGAGCACAGATCCCTGCGGCACTACCCAGGGGAGTGAGGCATGGAGGAGAACAGTTACAGAACTGGACAATAAAAACCCAGTTTGACAGATAAGAGCGAAACAACTGAAGTGGGGTACCCCTAAGTCCCACCCAACTCTCAAGTCTGTACAGCAGAAAATCATGGTCAACTGTATAAAATGCTGCTGAAAGGTCCAACAGAAGGAGCAGAACAGGAGACCCAGAGTCAGAGGCCACCAGGATGTCATTGCTCATGTGTAGAAGGGCAGATTCAGTACTATGACGTGGCCTAAAGCCAGACTGTTAAGCTTGGTTTATGCTTGACGCGTTCACTTTCCGCGCGGTGATGCGGCTCGCGGCTGGAACGCGCTTCACAACTCGCAGCGTTTATGGTTCATGCGGCTCGTCTCTGCGGTGAGCCAATATTCTCCCAAACTGTAGGGGGCAGCATGGAGCTCTACAGCATGCATCCAACACTACACCATAGTAGAAGTAGAAATCACTGTTTACAACATGGTATTCCAGCATTTTTAACAGCGTTCTCGTCTTTTCCGACAGTGCGAGCTATTTCTCTCCAAGAATTATTAACTACATGTTGATCACGGTGATCTCTGAGAGCTGAATCATACAAATGTCTGTATTTACAAACCTCTGCCGTGCCGGTCCGCCATGTTTTTCCGCGTCCGACCGTCCGCGTGGTTAGAAATTTTCCGAGGTGCGCGTTGCGGAAATCTTGGGCCGTGCGGAGACGCGGTGGAGGGGCGTGGTTGTTAAAATGACGCAAAATGACGCAACTTTTCCGCGCGGAGCCGTGTGGACCTCGCGGACGCGTCAAGCATAAACCAACCTTAACACGTTAACTAAAGAAAAGCTATTCATGGCTGCTGTGATCTGGGAATAGACCTTAGACAGAAACGGTAGTTAAGAAATTTGCTGGAAGTTTGCAACACTCTGCGGCGTGGCTGGGCTCAGCCTTGAGGATTGGGTGAGGAGCTCGGCCATTCGGGAGAGACTTGGAGTAGAGCCGCGCCTCCTCCATATCGAGAGGAGTCAGTTGAGGTGGTTTGGGCATCTTGTTAGGATGCCTCCTGAATGCTTCCCCAGGGAGGTGTTTCAGGCATGTCCTGCCTGCAGGAGGAGTACATCTCCAAACTGACCCAGGAATGCCTTCGGGTCCTACCGAAGGAGCTGGTGGGAATGGCTGGGGAGAGGACGGTCTGGAACGTGCATTTAACACAATCCAGCCTGATGTACTTTGCCAGAAACTCCAGAAGACACAGGTGGGGGCCTCAACTATCGCCTGGATTAAAGACTACCTGACAAACAGACCAGTTTGTGAGGCTGAAGAACTGCACATCAAACCAGGCGATCAGTAACATTGGAGCACCACAGGGGACTGTACTCTCACCATTCCTTTTCACCCTGTACACCTCAGACTTCCAGTACAAGTCAGAGACCTGTCATCTACAGAAATACTCAGATGACTCTGCAGTTGTCGGGTGTATCAGAGATGGACAGGAAGCTGAGTACAGAGAGCTGGTGGAGCGCTTTGTGGCATGGTGTGGAAACAATCATCTGACCTTGAACGTGAACAAAACAAAGGAGATGGTTTTAGACTTCAGAAGAAACAGGGTGGAGTCAAACACTGTTTCCATCATGGGAGAAGAAGTGGAGGTGGTTGAGGAATACAAACACCTTGGAGTTCACCTGGACAACAGACTGGACTGGAGAAAGAACAGCGAAGCCGTTTACAAGAAGGGACACAGCAGACTGCACTTCCTGAGGACGCTTAGGTCCTTCAATGTCTGTAGCAAGATGCTGCAGATCTTCTACAAGTCTGTTGTTGAGAGTGTAATCTCTTCAGCCATCGTCTGTTGGGGTAGCAGCATCAGAAGCAGGGACCTGAAAAGGCTCAGCAGCCTAATAAAAAAGGCTGGTTCTGTTCTGGGGACGACTGTGGAACCGCTGGAGGAGATCATGCAAAGAAGTAGGGCTGCTCGATTATGGCGAAAATAATAATCACGATTATGGTGACTGAAATTGAGATCACGATTATTTAGGACGATTTTTCAATTTATGTTGATTTTATTTGTTTTTATTCAGTCATAAAACTGCTCAGGGCACAATCAGGACAAAAATAAGAAACAAGATGATCACTAAAATAACTCCTGATTTCCAGGATAAAAAGACCAATATACTTATAGCTCATAGTTTATGACCCAAGGGCTATAGACCTTGGTTTAACTCATGTAAGTCTAACTAGTACAGAACCAAATACCAATATCTTGCAAATACTGACAGCAAGAATTATACAGTGGCATTTATAACAAATAAATGCAAATAAATTTATGTTCACAAAATGTTGCATAACATTTATTTAGTCACGTCAAGGTGCTGTAGGAGAGTGCACTAGCACCGTGTCCTCAGAGAGATTAGTTATTATTTATCAGCGTGAGGAACTTATTTCTACCTTATTTATAAACTATTTATTTACAAGTCCATCAGTTAATGTAATAATTGTCCCAACCACAGCTGCACCCCCCACCCCCCAACCCGGTCTCACAGCAATCAGGGGCAAGCTGCACGTGTGTTTAGCGCGCCGCACGCGCACATTTAGCCGTTTTTAGTGGCTCAGGAGTCCGCAGGTGCGGTGTGTGTGTCACTCACTCTGGTTAATCCAACAAGGAGCCGGCTCTGAGAGCCGTTTCTTTAGCGACTGACACATCACTACATCATTCCCTTTCCTAATGTCCTGAAGAACGGTCCGGGGCGCAGGCGGAGTGTTTAGCTAACCTGCAGGAAATGTCGACGACGGTTATCCAGAAAGTAGCTAAGGGTTACCAGAGATGTTTCTCAGGTGTTCGCTAGGTACTTTTAAGTTAAAAAGTCAAGAAGGGGGTCTGAAAAGCTGCTAGAAATAGCGTCAAAGTCGCTAAGTTGGCAACACTGTGAGGAGCGCTTCATTTGCAACTCGGGGCAGCGCAAGCGGGAGGAGCAAATAATCGGCTTGTTTTGTTTTTTATAATCGTTCAAAACTCAGATCGTAATCGTGATTAAAATTCGATTAATTGAGCAGCCCTACAAAGAAGGATTCTCCAGAGAATCAAGACAATGATGGACAACCCTGAGCATTCTCTTCACAAGACTGTCCGACAACGGAAGAGTGTCTTCAGTCAGAGACTTCTTCAGTTTGGCTGCAACACTGACCGCTACTGGAGATCCTTCCTGCCAACAGCCGTTGTAATATACAACAACTCTTTGATGACTTGATTATTATTATTATTCTGAGCTCCTACAGCAATCAATTTCCCTCTGGGATTAATAAAGTATTTTTGAATTGAGAGCCTGAGCCTGAAGGCTCTCAATTTACCGGTCGATCTACGTCCCAATCCTCACCTATGGTCATGAGCTTTGGGTAATGACCGAAAGAACGAGATCGCGGATACAAGCGGCCGAAATGAGTTTCCTCCGTAGGGTGGCCGGGCTCAGCCTTAGAGATAGGGTGAGGAGCTCGGACATTCGGGAGGGACTCGGAGTAGAACCGCTGCTCCTCCGGATCGAAAGGAGCCAGTTGAGGTGGTTTGGGCATCTGGTCAGGATGCCCCCTGGACGCCTCCCCGGGGAGGTGTTTCGGGCATGTCCTGCCGGCAGAAGGCCCCCGGGTCGACCCAGGACACGTTGGAGAGGTTACATCTCCAATCTGGTCCGGGAACGCCTTGGGGTCCTGCCGGAGGAGCTGGTGGACAAGGCCGGGGAGAGGACGGCCTGGAGCTCCCTAGTTGGGATGCTGCCCCCGCGACCCGGACCCGGATAAGCGGAGGAAGACGACGACGACGA
>SSNQ01034683.1:55833-72085 GCA_006942095.1 Nothobranchius kuhntae | reverse complement strand
CCAGGATAAAAAGACCAATATACTTATAGCTCATAGTTTATGACCCAAGGGCTATAGACCTTGGTTTAACTCATGTAAGTCTAACTAGTACAGAACCAAATACCAATATCTTGCAAATACTGACAGCAAGAATTATACAGTGGCATTTATAACAAATAAATGCAAATAAATTTATGTTCACAAAATGTTGCATAACATTTATTTAGTCACGTCAAGGTGCTGTAGGAGAGTGCACTAGCACCGTGTCCTCAGAGAGATTAGTTATTATTTATCAGCGTGAGGAACTTATTTCTACCTTATTTATAAACTATTTATTTACAAGTCCATCAGTTAATGTAATAATTGTCCCAACCACAGCTGCACCCCCCACCCCCCAACCCGGTCTCACAGCAATCAGGGGCAAGCTGCACGTGTGTTTAGCGCGCCGCACGCGCACATTTAGCCGTTTTTAGTGGCTCAGGAGTCCGCAGGTGCGGTGTGTGTGTCACTCACTCTGGTTAATCCAACAAGGAGCCGGCTCTGAGAGCCGTTTCTTTAGCGACTGACACATCACTACATCATTCCCTTTCCTAATGTCCTGAAGAACGGTCCGGGGCGCAGGCGGAGTGTTTAGCTAACCTGCAGGAAATGTCGACGACGGTTATCCAGAAAGTAGCTAAGGGTTACCAGAGATGTTTCTCAGGTGTTCGCTAGGTACTTTTAAGTTAAAAAGTCAAGAAGGGGGTCTGAAAAGCTGCTAGAAATAGCGTCAAAGTCGCTAAGTTGGCAACACTGTGAGGAGCGCTTCATTTGCAACTCGGGGCAGCGCAAGCGGGAGGAGCAAATAATCGGCTTGTTTTGTTTTTTATAATCGTTCAAAACTCAGATCGTAATCGTGATTAAAATTCGATTAATTGAGCAGCCCTACAAAGAAGGATTCTCCAGAGAATCAAGACAATGATGGACAACCCTGAGCATTCTCTTCACAAGACTGTCCGACAACGGAAGAGTGTCTTCAGTCAGAGACTTCTTCAGTTTGGCTGCAACACTGACCGCTACTGGAGATCCTTCCTGCCAACAGCCGTTGTAATATACAACAACTCTTTGATGACTTGATTATTATTATTATTCTGAGCTCCTACAGCAATCAATTTCCCTCTGGGATTAATAAAGTATTTTTGAATTGAATTGAACTCCCTAGTTTGGATGCTGCCCTCGCGACCCGGCTAGACGGAAGAAGACGAGACGAGATGTTTGCAAAGTTGGAGTGATCCAAACCAGGCTTTTTAAACATTGGTTTTACAACTGCGTTTTTAAAAGAAGTAGGAGACACCCCCGTCCAAAATGGCAGGGCCCACATTAGAGATGATACCACCCACCATCCTCGGGGGGAGAGGGTCTTCAGGAAAGTCGGCCAGTTTCACAGTTCGATTTAGACCTGCCAATTCACTAAGTGATACGGGAGCAAAGACAGAAATGAGGAAAGTTCAGGTGACACATCAGGACAGACAGATCCTGGTAGCACAAGACTATCCCTAATGTCCCGGTCTTTGTGAGGGAACAAGGTCTGGAGCTCAGTACTCAAGGACACAGAGGGATTAACACCACCAGATTCAGTTATTCAGAATGGAATTGACAGTGCTATAAAGCTTATGCGGATCACCGTGGTGTTGTGAGATTACACCTGGAAATTTTTTGTTTCTGGCAGATCTAACACTTTTCCGATATAGCTCAAGGGCATCCATCAGAAGCTGCTGTGAGGTTACTAGCTTGTCCTTTATCCACCTCCTCTCCAGCTGCCTGAGGCTGCGTGTTTCGTTGATCAGCCAAAGGTCAGAGGTGGTTTTCGTGCACCTAAGTTTAATGGGAGCAACCGACTCCAGGGCATCAGAACAAGTCAGGTGAAAAGAATATAAAAGCCCATCCACAGCTGTGGTGACCCCAGAGGGCAAATTAAATGCTCAACCTCCAGGATGGACAGCAGCGAGAGTCACGGTGGGAGAAATGTGCCTAGAGCAGCAAGGAGCCTGTCTTCTGGCAGAGATGGTAAAACAAAACGGGCTGGGTCAGCAGCCACGTCCTGCACATCCAGTACAAACGATAAAACTAAGTCCAGCGTGTGAGACTGATTGTGAGTTTGACCAATGACCAATTGCTGGAGGCCAAATGAAGCCAAAACATCAGTGAAATCTCTCACCAGAAGTTCTGATGGACAACAAAGGTGATGACGAGGTGAAGTCACCACAAAGCTGGACATGAGCGTCGCTGCGTCTGTCGCGTCGCCGCCATTCACACCGCCGCCCTCGCTAGGCTGTGAGTGGAGGACAGGAGGAAGGCTGGAACTCCATCAAACAGGTGCCCAAACCAGGCGCGTTGCAAGCTTTTCAAAAGTGTGGGTATTGAAACCCCCACATCCCCCACGGGTGCGACGCCCACGGCCCAAACGATCATTTGAATGAGGCATAACGAAACTGGAGAAACCTGTGCCTCTGCCGGACATCTAAAAGAGTAGGTCGATGGTAGGTGAAGGTGGGACAGGAATAAGCTAAAGAGTGGCTCAAAAACCGTAACAAAAATATAAAAAGCACAAGCCGCAGCAGTCGGCACCATATTGCCTTCAACTTTAGGACTAACTAGCAGAGTCCCAAAAAGAAAAACACCATTTGAGGTCCAGTTGTCCCTACAACTAAAGACGTTTGGACCTAGAAAGCGGTGACAGGTGTTTAGAGCTATCTCCATTTCTCTGGTAAGGTGGGTGTGGCCTTGGGAAGACAGCTGACAGGAAGTTCTTGTGATTAGAGACGTTTAGCATTAGTTTATAAATTTAGCCCTCATTGGATCTCTTCTCTTGGGCTCACCTTAGCGCTTCCACTCTCTCTGACAGTCAGAGACGAGAGCTAAGATCCAGTTTTCCTTCATTGCAGCCACCGTTTTAAAGTCAGCAAAACACAGATGAAAGTGACTTCATTACGGTTAAAAATGAACACATTGTGCCATTTAGGAGCTAGCTTGTCAGCTATCTGGTGCTATCTCACCTCCACCGGCAGTGCTGCATTATATGACTTAGACAAAGTATAAAAGCTTATTTCTCCATGAGAAATAACAATGCTGCTGCAAGAGAGGTCGCAGCCTCCCTTCCATGGAGGCTTGAAAACACAAAACTCCTGCAGAATGATGGGAAATCTTCGGCAGAGTACAAAACATACAAACTGTGTGTGATACTACTGATGCCGCAACATGTTCAACTATTAATGATAACTAATCCAGCTCAGTCAGGCGGGCAGAGGCCCAGGAAACGTTTCTGTATGGATGGACGCCTACAGCTGATTAAAGAGTGGAGTGTACAGTCGGTAAAGACGGCTCTCCGTTGCCCTGCCTCCAACATGCCTCCATCTAAATAGGATAGGTTATCCAGAGTTCTCTCTGTAGTTATGCTGCTATAGGCTTAGACTGCTGGAGGATACACTGACCACTTTTCACACTCTACTGCTTTCTTCTACAATCTGCTCTTTAATTGTATTATTTCCTGCTATTTCAGCTGTTAACTTTATTTTCTCTCTAAGTGTTTTTCTCCCCAGAAGAAGCTACAACGATGTTCTGCTGAGCTGTGGTGGCCTCATGGAGGGGGCCATCGTCTAGCACACTGTTGCTAACCACTTAAACATTCTCCCTCTCCTGATAATAACTTTTTGCTTTCCTTGACGTTGGATGTGCTACTACTAGTTTATCCGTTTAATTATAGATCCACTAGGATAAATACAATAAAGTTTATCTTTCACCACATAGAATATTTACTAAGAAATCACAATGTTACCATAGACACACTAGTTGGTGTGTGTGTGCGCGTGTGTGTGTGTGTGTGTGTGTGTGTGTGTGTGTGTGCGCGTGTGTGTGTGTGTGTGTGTGTGTCTGCTCTGTCTTCTCCATCCCCAGAGAGTCGTGGAGGATGGCTGCTTATACTGAGCCAGGATTCTCTGCAGGTTTCTTCCTGTTAAAAGGGAGTTTTCCTCTCCACTGTCGCTGCATGCTTGCTTAGTATGAGGATTGCTGTAAAGTCACTGACACTAGTCAGTGACTCGATGCAACCTGCTGGATTCCTTATACAGGAAACTTGTTACTGATTGGCTTAATGACCTGACCTGTACTGGAATGTTTACTGTGTGAAGTTCCTTGAGACGACTCTGGTCGTGACTTGGCGCTTTAGAAATAAACTTGAAAACTTTAACTTTTGGAATTAATCCAATTCAAGATGGCAGCCACAGCCAATCAGCTGAGAGTCATACACATCCCACTCTGACAACAGCAAGATCTCTTGACCTGTCGTCACTCAGACCCGATTAGTCAGTCCAATCGGCACCGTCGAGTTCTGTTTCAGATTTAAGGGTGATTGACTCAGCCAACATTATTTCATTACCTCTGTCAAATAAAAAGTCACCTCAGATATTCCATGTTATTATTCAGCCATTCACAAGAACAAAGTGCGTCCTCCCCCGACCCTAAATCTGACCCTGACTGCAAAAATACCTAAATCAGAAAGGGAGACGAGTTTAGGAACTCATCCATAATGAGAACTATGAGAAGATCTGGAGGATATGAGGTCGTTAAAGCTGTCCTCAGACGCCACAGAATTATATTTACACACGGTAAAAAGCGTGTAAGACCCTGGATGGGGACGCGCCGAGCAGAATTATTAACAGATTCTGGTTTTGGGGCCTAACAACGATTCCTGATTCCCGCTCATCACTGACCCGCCAATCTGGATTTCAACCCATTTCCCCAAAAAGTTATAATTAGCTTAAATGTTGTTTTTCGCGTTTTAAATTTATGAGCCTGGAAGGAAAACCGTCCTCGTGGAAAGTCCATCGCTCAGATGAGTCAGTCTTTAGTGGTGGTGAGTTCACGGGCAACTGGTCAGCTGATAGATTTCACTGATCCTTCGGATCCACGCACCAGAACATTTACACAAAAGCAGTTTGTTCTGGACTCACTGGGTCCTGGAAGTAAAACACAAACACCTCCAGTAAAACCAGTAGGAGACTCACCTATCGTCAGCACTCCCATCAAACTTTTCCACTGGTCTTAACCAAGTTCGACGTTCCTCTTTTGGCTCAATGCACTCCTCGATCCGACGGGGTTCTGGTCTGGTCAGAGGTGGTTCAGGTTCTAGCGTTTCTGGATTTTGGTTGTTTGGGAGTGGAAGAGCAGACTCCAGAGGCGGTTTTGATGGTAAGACGTGAGGAAGGACAGAGACATTCCACTGACTGGTAGAATGAGTCCAGGTATTTTCTCGAGTTATCCTAAAACAGGTCTCAGAGGTTCAGACTGCTTTCAGAGAGCTGCCCTGCCCATCCTGTAGAACGACAGGAAAAGGAGGAGGAAGAGCGGGAGGATGTGGGTGGGAAGTAAAGGAGAGGAAGGCCAGGATGTGGAGGAAGGGAGGAGAGGGAGAAGAAAGGAAACCAAACAGTTAGAAGATAGAGAGGATTTAAATCAGAGCTGGATCAGCTTCTGTTGCTCAGTTGGAGACCGTTTTAGGTTCAGACTCACGGCGTGGAGCCGTTCACATGGAAACAAGAGAGACCCACAAAAAGAACAGCACACCTTGTTTCCACCTGCAGGGAGGAAGATGTAAAAAAAAAAATCTGCTTCTAACGGGAGAGAAAACACAGACTAAAACCTCAGAGGTGAAAATTCATCTTTAGCTTTGATTATCAGGAGGAAACGAGTTCAGAATAAAAGGAATTAGACACAACTTCCATCTTTCCTCTTGACCCCGACCCGAGCAATATTCAACAAGTGATCAGAACGTACTCCAGGACCACCACAGACAACGTCACCAAATACATAACTAGAATAGAAATTCCCTATGTTGTAACAGCAACGGAGCCCCCCCCCCCCCCCCCCCCCCCCCCCCCCCAAAAAAGATGGCCGACAAGCCTAAAATACAACGGGTGTCACTGAATGCAGAAAAAAAAAACGAAAAGATTACCAGAAAGATTGTAAACATTAAAGGGTACAAAGGGACTAAACAGTCATAACAACTCAAACACTCCATCCATTTTCGGCCGCTTATCCGGGGTCGGGTCGCGAGGGCAGCAGCCTAAGCCGAGAGGCCTTGACTTCCCTCTCTCCAGCCACTTGGTCCAGCTCCTCTAGGGGAATTCTAAGGCCTTTCCTGGCCAGCAGTGAGACATAGTCCCTCCAGCGTGTCCTGGTTCTTCATTTAAGTCTTCTCCCAGTTGGACATGCCTAACCCTTGGCTGAGCCTTGAATCCTGTCCATAGACGTAATGAACAGAATCGGTGACAAAGGGCAGCCTTGGCGGAGTCCAACTCTCACTGAAAATGAGCCCGACTTACTGCCGACAATGTGGACCAAGCTCTGGCACCGGTCATACAGGGACTTAACAGCCCGTATAAGTGGGCCTGGCCCCCGAGGGATGCGGTCGAATGCCTTCTCCAAATCCACAAAACACATGTAGGTTTAGAGCTGGTCCAGTGTTCCACGGCCAGGACGAACACCACATTGCTTCTCCTGAATCCGGTGCCTATCTCTAGCGGTCAATGGGCAATCAGGCGGGGTACACCCTGGACAGAGAGCCAGTCCATCGCAGGGCAACACAGAGACACACAGGACAAACAATCATACACCTAAGGACAATTTAGACAGACCAATCAACCTAACAGTCATGTTTTTGGACTGTGGGAGGAAGCCGGAGTACCCGGAGAGAACCCATGCATGCACAGGGAGAACATGCAAACTCCATGCAGAAAGATCCCAGGCCGGGAAGCGAACCCAGGACCTTATTGCTGCAAGGCAACAGCTCTGACCACTGCGCCACTGCACAGCCTAGGATGTTTTATATATAGGATATATAAAACTAGGATATTTTACATGGAATACTTAAGATATCTGATACGTAAGATGGGATCGGCAAAATAAGCTTCCCTTTCAGCCCATTCCTATTCAAATGACAAAATGCAAAAATCTACGTAAAGTATTCATTTATTCATAATTAAATTCAAAGATACTTTATTAATTCCACAGGGAAATTAGTAATTGGTTTTTCATAAATAGTTAGTGTCACTTTATTGTTTTAATCTTCTGGGAAGGCTTGGCAAACTCAGAGGAATGTCCTATTAGCTCATGTTAGCATACTGGCAAGCAGCTGGTCAGCTGCTAATTGTTAACAGCATGCTAACCAGCTGGTCTGTGTGGATCTGGTTAAAAAGCATTTTGTTTCCATGGCAACACAAACAGCAAGAAGGCATGTTGGACACAAGAAAACAACCAAAGTAAAAATACTTGACAACGATTAGAAGTCCTCCGTGTGACTCATGTTTCCTGCTTCCTGTCTCGGTTGCTAAGAAAACGGATGTTTGGCAGGAAAATCTGAGAAGCTGGACATTACTGATAACACACACAACCATATAAACCTCAGTCATGTCTGTGTGAGGATGCTCACTGACCAAAACCTGATTCTTAAACCGTTATGTCACAAAGAAAGGATCAGAGGTCCCCATATGGACCAAAACTTACAAAGGTCCCTTTACGCAGTTGTACAGGAACACATACACACACACACACACACACACACAAGCGCACGCACAATAAAAATTACTCCATTAACCCTTAATCTAAAGCTGTAGTTCAGAAAATTTTTGGATTCTGTCTCTCAAAACAAGTTGCTCTTAGACGTGTTGCTGTTATCCAATCAGAGGAGCGATGTCCAAATATCAGGAAGTAAGCCTCGTCAGGACGACAGTGGCACAGGAGTTAAGGCCTTGTTACATGGATTTTACATATGATGTCCGTGAATTTTAAAGACATATTTTGATACCAAGAACGCTCTTATGTTCAAACAGGGGGAACGATAATTTAGGTTTTGTGTGAAAATGAGTCCAGGACTACAAATGTGCTGCACAAGAGTGATGTCATCGAACCAGACACGGAGAAAACTGAGGGAAAAGGGCTGTAAGTTCAGCAAACTTCCCACAGGAGGAAAGAACCACCATAAGTCTGGCCATGTGGTAAGTAGCAGCTACACTAGGGGGGAGGAGCTTATGTGGTGATGTCACATTTGCGACGTGCCAATTTCTGGTGTGTAGTCATGCTATTTATGGACTTATACAAGCTGATAAATCTCAAAGTACGTGACTGGCGTGGTCAAAACACCAATCAATAGTTTTCATTTAAATTGCAGGACAACATGTGTGTGATCCAGGGCGTAAGCGAAGCGGATTAGAAACTAGCGTTTTTAGCCCCGTTGACTCGCATTCATTTTGTCGTTCTTCTAGGGACCCATGAGCCAACCGGAGAGGGAGGAGACATATGCTGCCTAAAACTGTCACTGTTGCGCCCTCTTCAGGTAAAAACCTGCACTGTATTAGAATTTAAATCCTGTCATCGCTAATGTCTAAGAGGTACACTATGATATTAGCTGGAACATTATAATGTCACAATGTTGTTGTGAGCCTGTGTGTGTGTGTGTGTGTGTTAGCGGCTCCGCCCTCTTGGTCTGCCAGGCAACAGCGTTTGTTGCATTTTGCAAACAGGAAGTGAGAGTGGAGTAAGACTCTAGTAGGGGGTGACTTGCTCTTTAAGGAACAAATTAAGACTTCTATTTTAGGTCGGGTCATTTTTTTTAACTGTAGCAAGATGCAGCACTTGTTGCCAGGACACAATGGAGTACGGTTCTGTTCCAAATACCATCCTCGTCCTCCCGTCCTCGCTAGAACAGACTTTCTGGTATCCTTGCCAAGAACATACTTGTCTAGCACACAAGAACGTACCAGCGTCCTTGAGTATAGAGAAATGGCCCTGGTTCTTTAAACAAACTCTTTTGGGTGAATAAAACAAAAACAAGCGGAGTCTTGGCCACGCCCCCGTTGGCTTTCAACTGGTTGCCTTGGCAACTCATGAGCTGATACGAAACAATATAGCTTTATGTCACTCACACGATAACAGGGTGAACTCGTGAACCCTGAGCCACCATCACCCCCCAACTTAAGCACAGCAGGTCAGGCTGCACACAAAATCACGCTGCTTCACAAAGAAAACATGGGTTTAGTGAAAGAATTGCAGTTTGGGGGCCAGATCCCACCCGTGGGCCCCCTGCTGAGTACCCCGGCTTTAAGAAGACGGGTCAGCTGTGAGACTGAATTTCACGTTCATTTAAAATGTTGAAGGAAGGTTTCTTTAACCGTCTCTACTTTTAAACAGAGAGCGAAAGTCCACGATGAGAGAAACCCTGATCCGGTGGGTCCTCCGCACGATGCTAGCTAACTCTTTAGCCTGCTGTGGCCATTGAAGTGGCAGATTTTACTGGTGAGTTGTCAGTTAAACTCCTTTTGCTGCTGTAATGAGAAGTTATGAGAACTTGATAAAACTACTAAAATGAGTCAGACCATTGTCCTCAACAGTTACCCCTAACTTCCTTTAAAAGCCCTTCACAATAAAAGCCCCGTGCTAACAAACATGCATAAAGAACAAGTGACCCCCTACCAGAGTCTTACTCCGCACCCACTTCCTGTTTGAAAAATGCAACAAATGCTGTTGCCTAGCGACCGAGAGGGCAGAGCCACTAACAAATACACACACACAGGCTCACAACGACATTGTGACATCATATGGTACCAGCTAACGTTCTAGGGTACCTCTTAGCCAATAGCGATGGCAGATTTAAATTCAAATGCAGTGCAGAGTTTTTACCTGACAACGGCACAACACTGACAGTTTTAGGCAGAACATTAACATTTTAACTAAAATGCACCAAAGTGCTAAACTATTGACTACATGTGTCTGCAGCACGATTAGACACACATTTATATAGTTTATCAGGAAAAAAAGTTGATTTGGGGGTGACTTGCTCTTTAAAGAAACCAGCGACAACGATCTAAGTGAGACATCCTCATCTTAATCTGCTCCGGTAGGTAAATAAAATGTTTAAGATAACGTTAGCTTGATATGTTAGCTTCTGTTTCGCTAATGGTGCGTTCGCTTTCTCCTCGGAACTCCGAATTTCCGACTAGATGAACATGAACGTGCTCTTAAGTTCGGCTTCACTTTACTAAATGCGACGGGTGATTGGGTGAAGATGAAACCAGCGACAACCATCTAAGTGTGAGGCATCATCGTTTTAATCTGCTCCAGCAGCTAAATAAACTGTTTAAGATAACGTTAGCTTGATATGTTAGCTTCCATTGCCACCGTTGTTATCAGCTAATGGTGCGTTCGCTTTCTCCTCGGAAATTCTAACTTCCCAGTAGGAAAAATCAAATGAAAAAAGACGGCAAAAGGAATGAAGATACACAGTAAATTTAGTTCACAGTAAAGATGTTTGCTTCAGTTTAATTATCAGCTTATAAAACTACAAGGACGATGTTAAAATACAAACAGATGTATGTTATTTATCGTGATATTTATCAAATATGGTTATATATTGAGAAAAATATATATTTAATTATAAAAGAGAATTAAAATATTAAACACTCAAAAGTATCGAAAATTGGTACCGTTAAGTACCGGTTTCGATTCCTAGGTACCGGGAATTAGTACCGAATCGATTCAAATGTCAAAGGTACCCATCCCTACTCTCCACACTTAAACAGTCTTCTTCCTTTGTTTAGAAAGGAGAACAACGGGCAATCCAGCAGCTGGATATGAAACATGTTTCAGTAGAACCGTCCTTCCTAAATGACTGAAACATCAGACTCTATTGGGATTTTCTCACTGCAGAATTCTCACATTATTCTTACATACTGCACCTTTAAATAAACACATGAAATCTACAGATTCTGACTAATAAAAGTGGAAAAATCCCACATCTAATAATCTGAAAACAGTTTTGCTGCAAATCATTTCATCTTTTCCATTAAGAACTACATCCTGTCTCAACACGGAGTCATGCATTCGCTGCTTATTACACAAGAAAACTCATTCATGTGCCAGCTGAGGAACTGTGGCGACCCAACGTTTTCACACCATCTGAACAGTTTGCTCCCGTAATTCTGGACGGAAATCATCCGACGGGACTCCTGCGTCAGATTCATTCACAGCTGGAAGGAACCTGTGTGTGTGTGTGTGTGTGTGTGTGTGTGTGTGTGTGTGTGTGTGTGTGTGTGTGTGTGTGTGCTGTCCTGGAAATATTGCTGCCTGGTCCGTTACCATGGTAACCAGTGGCAGGAACTGATAATATTCACTGTATTCCCTCCTTCTGACACACACTTTATCTCGTCAAGTTTCTCACGCTGGAGCTAAAGAGGGTCTGTTGGTTTTCCACGTCTCCGACCCGACCCGATCACAGCATGAAGGCTCAAATACAAAATAGGACACACGCCCCACCCTTGTACCGCACCTTTCAGAGTCAGAGGACTCCAAAGCGCTTTACAGCACAGAGCTACCCATTCGTAGAATAAAATAGACTTTATTGATCCTCAGTGGGGAAATTCACTTGTTACAGCAGGAGAAAAACTATAACAAGGGTAAATGTATAGGCAGTAAGCTAGTATTGCAGTGTTCCACCACTGATGAGCTACGATGCAGCCACAGCTGCAACGGGGCAAGGCCTGCCGAGCTCAGGCGCTACCGGTCCCTCCGACCCCACCAGGCAAGGGGGGTTTGAACGCTGGACAACTTGCTCTACCTCCTGATCGACTGCCACCTGAAGAACATCTGGGAGCAATGCAAAAACCAGAAGAAGAGTAAAGTCCCTCCACGGACGTTCCGGTTCTGGCAGAACTCGGATCTCAGCGCAGGAGCATTAATGTGGGATGTGAGCGACAGACCTGTGTGAAACTAGCCACACCTCAGGATCCTTATGAGGGTTAAAGTTACGATCGCAGATAAACAAAAACTCTGAACGTGAGCTCATCGCCAGCAAAACCAGGCAGCAACACTCGTCCAAATACACAAACACACTCCACTTCAATTCAAGTTCGTAAATATTTTAGCTAAACATCTCGAAGCACTCAGAACGCACTCGTCAACAGCTGACTAGCAGTTTAAAACAACCTGATCCAAGATGGCCGCCAAAGCTGATCCACATTAGCAAAATGTCTGAAAGTCCGTTTTACAGATGATGAAATCTGATGTTCGACCTTAAATGACCTTAGTTCAAACCCTGAAAGGCGGCCGTGGTGAGAACTCCTCCCAGGAACGACGGGAATCCGTTCTTATCCGCCGAAGCTCAGCAGAATTCCAGAATCTGGAAAACCAGCCTGAAATAAAGACGAGCTGTAAAACGCCGTTAACGAAGTTAGCTAAAGGCAAACTCCGTCCTCGCCGCTTCCACAGGAAGTTCAGCATCAGCACAGGTGTGTGTTGACACGAGCAGAAGAGACACCAGCAATGACCTCTGGGATCAGACTCAGAAGGGTCAGAGGTCATTTAGGGACCACCGCTCTACAGGAAGGCGATCACTTACAGGTGGGAAACAATTCTTACGACACCAAAGTTTTAAAATCAGGTGGATCTACTTCCTCTGGGGGGCGGGGGGTGGGGGGGTCCTAAAGACTGAGAATACGGCCTACACACTCTGCTGAGGTTACATAACACACACACACACACACACACACACACACACACACACACACACAATGATGCTGAGGAAACAGGAACAGGAAATAAAAAGAGGCAGATGAATCAAAGAAAGCTAAAGAAATTGGGGTGGGAGTGCTAAGAGAAGACATGATGAAGAGAGGGAGAAGATGGAGAGCAGAAAAAATAGGAAATGAATGAAGGGAGGGGATGAAATAGAATAAGAGAGGGAGAGAAACTAAAACAAGGGCAGAACGATGCTTGCAGTAAAAAAGAGAGGGAGAAAGGAAGTTACCCGACGGAAAAAACAGGATGAATAAAAAAGATCAAATATAAGAAAAACCTAGTTTTGACTTCAAAAGTTCAGGAGTGACAGCAAGTGACTGACACACACACACACACACACACACATACTCAGCGCTGCAGAGACTCACCCAGAAGGCCTGCGAGCTGCTCTTCATGATGAGAAACTGAGAAGAACGAGTGATGAGAGGAACAGAGGACAGCAAGAGGGGATGGAAAAAAGAGGAGGAAGAGGAGGAGAATCTGGAGACGAAGGGGACGAGAAGAAGAAGAGGGAGAGGCAGGATGAGTGGAGGGCTGCTAGGTTCAGCCCACACACTGCCAGCATGACACACACTCCCTGTACATGAGTGTGTGTGTGTGAGAGAGAGTGGAGTGTGTGTGCATGTGAGAGTGCACACGTTGTCTCCCACTCTAATGCGTGGGTTAGAAAACACACCTCTCTTTTTCTCTCCCTCTTTTTCTGCCTCGCTCGTTTGCTGCGAGCTGAGGGGTAAGCAGCGTGGGTGTGGAGGAGCGGCCCCGTCTCCATGGAAACGATGCAACTGCAAAAAAAAAAAAAAGAGAAGGGCTTCGGGATTCAGGCTGCATCAGCATCCGCTCACACGCACGCGCGTTCCTCCAAATGAATCCGTTTAATAAAACACGTTCCTCCTCTGGGTGGAAGCACACCGACCTGAGCGCACGTGGCCTTGGTCATGTGACTTCAGGGTGTTCCCCCCTCCCCATCAAACAGCTGTAGAGCTGCAGCGATGATCCGTTCACACCGTACGACCGGCCCGTTCACACTGCTGCAGCATGAAGCTTCACCTCCAGCCCATCGCTATGGATCATCAGTTTGCCTTCATTCCAGGGTGGTTTTGGTCTGGTGATGCCTCCGGCCCACAAACATGACCAACATCTGCAGAACGTTTCTGCTGGTTATTGCTGATTAGCAGTGGCGGCCATCTTGAACCAGAATGACTCCAAACACTGGACATCGATCTAATGTTTCATTAAAATCCATTCAGCAGATCATTTGCTAGAAACAGAGACAAACATTTTGGACCTCCCTCAGACCAAGCTACGGGAGCCCGGAGAGGACAAATGAAATGTCAGAACTGAGGTTTAAAGCAGACTTTGGAAAAATAATCCAACTGCATTCCACTCAGAGATGATTTCATTTTGGAACGCAGCCATCAGACCAGTCTCCTCTCCTCTCCTCTCCTCTCCTCTCCTCTCCTCTCCTCTCCTCTCCTCTCTGGCTTCTTGTTTGCTGATCTGAAGGTTTCCTTCTGACCCTACGAGTCCCTCAGCTCCTCTGCTCCAGACCACAGAGGTCTACAGCTCACTGACCTTCTTCATGCTAAGCTACAGCTGCAGGTGTCCCCACACATGGGAACTTCTTAGTCACTCTGAGATGCTTTTAGAGCTCTGGGCAGTTTGTGAGCGAAGCTCCTCTAAATCCGAGTTTACGGTTCTCCTCTGGAAAAAGGTGGAATTCCCCCTTAAGAGTGTCGGCCTCCGGAGGAGGCAAACTAACTAATGAAAATATGACGTTACTTTTGAGTCGCTCTTGAAGAAGTGATGAAACGCGTCTGGAATAAACGCTGGTTCCTCTAGAGCAAACGTGACTTTACGTGGCGTCACTCCCAGTTCACACCCGGTGCGTGAGCAGCGCTTTACAGCAGCGTCAGTCTGCACCAGGAGCATCAATCTGCACCGGGAACGTCAGTCCGCACCGGGAGCGTCAATTTGCAGCGGGAGCGTCAATCTGCACCGGGAGCATCAATCTGCACCGCGAGCGTCAATCTGCACTGGGAGCGTCAGTCTGCACTGGGAGCGTCAGTCTGCACCGCGAGCGTCAATCTGCACTGGGAGCGTCCATCTGCACCGCGAGCGTCAATCTGCACCAGCAGCGTCAGTCTGCACCGGGAACGTCAGTCCGCACCGGGAGCGTCAATCCGCACCGGGACTGTCAGTCTGCACCGGGAGCATCAGTCCGCACCGGGAGCGTCAGTCTGCATCGCGAGCGTCAATCCGCACCGGGAGCGTCAGTCCGCACCGGGAGCGTCAATCCGCACCGGGAGTGTCAGTCTGCACCGGGAGCGTCAGTCCGCACCGGGAGCGTCAATCCGCACCGGGAGTGTCAGTCTGCACCGGGAGCGTCAATCCGCACCGGGAGCGTCAGTCTGCACCGGGAGCGTCAGTCCGCACCGGGAGCGTCAATCCGCACCGGGAGCGTCAGTCTGCACCGGGAGCGTCAGTCCGCACCGGGAGCGTCAATCCGCACCGGGAGCGTCAGTCTGCACCGGGAGCGTCAGTCCGCACCGGGAGCGTCAATCCGCACCGGGAGTGTCAGTCTGCATCGCGAGCGTCAATCCACACCGGGAGCGTCAGTCTGCACNCCTCTCCTCTCCTCTCCTCCTCTCCTCTCCTCTCCTCTCCTCTCTGGCTTCTTGTTTGCTGATCTGAAGGTTTCCTTCTGACCCTACGAGTCCCTCAGCTCCTCTGCTCCAGACCACAGAGGTCTACAGCTCACTGACCTTCTTCATGCTAAGCTACAGCTGCAGGTGTCCCCACACATGGGAACTTCTTAGTCACTCTGAGATGCTTTTAGAGCTCTGGGCAGTTTGTGAGCGAAGCTCCTCTAAATCCGAGTTTACGGTTCTCCTCTGGAAAAAGGTGGAATTCCCCCTTAAGAGTGTCGGCCTCCGGAGGAAGAGTCCAAGTGTCCCGGTGTTTTGTTGTGGAGCGCTGGTTTGATGGGCAGAGATGGTCCAGCACGACAGAACGGCTCGGTGCTGTGATGCGGGGTTTGAAATGTGCAATGCCGTTTGTGAGTCCAGGATCAGGAGAGGACCTTCCTCATCCGGGGACACGCTGAGTTGAGCTGCTCCTAATCCCCATTGTTGAAAGGAGTCAGCTGTGGCGGTTCTGACCAGGAGGTGCTTCTCTGGAGGTTCTCCAGGAACTTAGCGAGGACCCAGAACTCTGGAGGGTGAGGTTCGGGAAGACCTTGATATGTCTGCAGCAGGATAATAGATGAGGAACGAACTTTATCGGTTTAAGTGCCACAATTTAGTAAACCACTGTTGTTCGTTGTGACATCCGCTGTGGAACCAGCTTCGTGTTCTCAGAGCAGCGTCACACAGAAGGAGTTACTGATGACATCAGATTTCCTCTCAGGTTCACACAAACTTAAAAATCGACCACAAAGAAAGGAAAAGGATCGTTGTTCATGAGAAACAAATTTTCACTGAACAAAGGTCATAGGCAAACTAACTAATTAAAATATGACGTTACTTTTGAGTCGCTCTTGAAGAAGTGATGAAACACGTCTGGAATAAACGCTGGTTCCTCTAGAGCAGATGTGACTTTACGTGGCGTCACTCCCAGTTCACACCCGGTGCGTGAGCAGCGCTTTACAGCAGCGTCAGTCTGCACCAGGAGC
>SSNQ01034683.1:41373-55371 GCA_006942095.1 Nothobranchius kuhntae | reverse complement strand
GCACCGGGAGCGTCAGTCCGCACCGGGAGCGTCAATCCGCACCGGGAGTGTCAGTCTGCACCGGGAGCGTCAGTCCGCACCGGGAGCGTCAATTTGCACCGGGAGCGTCAGTCTGCACCGGGAGCGTCAGTCCGCACCGGGAGCGTCAGTCCGCCCCGGGAGCGTCAGTCCGCACCGGGAGCGTCAGTCTGCACCGGGAGCGTCAATCCGCACCGGGAGTGTCAGTCTGCACCGGGAGCGTCAGTCCGCACCGGGAGCGTCAATCCGCACCGGGAGCGTCAGTCTGCATCGCGAGCGTCAATCCGCACCGGGAGCGTCAGTCCGCACCGGGAGCGTCAATCCGCACCGGGAGTGTCAGTCTGCACCGGGAGCGTCAGTCTGCACCGCGAGCGTCAATCTGCACCGGGAGCGTCAATCTGCACCGCGAGCGTCAATCTGCACTGGGAGCGTCAGTCTGCACTGGGAACGTCAGTCCGCACCGGGAGCGTCAGTGTGCACCGGGAGCGTCAGTCTGCACCGGGAGCGTCAATCTGCACCGGGAGCGTCAGTCTGCACCGGGAGCGTCAATCTGCACCGGGAGCGTCAATCTGCACCGCGAGCGTCAATCTGCACCGGGAGCGTCAGTCTGCACCGGGAGCGTCAGTCCGCACCGGGAGCGTCAATCCGCACCGGGAGTGTCAGTCTGCACCGGGAGCGTCAGTCCGCACCGGGAGCGTCAATCCGCACCGGGAGTGTCAGTCTGCATCGCGAGCGTCAATCCACACCGGGAGCGTCAGTCTGCACCGGGAACGTCAGTCCGCACCGGGAGCGTCAATTTGCAGCGGGAGCGTCAGTCTGCACCGGGAGCGTCAGTCCGCACCGGGAGCGTCAATCCGCACCGGGAGCGTCAGTCTGCATCGGGAGCGTCAGTCTACACCGGGAGCGTCAATGCGCACCGGGAGCGTAAGTCTGCATCGCGAGCGTCAATCCGCACCGGGAGCGTCAGTCTGCACCGGGAGCGTCAGTCTGCACCGCGAGCGTCAATCTGCACTGGGAGCGTCAGTCTGCACCGCGAGCGTCAATCTGCACCAGCAGCGTCAGTCTGCACCGGGAGCGTCAGTCCGCACCGGGAGCGTCAGTCCGCACCGGGAGCGTCAATCCGCACCGGGAGTGTCAGTCTGCACCGGGAGCGTCAATCCGCACCGGGAGCGTCAGTCTGTACCGGGAGCGTCAGTCTGCACCGGGAGCGTCATTCCGCACCGGGAGCGTCAATCCGCACCGGGAGCGTCAATCTGCACCAGGAGTGTCAGTCTGCACCGGGAGCGTCAGGAGTGTCAGTCTGCACATCTGTTCATCTTTTTAAAGTGACAGTGTGTAGTTTTTACCTTTCATCTCTGGAAATATCCATCAAATGTTGTTGAAAACAAATAAAATGCTGTCCAGGTGTTGAAAAATATTGGCAGCTTCTTAACATAAAACCATAAAAATCGGGTCTAAAAAACATCAATCAATAAAATGTATTGATTTAGCCCCTTCGACCAGCTTAACGGAGGCCCAACAGTACGTAAAAACATAGGAAGCCATGACATTAGTAAAAAAAAAGAGATAAAATAGCATAAAGCAATAAACAGAAAAACTGGTAAAAACAATAAATACATTTTAAAAAACAGGTAAAATACAAAAGCCGTGCCAGTGATGTTCGGAGAAAGCTAAGAAAAAAAAAGGGGGTTTTCAAGTGAGACCGAAACACCTGGAAAGGTGGAGCTTACTTTACTGTTAGAGGGAGCTCGTGCCATTGCTGAGAAGGTCCGGTCCCAGTCCTGCCCAGCAGAGCGAAGGTCCCGAGGGGGCGTGCCCGTGCAACAATGCAGCTAGACACGGTGGAGCAGCGCCCTGATCACACACACGAGGATCGGGAATCTTGCCCATGTAAAGTTTTGTAAGTGGTTACTTGTAATAAATTGTCAATAGCATTTAAAGGTTTTCAATTAAATGCAATATTCCATAAAAATATGTTTTATCAATATTATTGAACCTTTCATAATGGATTGGTGATAAAACCGGGTACTTTGGGTACGCCAGATAATCACCACTTTATAATAATTAGACGCAGAACAAATGATGAGTTAAGGTCACCAACTGAGAGGCTGAACGAACAGCGATGAAATCTGAGCTCAGGTGTTAATAAACTCATGAAGAGTGTTGGAAAACTGTGACGTCTGGGCTGTAAAATGAGACGGGTGGCGGCCGGCCTGACAGAGTTGTTTCAGGATGGTTGATGTGCTGCTGACCCCGCGTGGCCTAGCTGGAACCAACTTTAGAGGAAGTGTTCCTGCTTTTATTCTTTATAGATTTACACACATCAGAATCTAACACGGGCGTTCACCAACACTCCAAGACCTCACACGCTCCACGTGAAGTAAATCTGTTAAACAGTAATTTATTGATATATTAATATGTGATAATAAATCATTATTAAATTCGACAAGTATCTCCAAACAGACAGAGGGTAGAGGACCATCTCCAGGCAGATAAAGCCTAGAAGATCATCTTGACAGAAGACTGGATAGAAGACACCACTGCTGGAAGCCATTCCTAAAAAGCAAACTGGACATCACCTAAATCCATGCTTAGAGCATCTGGGAGAAGGTCCTCTGGGCCAACGATACAAAGCTTTCTGGTACATAACATCAGGTCTAAGAACACTGGACCTACTGTGGAACATCTAGGAGCCTTGGTTCTATTCTGAACCTGTTGTTTTGCACCTGTGCAATCTCCGACTAGATTTACCAACAAGTCCTTCGATAGCGGAACATTAACTGATATAATTCTCACCAACAGACCAACAAAATACTCATCTGCAGTTTTCAGCCAAAGCCTTAGTGACCTTTTTATTACTGATTGTGTCCACAACGGCCCGAACCTCTCCTAATTATCAGCAAACGAATGCTAAAATACTTCAAAGAGCCAACTAACCTTACCTAGCAAAAGAACAGTGGTATCGAATTAGCCTCATTCCTGTTGGTCACATTTCATCTCCTTTATCTGGATTTTAGAAAGACATGCTCCTTTATAAAAAGTCAGAGTTAAAGAGCAAGTCACCCCCAAATCTACTTTTTTTTCTGATAAACTACATAAATGTGTGTCTAATCGTGCTGCAGACACGTGTAGTCGGTAGTTTTGCACTTTAGTGCATTTTAATTTAAATTTAAATTTTCTGCCTAAAACTGTCAGTGTTGTGTTGTTGTCAGGTAAAAACTCTGCACTGCAATTGAATTTAAATCTGCCATCGCTATTGGCTAAGAGGTCACCTAGGACGTTAGCTGGTACCATATGATGTCACAATGTTGTTGTGAGCCTGTGTGTGTGTGTGTGTGTGTGTGTGTGTGTGTGTGTGTGTGTGTGTGTGTGTGTGTGTGTGTGTGTGTGTGTTTGTTAGAGGCTCTGCCCTCTCGGTCTGCTAGGCAACAGCATTTGTGGCATTTTTCAAACAGGAAGTGGGAGCGGAGTAACACTCTGGTGGGAGGTGACTTGCTCTTTAAAAACCGTTTCAGTCCCTGGATCAACACTGAACTTTCACAGCTGATTAGTCTAAAGCATCAATCTTGGCAAAGAGCAAAGACATCATTTTAAAATGTGCGGTCGTCTTATTATCGGGGTCCAAGCATTCACACATGCTGATATTCGTCTGGGGTCAAAACACGCACGTACCAGCAGAGGGCGCCAGGCTGTATGTTCTCAACGGGAAAAATATTGAGACGGGAGGTCCGGACCATAGTGGGCCGAGAGTGGGGCAAGTTAATAGCTACTAAAGCAGAGTTATGATGCTGATTTTAAGATGAAGGTGGTCCATTCAGCAGAAGCGTCAAACCTTGCATGCATGGATGCATAAGAGGACAGTGAGGGTGGCGTTGTGGGAGGAGCCGGCAGGTCTAGCGATATGAAGGTACACCCAGAATGTGTGCAGCGAGGCAGAAGACGTCTGTGAATAAAAGCCTCATCTGACTTTTAATTTCATGTCAGCAAAGTTCTGATAGTTAGTGTTAAAATAGTATTTTTGCTCAGTATTTGTTCTCAAGATTTCAGTAAAAATACTGATACTTAAAAACAGATTTTTTTTTCCTGAAGATTAGTCTGGGAAAGGGGGGTCGTCCTATATGTGGGTCAATATGGTATTGTAAGAACCAGTTTCTGATGAGTAGTTCTGACCCCAAAAGAGTGTCAGGACTATGGAAAATACCAGCAAGTCCTCAAAATCAATCAGATCTGACAGCATTGTTGTTTCAGATAAAGGTAAAACAGTAAATTCCTTCAATAATCACTTTATCAAGTCCAGCCATGCCTTTGCAGCAGCTTCACCCGTCTCCGGGGTCTCTGACCTCGACTCAGCTAAGCAACGATTCCCTCTCCACAACCAGTTCCTGTTTCTCTGTTCAGGTGTTTCAGGTAAACGAGGTACTGACGAGTTTCTCAGGTTAGATCCTCATAAATCAGCTGGACTGGAAACTCTTGATCCTTTCCTTCTGAGAACAGCAGCACGTGTTATTGCTGCACCTATTACCCATCTGTTTAACCTGTCCATACAAACTGGTGCATGTCTGCAGGACTGCTCATCTGCATCAGTTGCTCCGCTCTTTAAAGGGGAGACCATTCAGACCTAGGCTGTTAGAGGCCTATCTCCATCCTGCCTTGCCTCTAAAGTCACTGAAAAGTTAGCTAACAAACAGCTAACTCACCAGCTGGAATCCAGCAGTGTTATTACTCCCATGCAGTCCGGCTTCAGACCTGGCCATGTGTCTCTGCTACACTTAAAGTGCTAAATGACATCATGCGTGCCGTAGACGATAAGGAATATTGTGTAGCTGTGTTTGTTGACTTGGCTAAAGCCTTTGACTCTGTAGGCCATAACATCTTATTCAGTAGACTCAAACGTACAGGACCTCCTCAGGCGTCCGTGGTGTTGTTCAGAAGTTACATCTTAGTGAGAACAGAGGGTTACCAATCTGCTCCTCTACCTGTCTATGGGCGTTCCTCAAGGGTCGATACTGGGCCCAGCCTTATTCAGAATCTATATTAATAACATCGTTCACGCTGTTGACAGTTCTCATAAACATTTATATGCAGATGACACCATTTTATATTCATGCTGTTCTTCCTTGAACACAGCTCTGTCCTTGCAGCACAACTTTAATCATCTTCATTTAAACACAAGTAAAACAAAGTTCATGATCTTCTACCGTAACTTACCACCCTAGTGTTGTTTCCCTGGATGGTCCAGAACTACAACTTGTCAGTTCCTATAAGTATCTGGCTTGAGAGCACACTTTCATCTGACATTCACATGAATTCATTACTTTCTAAAGCCAAGTCTAGAACTGGGTTTCTATGGCAACAGGTCATCCTTTACTCATTCTGCAAAGCAACCCTTGGTCAAAACGACAATCCTTCCATCTTAGATCACGGTGACATCATTTATAGGACCGCTACCTAAAAACTTCTTCATGAACTCGATGTCATTCATCACTCAGCAACCTGTTTGGTCACTGGTGCTCCTTTCACTACTCGTCATGTGATCTGTACTCACGCGTTAACTGGCCTTCACTCCATTCCTGCAGGATGTTACATCGGTATCGGTTCATATACAAAACCATCATCGGTAGAACCGTCATGTCTTCTCTCATCACTTCCAACAACCAGCACCGTCTACGTTCCAGTAACTTCATCTCTGGTTATTCCCAAAGCTCGCACCTCCTTTGGCCGCTCCTCATTCCAGTTTGCTGCTTCCAACGACTGGAATGAGCTGCAGAAACCACTGAAGCTCCCTACCTGCATCCCATCATCTACCTTCAATAACTCATGGTGATCAATAGTTTCTGATCAGTGTTCCTGCTTCTGAGTACTACAGACTGTTTTGGTCTGTTCTGACTGCTGATGAGAACGGTCCTTTGTCTTTATGTCGGACTGCTTTATCTCATTTTTATCTAGTATTTTTTTATCTCGCCTGTTGTTCTTTGGTGTAAAGCTAACTAAGTGCCTGCTGCTGCTGCCTCTCAGCCAGATCGTCGTCGTAAATGAGAACGAGTTCTCAATCCACTCCTCTGGATAAATAAAGGTAAAAAAAAGTGCTACTAGATGTCAGAATGCTTGGGTCCTCCAGCAGGAGCCACAACATAAACAGTTAAAAACAGCAAGAATGGATCAGAACCAAACACTGGACTGGTCTGAAGTGGTCTTCTGTGAGTCCTGAGCTAGAACCTGATGTCCATCTATGGGAGGAGCTAAAACATCTAGAGCAGGGGTGTCAAACTCAAACTCACACGGGGCCGAAATGAAACTCTGGGACGGAGTCGAGGGCCAAACTTAATATTTTTTGAAAAAGTGACGGCAAATTTGCACGTTTTCTTTATCAACATTTATGCAGTTTAGAACCTTTAAATTTGGAAACAAACTTATTTCTGCATTAACACTGAATGTGGAATAACCAAATTACACACGAGCAAGTCAGTTTTAAATAAAAGGCATCAGTGGTATTCATTACTTGTGGTATAATCAGCATTTTTAAAATCTATTCAGGATTTATGTTTTCTTGTTTATTCATTTTTCATATTTTTTATTCTCCTTTTTTCTCCTGTAATACGTGTCATCGCTGCTGTGACGTCTAGCTTTCCCCACTGAGGAACAATAAAGGGATTTTCTATTCTATTCATCTATCTGCAGCCTTTCCACTTCCTGTTTACTGCAGGTTAAATCTTTTCTCACGGGCCAACAACAAAATAAAAATATCATTTTATCTTAAATGAAAATGCAACATCTCACCTGTTAACTTTCATGTTTTGGAGCAGAAAAAGAGCAGAAAACCAACATATTTAAAGCTCAGTTTGCTCCACTGGTTTACTGTGATGCTCACCTGTTCCAGCCAGATACCTGCATCATGGGGTTGATCTGAGCTGAGGAGGAGACTCCTGTTGTTTTGTTCATCTTCATCATAATAATGACAACATTAGATGACAACAGGTGCTCACATAGGTTTGTGCTGATGAACATGTCTGAGCAGCTGGACCACGTTGTTGTGTGTCGGGGAGGAAACACAACCACAGAGCCGTGCTGGTTTGAGCGTGTCGCTGCTCGCTGGAGTTATATCGGCTCTGTCTGGACGTTAGTTGGAAAACTTTCTCTTTCAGTCGTGAACACATTACTGAGCGGCTAGAATCTCCGTTTCTGGGCTTCAACGTCAGAAAATAGCTGAGTGAACTCAGCGCTGAGTGAGAGGAGTGTAGATTGTTCCTAGACAGCGGAGCTGCAGACACCCAACTACCGCTCTGACTGCCTCGGGCTGAAAAAACACAAAGGAGGGGGCGCGTCTGCTCCGCGCTGGCGCCGCAAAGCATCATGGGAGTTGTAGTCTTTGCGTTAAAATCGGCCAGCGGGCCAGTTTTAATATATTTGTGATATTTATCTCGCGGGCCACATAAAAATGCTCCGCGGGCCGCATCTGGCCCGCGGGCCTTGACTCTGACATATGTGATCTAGAGGAACCCTCCAAACTGAGCCAGAAAGCCCGTGGAGAGGTGACAAGTCCCACTGACTGTTACAGAAATCCAGTGGCTCCTCATGAAGTTGAGGGTCAATATTAGGTTAAAGGAGAAATGACTGCTGGTCTTCAGGTTAGCGTTGACCGTGACTCTCATCAGCGTCAGACCTTTGTGTGTTCTCCAACCAGAGGTTCCATGCACATGTTTGGGTTTTCAGCAGGATCAGTAGTAAGGAGTCCTGGTTTCTGTCTAATGAACTGAAAACAAACCGTTAGTCAGACCTTCTCCTTATGGAGCCATCAGACTTGACTGATGAATCATCAGCGTCAGATAAACCAGTAATCTTCAGCTCTCATCCTCTATAGATCTGCTGCAGCTATTCTTTGTGGATGAAAGACGACGACAGCGGACCGAAAATCTGTTTGTTCCTGAATGGAGACAACAGTGAAAGCAGATGGAGCGTAAATGTTCTGAATGGAGGGTAAGAGACAACGTGCTGTCATCAGTTACATAAGGAGAGCGCTCTGCAGCTTCTGCTGCTTCAGACTGCAGCAGATCTGTTGGATGAGACTCTCAGTGAGCCTGATCAGACCAGTAAGCATGGAATCACCTGAGAGTCGGACAGAGACACCAACGTGCAGCTGGCTGCTCAAACTGCTGTTTACAAGCTGCTGATGTCATCAGGAAGGAGGAGCCAAAGGACAACAGCCATGTGATCAGAACATCCTGCTGCTTGTCCTCACAGCACCAGACCCTTTGGACAGCAGGTGTTGCGTTCGGGGTGTTCCTCCCTCAGAGGTGGGTCAGTAATTCTGCTCCAGCCGTTAACCTGAAACTGTTTGAAGCATCTTCTGCTTGAATCCTCAAAATGTCTGAGGGAAGAGCTTCAATGCTCCCTCCAGCTTCTATTTTTAGATGCACCAGTCCACTTTTAATGAACAAAGACGATTCCTGCATCCACTGCAGGCCGCGTGACATGCGAGCAGTTTCACTGCAGGAGGGCTCTGTTGTGATGTTCTTCATTCCACATCTGAGGAACGTTCTGGTTAAACCAAGCCTGACCCATCCTCTCCACACACACACACACACACACATATGGCGTCAGATGGGTGCCAAAACCTGTGGCACAAGCTCATGATTCTCCTTCATCTGGGCACAAAGGTGTCAAGGCCACGGTTGGTGCCCTGAGCCAGGTTGCTTATCGGCCGGGGATGCGTCGAGACGTCTCAGACTACATCCAGAGCTGTTTGGTTTGCTGCCAGTTCCAACCATCTAACCCCGTCCACAGAGCTCCTCTTCAGAGCAGGGGGCCGTCCACACCGTGGTCGGACCTGCAATTCGATTGGGTGGGGCCCCTGACCAAGTCCAGCAGAGGTAACAAATACTTCTTGACCCTGACCTGTGCATTCACCAAATGGGTTGAATGTTTGCCGGCACCTAGCGACACGGCTCAGACAACTGCTGTCCTCTTGATGAACCACATCTTCTCCGGGTTCGTCTCCCCGAACGTGTTAACTCGGATAGGGGAACACACTTCACCTCTGGGGTGATGGAACATCTTTGGCTGATGTTGGGTGTCAAGGCCAACTTCCACACTGGTTATCAGCCCCAGTCTTCCGGCCAGGTGGAACGCATGAACCGGGCTGTTGTCGGCATGTTGAAGAAATACGTGTCCTCTAGTCACAGAGACTGGGATGCGAAGCTTCCGTTTGCATTTAAGTGTTTCATCGTCTTTATATTACTAGTAGCTATTTTATTGATTCTTTAAACAGATATTCAGAAATATTTCTGCATTATTTCATTACAGCTGATTTCTTTTCATCATGTCTATTATAATCCATTTTATTTTGATTGTTACCAGTTATGGGTTACAGATTATTTTGCCCTTCTGTTTTCATAACATTGCTGCTCCAAACGTTGATTCTCCCTCACATATATTATAGGGTTTTGTTCTTTTTGCAACACTTTTCCAGTACACGTAGTTTCCTGCATCCATTTCTCTCACCTGAACTCCGTTCACATAATCTGCTTCACATAGCACATATAGAGTTCACAAAGCACATAGAGTTCACATAGCACATACAGACACATATAGTGCTAGGTTTATTTTTGTTTGTTGTTTTGCATCAGACGCAGTCTATGTGTGTCTATTGAAGTGCCCTGTGTCTGCTCTTCTCCTCCCCTGGGTTCGCCTGTGGTCCTCGCTACCTGGGAGGACCTCTCTACACCATCGCTGATTTGGCTGCCTGAGGGCTGGTTCGTGTGGGTCTGGAGTAGGACTGGGCGATATGACGATTTTAGACCGTTTTACGATCTACACATCTGACGGTCTGTCATTTTTGAGAGACCTTTTTATCACGATTCACAGCTCTGCTGTTGAATTTCTGCCTCTGAATGAAAAGGGAACTTACCTCAGGCGAATGACACGCCTTTGTTTGACCCTTAACCAATCAGAGTAAGTCATAGTAATATATTAGTGCCCCGCAGTGAACAAACGTGGCTTCGGCCGCGGCTGAGCGACAACAAGGTTTTCGTTCCGAAGAGGAACGCAGGGTTTCCTTAGCGCGCGGCGCTAATAACTTAGCGACGTGACATGTCTCGGAGAAAGCGTAAAAACACGTTGGACGCTTCTTCTGAAGCAGGAAAATAACACCGCTTCTTAAGCAGAGCACGACGCCGCCTCGGCTCGTTCACCCTCTGCCGAGCCGGTGTCGGTACCGGACTGAGCTCGGTCACTGGGCCGCTGGAGCTGTTCCGTGACTGCCTGATGGAAAACCAGCGGGTTTCATCAGACTGGTAGTTTCTTGTTTTTGTTGGGGACCCCCTGTATTTTACCGCTCCCTCCTGCAGTCTTCCCCTATTAACATTTAAAATGATTCTGTAAACTCGTGTATCAATAGAAACAACCTCTGCCTCTGCCAGCTGCAGTAAATGTAGTTTCCAAATAATAAATAAGAGGTGCATTCATCTGTGTATCTCCTTTGATCCACATTAGTGGTATTTTCAGCACCAGAACAGTGAAGCAAAGAAAGATTCCTGAGTTTGTTAGTAATTTTATTTATTAGGTGCATCTAACCTGTTCTATTTTTCTCTGAAATGAGATCAAATCAGTGCTTCTATGGGTTGGCTCCTCTCTGCACTGGAAAATTTTACTTTATTTAGAGAATTGTTGCAGAAAATATTCAGAATGCGCAGTTTTTTGCTACCACAAGCGATCTCTGGTCCAGCCGCACATCAGAGCCGTATTTGAGCTTAACTATCCACTACATGAGCAACTGGGAGCTACATAGTATTTTGAACACGTTAATGTTTGCACAATACGTTTGCAATTGACATGTTTGCACTTTAAATATGTTTACGATTTTAATTTATGTTAAGTTACTTGAAAAACGAGGAAAAACTGATGTTTGTAATTGTTTCTCTCAGGGCTTTTATCATCTCTGGTGTGAGTTTAAAATATAAGTGTGTTAGCACTGTGCTGATTATCCCTAATATGAATAAATGTTTGTTTATTCAATGTTTCTATTCTTTAATACGCAATTGAAGTTATGCTATTCATGGATAAAAAATCGTGATAAAATCGAAATCGTGATAAAATATTGGAAAAATCGTGATATTCTATTTTTGCCGTATCGCCCAGCCCTAGTCTGGACGTCCTGTGGTTCCTGCCGTGCTTATGGGAGATCTGCGGTTCGCCTGGGGCCTGGACCGGTCCCTGTTCATCTGTTTACTTTCCTGAGGATCCTGATAAGTGGATTAGTCTAGGGAGCTTTGAAAGAAAGGCGTCTGGACTTCTTTGAGTTGCTTGAAGACGTTTCACCTCTCATCCGAGAGGCTTCTTAAGGTCAAATGGTGGAGAGTCCCAGATTTAAACCCAGTGGGAGTTTCCCCCCGAAGAGGGAACAAAAGACCCCCCGATGATCTTCTACATAAACACGAGCCAAGGTGTGAGGGTGGGTGTGGGTCCTATTCAGCCAGAGTTTCGGGTGAGCTCATTGTGAAGCCTGGCCCCACCCTATCATGTGAATTCCTGAGGTCAGATGGCCCAGGATATGCGTGGGCATTGAGGCATCTGGGAAGGGATCTCAAAACTGGATTATAGATGGCAGACAGTTGGTGTCGTAAACCACCGCCTCTGTTCAAAGATGGTTGCTCACAGTGGACATAAATGGCTTCCTTTACTCCTCTTTCAAACCATCTGTCCTCTCTGTCCAAAATGTGAACGTTGGCATCCTCAAAAGAGTGACCTTTGTCCTTTAGATGCAAATGAACTGCTGAGTCCTGTCCCGTGGAGGTGGCTCTTCTATGTTGTGCCATGCGCTTGTGAAGTGGCTGTTTGGTTTCTCTGATGTAGAGGTCTGGGCATTCCTCGCTGCACTGTACAGCATACACCACATTGTTCAGTTTGTGTTTAGGAGTTTTGTCTTTCGGGTGAACCAGTTTCTGTCTGAGTGTGTTGCTGGGTCTGAAGTACGCTGGTATGTTGTGTTTGGAGAAAACCCTCCTGAGTTTCTCTGATACACCGGCTACATAGGGGATGACAAGGTTGTTGCGTCTGTCTTTCTTATCCTCCCTCGCTGGTGTCTGGTCTTCTTTTCTTGCATCCTTGCTGACTTTATAAACGCCCAATTAGGATAGCCACATGTTTTAAGTGATTCCTTTATATGTGTGTGTTCCTTCTTTTTCCCTTCCGGCTTAGAGGGAACATGTTCTGCCCGGTGGTGTAAGGTCTTGATTACTCCAAGTTTGTGTTCCAGAGGGTGATGTGAGTCGAAGAGGAGGTACTGGCCCGTGTGTGGGGGCTTCCGGTACACTTCAATGTTGAGGTTGCCATTTTCTTCAAGGTGCACAGCGCAGTCCAGGAAAGGCAAGCAGTTGTCCTTTATGTTTTCCCTGGTGAACTTGACGTTTTTGTCCACGGCGTTGACGTGCGTAGTGAAGGATTCCACTTCTTGTGTTTTGATTTTGACCCAGGTGTCATCCACATATCTGTACCAGTGGCTGGGTGCTCTCCCTTTAAAAGAGCCAAGAGCCTTTCTTTCCACTTCCTCCATGTAAAGGTTGGCTACAATAGGTGACACGGGGGAGCCCATGGCGCAGCCATGTTTTTGTCTGTAGAAAGTGGATTACTTTTTTTTAAGTTTGAGGGGCTACATTGACTATTCTCTGGTGTGGCGGTTTGCTTTCCTCACTCCAGGGGCCTTTGCCTGGAAACTAACCTGTGCTTCCTCGACTGAGTCCCTAGGGCCTCTGCCTTGTTCCAATGACCCGTGGTTTCTGCCAGGACGCCGTGCCCTTGGAAAGGGGGGTTCTGTAGCGTCCAGCAATGGTCAGTTTGGGTACAGCCTGACCTTTCACCATCTATTCAACATCTGCTCAGAAAGGAGACACAACGTTGCACGTGTTCCCTTTAAATGAGCCTTCACACCAGCTGGGATTCAGACTCTGCAAGTCTGAATCATAAACAATCATTTTCTTTCGCAAGGTCTCATCTGTCGGCCTCCAGAAGAAAGAAGATCCAGCTCGAATAATTGCCAAATTCAAGAATGATTATAAACTCTTTCTATGACTTCTAATCTAGCTAATCATTAAATAAACATTTGTTTATTACTACTTACAATAATTATGGTATAATGAAATGCTTCAGTAATCTGTGCACACTGAATGGATTTATATTATGCGTGTCTAATAGAACCTGCAGTGTGTTCACCATGTTTTGACTACAAGGTTCCCCGCCTGCATCCACACGTAACAAGTACAGCTAAGTTAAACCCTGACACGTAGTATTAACCCAGTCAGAACATCCTGTATCAAATTCAATTCAATACAAGTTTATTTATAAAGCGCCAAATCACGCCAAGAGTCGTCTCAAGGACCTTCACATAATAAACATTCCAATTCAGGTCAGTTCATTAAGCCAATCAGAAATAATGTTTCCTATATAAGGAACCCAGCAGGTTGCATCAAGTCACTGACTAGTGTCAGTGACTATACAGCAATCCTCATACTAAGCAAGCATAAAGCAACAGTGGAGAGGAAAACTCCCTTTTAACAGGAAGAAACCTCCAGAGAATCCTGGCTCAGTATAAGCAGCCATCCTCCACGACTCACTGGGGATGGAGAAGACAGAGCGCGCGCACGCACGCACGCACGCGCACGCACGCACTCACACGCACGCACGCACACACACACACACACACACACACACACACACACACACACACACACACACACACACACACACACACACACACACACACACACACCAAGTAATGTGTCTATGGTTACATTGTGAAGTCTTAGTAAATATTCTACTCGGTGAAAGATAAACTTTATTGTATTTATACTAGTGGATCTATAATTAAACGGATAAACTAGTAGTAGCACATCCAATTCGGGAAGGTGTGTTTCTGAGATTCTTGGTAAAACATCTTCAAACTTGTCAGCCTCTGATTGGCTGCCCAAATCATAACATCAAATCCTTTAA
>SSNQ01034683.1:24486-41329 GCA_006942095.1 Nothobranchius kuhntae | reverse complement strand
TCCAAAACCCGGTCCTAACACGGTGGACTCCCTGTTTCAGCCTTAGAGGTGAGGTTTACACGTAAGATGTGAAATGAGTTTTTGTTACAGTTACGTTTAGAAATACACGGGTAGGGCTAGGGGTTAGGGTTTGGCACAATCCAGTCACTAAAATGTATGGAAGTCAATGACGGTCCTCACAACGAATTCCCTCATCACACACACACACACACACACACACACACACACACACACACACACACACACACACACACACACCAAGTAATGTGTCTATGGTTACATTGTGAAGTCTTAGTAAATATTCTACTCGGTGAAAGATAAACTTTATTGTATTTATACTAGTGGATCTATAATTAAACGGATAAACTAGTAGTAGCACATCCAATTCGGGAAGGTGTGTTTCTGAGATTCTTGGTAAAACATCTTCAAACTTGTCAGCCTCTGATTGGCTGCCCAAATCATAACATCAAATCCTTTAAACTAAATTGCTGAGAGATTCAACAGTTCTAGAGAATCGCTCAGACCGGCCATCTGTAGCAGAAACTCTGCAACCATCAAAGGTTTTGACACGTCGTCAAAACCTTTTTGCACCTGCGAAGCTGATGAGCAAACCGTTCCTGCAGAACAAAGCTGATATTGTTCAACTCCTTAAGTTATTCCTGAGACGCAAGCTGATTCCAACCTGTGCTCCCTGGTGACAATTCGAGACTGGAGAAGTCGGTGCTTGTGGTCAATCTACCGGACCTGGGTGCCCCGAGGTCATCCGACCTCTCTGACCTCCGGATCCATGATGAGGGTCATCAAAGGGTAAAGTAGACATGACAGATTGCGTATGAATGTTCTTTTGATGATAACTTTATAGCTTAGAGCAAACCAAACTCTTTTCACCAGAACTCAGCTTACTTTGATGAGGAAGCTCTGACTGACATCGCATTCACACATAGGTTCCTTCATCACGTGTAGTTACATCCACTCACAGTAAATGCTTAGTTAATTAGTCGTTGTCGTCTTCCTCCGCTTATCCGGGTCCGGGTCGCGGGGGCAGCATCCCAACCAGGGAGCTCCAGACCGTCCTCTCCCCGGCCACCTCCACCAGCTCCTTCGGCAGGACCCCAAGGCGTTCCCGGACCAGATTGGAGATGTAACCTCTCCAACGTGTCCTGGGTCGACCCGGGGGTCTCCTGCCGGCAGGACATGCCCGAAACTCCTCCCCGGGGAGGCGTCCAGGAGGCATCCTGACCAGATGCCCAAACCACCTCAACCGGCTCCTTTCGATCCGGAGGAGCAGCGGTTCTACTCCGAGTCCCTCCCGAATGTCCGAGCTCCTCACCCTATCTCTAAGGCTGAGCCCGGCCACCCTACGGAGGAAACTCGCGATCTCGTTCTTTCGGTCATTACCCAAAGCTCATGACCATAGGTGAGGATTGGGACGTAGATCGACCGGTAAATCGAGAGCCTGGCTTTCTGGCTCAGCTCCCTCTTCACCACGACAGATCGGCTCAGCGTCCGCATCACTGCAGACGCCGAACCAATCCGCCTGTCGATCTCCCGATCCCTCCTACCCTCACTCGTGAACAAGACCCCGAGATACTTAAACTCCTCCACTTGAGGTAGGACCTCTCCCCCGACCCGGAGGTGGCAAGCCACCCTTTCCCGGTCGAGATTAGTTAATTAGTCATGTTTTAAATTGTTTGTAAAATAAATTCTTACTTTTATAAACCTGACTCTTTCTTGAAGTAACACAAAGTGTGGTTGATCACTGAAAAAGCAAAGAACCTAGATCTTCTGAATTAAATCCTAGAATCTTCTGAATAATTACAATAAAGACCTCGCAGGTTAATATTTAATATTTATATAGAATATTACATCTTCTTGGTCATAACAGATAAAATCATCAATTTGCCTCCGCTACAAATGTAATTGATTATTCAGGTAATCTTTATAATTAAAAGAAACGTGGTCGTCTCCAAAGACCATTGCCATGGTGGCGTTTGCACGTTCCCAGTACTCCGCTGCCTTGCAGCCCCGACGCCGCAGATCTCAGATGGCTTCATCTGTGCTGTTAGCGCCGTAAGTAACGTTGTTACGTTGTCATCTGTGGAGCTGGAAACAGATTCACAGCGTGGAGATGCAGTTCCTCTGCACGAAATCAACGACAACGGTCGTTAGACCCAGAGCCTCATTTCAGCCCATTTTATTTTAAAAAGACACATTCCAGTAATCAGCCGATAATCTGCTAGGATCCGGCAACTCAATAGCTAAGCTAATTTTTAGCTAACAAGCCTTTACTTTAGCACCAAAATACAAAACAACAAAATTAAAGGCAGACGTGGCCGTATGGAATTTAGAACTTCCTTGGACTACTTTTTTAAAACGTTCACTGTGCTGCAGTGGAATTCTGAGCCGTTCCGGTTCCGTACGCCGTCTCTGCATCCGAAAATGTCCCTGCTGCCCAGAAGGAACGCAGAACCTCAGTGAGTACATCCAACCCGCTGTGTGCGTGTGTGCGTGTGTGTGTGTGTGTTCGTCCGAGTCCAGCGCAGTTGTTCCAGCCCGGTCTCAGACTGAGGCAGCTCATGTGCTGCCGTGGCTCAGAGGTTGGCCGCTCATTTGTGTGTTTGGTTTGTCGGCTCGACCCCATCTTCTTGCTATTATCCATGTATGTGCACGGGCACGCAAACCAGTACCAACTAAGACAATAACCAACCCTGTTGAAATCTCAGAGGTTATTAAGAGTCTAAGTGTTTTAGAAAATGATGTGAAATCTGGGATTACAAGGATAATCTGGCAGAATTTAGTGATGTTTGATTAGAACATTAATCATAACCCATCCAACGCCACTATGCAGGTCTATGCACTCGTGGTGAGCGTTCCTGGAGATCCGGCTGGTGAGGCGAAGTCGGCTCTACACAGCTGTGGAGTGGAGTTAGACTTCTGGGGTATTCCAAGGTCATAGCCCCTTAAGTCCACGACTTAAGTCCACTGGTCAAGTGATGCACTCTGCTGGGGGTCCACGGGTTGTTTTGCGTCTGATGAAGTTGTTGCAGGTTAAAACAAATAATGGCAGTTTGGTCCTGAAAAATGGTGGTTCTATGCCACTAAAAGTGTTCTATAGCGAGATCTGGGTCGATCTCACAAGAGGTGTTTGCTTAGCATTTTTTGCTGTAACTGCTGGCTAGGGGGTGTCTCCAATCTTCCAAGGGTCCATGCTGGACCAATCAGAGGCCAGAAAACGTAGGAGGCATTAAACTCTCTTGACATCACATCTGTACTAAGAGACTTATTAAACACTAATTCTTTTACTATGTGCTGTATATGTGGTATAATCATCATTGTTAATATGCAGATTTTTTTTAATGTGACATGACTGATAATAAAATCATCATTAACTCATCAAGTAGATTTTTTTGGTGTATTTAAAATCTCTCTTATCACCTATATGCAGATGACATTCAGCTGTACTGCTTCTTTAAGGATTCTGAGTTACTGTCTGAATGACTAGAGCGTCTATCAGCATCACCAGCTGGCTACAAGAGAACTTCCTTCAGTTAAACTCTGAAAAGACTGAATGTCTGATCATCGCCCCTGAGAGCATGGTTCCCCTGATTAGTCTAAAACTTGGTCATTTATCTTCTGTCAAGACAAACTTAAGGAATTTGGGTGTTTTTGACCAATCAACGTCTCTTGAAGGCCACTCAAAAACGTTGGTCTGAAACAGTTTTTATCACTTAAGAAATATCTCCAAACTGTGACGGTTGGTGTAAAAACATGAACTAGAAATGGTTATCCATGCCTTTATCTCCTCCCGTCTAGATTACTGTAACACACTCTTCACATGTTCTAACAAAAAGCCCTTGACCGCCTTCAGCTGGTCCAGAACTCTGCAGTGAGGCTCCTAACTGGAGCAAACAGAAGAGCACACATCACTCCTATTCTGACGACTCTGCACTGGTTACCCGTTAACTCTAGAGTTCATTTAGATTCCTGACTAGAACTTTCAGGGCTCCACATGGTCAAGCTCCTCCCTGTTTTACTGAATTGTTAAAGCCTTATGGTCCAACCCGAGCCCTCAGGTCCACACACCAGAACCTTCTAGAAGTTCCAGAGACCAGATATAAAAGTCGAGGTGATCGCTCCTTCCAGACTGTTGCACCTCGACTCTGGAATGATCTTCCTTTATTCTGATGCAGCGCTGACAGTCTGGACACTTTTATTTAAAGCTGCTTTTACCTAAATCTTTTATTTTCTTATTTTTTCCTCAAATTTGTATCATCTTTCATCTGTTTGTGAAATTTAATGACTTAATTTTTTGGATTTTAATCTATTTCTGTTTTAAGATCATTATGATTTTATGACTTAAAGGGAATTTACAAAGTTTTGAATTTTTTTGCTCGTGATTGCCCCTCAGGCCAAAAGCGTAACGGCAGCTTCAATAGTAGGCTCGTGCACGAGGCGCACATGCTGTACGTGCACACGCCTTAATGAAAATAACAGCTGAGACAGTTCCTTGTGTGTGTGTGTGTGTGTGTGTGTGTGTGTGTGTGTGGCCCGGAGGACAGGAGAACACACAGCTAATTAATTAAATAATTTGGTTCTGTACCTTTCTCTTCAGCACAGCCGACAAAGGTTTATGATGGGTCAAGGTTGGTTTATGCTTGACGCGTCTGCAAGGTCCGCACTGCTCCGCGCGGAAAAGTTGTGTCATTTTGCATCATTTTCACAACCACGCCCCTCCACCGCGTCTCCGCACGGCCCAGAATTTCCGCAACGCGCCCCTCGGAAAATTTCTAACCACGCGGACGGACGGACGCGGAAAAACATGGCGGACCGGCAAGAACTAGTATGGCAGAGGTTCGTAAATACAGACATGTGTATGATTCAGCTCTCAGAGATCACAGTGATCAACATGTTGTTAATAATTCTTGGAGAGAAATAGCTCGCACTGTCGGAAAAGACGAGAATGCTGTTAAAAATGCTGAAATACCATGTTGTAAACAGTCATTTCTACTTCTACTGTGGTGTAGTGTTGGATGCATGCCGTAGAGCTCCATACTGCCCCCTACAGTTTGGGAGAATATTAGCTCACCGCAGAGACAAGCCGCATGAACCATAAACGCTGCGAGTTGTGAAGCGCGTTCCATCGGCGAGCCGCATCACCGCGCGGAAAGTGAATGCGTCAAGCATAAACCAAGCTTAAGTCCTCCTGCATGCTCAGATCATTCCCTTCCCTAAAGCACCAGTGACGTCCTTTGTAGCTGTAACATTTATATCCTTGATGACAGCTGGAACAACGTTCAAAGAACGGTTCGGAGTGAAAATGGCTATTTTGTTGCTAATTAGCAGGAAATATCTAGAAGAAAGTTCTACAGAAAGTAGCTAAGGGTCCTCAGAAATGTAGCTAGCTTTGTCACTAGGCGTTAGGAACAGCGACAAAGTGGCACTGCCTCTCTCTCTGCTGCTAAAGCTACGGATAGCAAATGCTACGGGCGATGCCTGAGCGTGAACGCGCATGAAGCAGCCTGCTCGACCCGAGCATCTCTCTTTTTCTGTGATTTTACAGAAAAACAGGCAATCACAGTAAAAATGCCAGGGCTCATTCTACAGGACCAGGGCATTGCAGGAGAATGTATGAAGAAGACATTTATTATTTATACACATGTTTTGGCTGTCACACTTCCATAATGCCCCTTTAATGATTTGTTTTGATCCGTGTGAAGCACTTAGTGACTTCTGTCTGTGATGAGCGCTATAGAAACAGAATTTACTTCATTAAAATACAAACTATTACTATATTGTCTAAGATGACTAGTTCTAAAATGAAAGTTGAAATGTCTTTTCTGGCCGTCAACTCCACGTCTATCACAGCCTTGCCGTTGGACCCATGTTTGCTGGGTTGGTTTGATTTTGGTAAATCAAACACACTTACGTGTGGAGTTTGGCAGTCAACAACTGAGCAGCTCCCACGTGAAACTCACCTCGACATTCTCCGCTCTCCGTATGTCAGTAACGGCGGCGTTCGACTGGATTTGAGGGCAAGCGGAGCAGTGTGGCATTGCTTTGCACTGCCCATATATGGTAATGTTCCTGCCTTTGTGACGACAGGGCCAGAAATCAAGATCTTGTTTTGAGTGCACGTGGGCTGGGTGGAGTGCACGTGGGCTGGGTGGAGTGCACGTGGGCTGGGTGGAGTGCACGTGGGTTGGGTGAAGAGGCCAAGAGTAAAAAAAAAAAAACGATCCGATGTTAGATATTGGGTTCCCGGCCAGTGAAGGATCATTAGGAACTGTTATAGACATTCGTTGAGGTGGAAAAGTGAAACTTTCAGGTGAAAATACTTTATTGATCCCACAGTGGGGAAATATTGGCATCACCACAGCTCAGACAGACAGAGAAGGAAAAACTGAAAAAAGACACTGCAACAGTAGTTCCTATGTAGACATATACAAAGTAAGCATTATGATACGGCTGTGATACATCGTGGAAGTAATAAAATAGAAAAACTACTTTTTATTGACCAAGTGATGACTCCATTAAAAGGGAGTTTTCCTCTCCACTGTCGCTGCATGCTTGCTTAGTATGAGGATTGCTGTAAAGTCTCTGACACTAGTCAGTGACTCGATGCGACCTGCCTGGCTGAATGACCTGACCTGTATTGGGATGTTTACTGTGTGAAGGTCCTTGAGACGACGCTGGTCCTGATTCGGCGCTTTATAAATAAACTGAACTGAATTTGAAAAAGAACAAAAACTGCTGGAATAAAAAAGTCGTCTGAAGTCGAGTTCATTGATCGAGTTTATTTTGTTTCCTCTACGTCTCTCCTGCTGGATTCGGGTTATCTGGTTACCCACTTCACCCCCAGATTGGCGACCATGCCTTCTCAAAGGTATGTTTCTGTAATCTCATTACAAAACAATAGTAATGTGATTACAGTGGAACTGCCGGTGCGGGTCCCTTCAGAATCAGGTCCATGTAGGCCCCAGTCACCAGGTTTTCCTCCGAGACCCCGAGCTGCTGCATCAGGTTCACAGCTATCTGAACACCAAACACAAGAATGGTTTCAGCCGACAAACACAACGAACAAGTCAGAAAGACTAAAACGTTCCATTGTTTATTCTTTTATAAAATGTTTTCTAAGGAGAAGTTTCAACACCAGGAAATTAGTTTGTTTCTTCCATCCATCCATCCATTTTCATCCACTTATCCGGAGTCGGGTCGTGGGGGCAGCAGCCTAAGGTGAGAGGTCCAGACTTCCCTCTCCCCAGCCACTTGGGCCAGCTCCTCCGGGAGAATCCCAAGATGTTCCCTGACCAGGTGAGAGACATAGTCCCTCCACAGTGTCCTGGGTCTACCTTTAGGTCTCCTCCCGGTTGGACGTGTCCGGAAAACCTCACCAGGGAGGCGTCCAGGAGGCATCCTGACCAGATGCTCAAACCACCTCAACTGACTCCTCTCGATGTGGAGGAGCAGCGGGTCTACTCCGAGCCCCTCCCAGATGACCGAGCTTCTCACCCTATCTCTAAGGGAGAACCCAGCCGCCTTGCGGTGGAAACTCATTTCATCCGCTTATATCCGCAATCTCGTTCTTTCGGTCACTACCCGAAGCTCATGACCATAGGTGAGGGTAGGAACGTAGATCGACCGGTAAATGGAGAGCTCCGCCTTCTGACTCAGCTCTCTCTTCACCACGACAGACCGGTACAACGCCCGCATCACTGCAGACGCAGCACCAATCCACCTATCGATCTCACGCTCCAGTTTTCCCTCACTCGTGAACAAGACCCCGAGATACTTAAACTCCTCCACCTGGGGCAGGACCTCATCCCTGACCCGGAGAAGGTCTTCTACCCTTTTCTGACTCAACTTTCAGTAAGATAATGAAATGCTTTAATAAGAAACCATGAAACGAGTTGCATGAAGAAGAGAAAGTAGCCGTGTGGCTCTCTGGATTCAGACTCCCTGTCTTAAGTTTTGGAATTGCGGACGAGAACCTGTTTGAGGACGGAGACGCTCAGTACAATACTTAATGGTCCATCATACTCAGAGGAGTGTTGTTGTCATCAGTTGGCCTATCACTGGGGGGTGGGGTTAACCCTAAGAGTCCAACCATGATGGAGTTTTGGTTTTAGAATAAAGCTTTCCGCACACAGAACCAGGAGAAGCACGGTCGAACAGAAATGAAAACTTTGGGCCTGGACGTCGAGGGCGGAGGCGTGAGCGGCGTTTTTCTGTTCTTTGGGCATGGTGCCATGTTGCGTGGCGCTCGTAGCTCCGCCTCAGCTATTCCATCGGTTATGTGGGCTGCCATTCTGAACCATTCAGTGGAAACGAAGCATCAGATCACCATGGGAACAGACGGCGCGTTCACATCTGGGCTGGCCCAGTTTGGGCAAGGTGGCGTCGGTACGAGGCCCCCACCGGTAGATTACGTTCACACACACTTCTCAGGAACGCGGAAACCTCCGAGCATGTGGGCGAGTAAAAGAGCAAACAGCTCTTATGGGAATGCCTGAAAACCCTTATCCAATCTCCAATAAACCAGGATTAAGACTTGTGTTGGACTAAGCTGCAGCTTTCCCCGCATTTAGAGTTTCCACCATGCAGTCAGCTCTAATACGACATTTTAGACATTTGTTCTGGCGCGTTACCTGCTGTCCCTCCTCAACGCTCTGCTCCGGTCGCATCACCACCTGGTCAAAAACACAGATTCATCCAGTCAACAGCGTCTCGCCTCCACACAGCCCAGGATCAAACCACACACACCTGTGTGTGTGTGTGTGTGTGTGTGTGTGTGTGTGTGTTGTGTGTGTGTGTGTGTGTTTGTGTGTGTGTGTGTGTACTTGTTCAGCTATCATACTTAGAACCACAAAAGGCATATTCACTAATCTTCTGAAGACCGATGGTCCAAAACCCGGTCCTAACACGGTGGACTCCCTGTTTCAGCCTTAGAGGTGAGGTTTACACGTAAGATGTGAAATGAGTTTTTGTTACAGTTACGTTTAGAAATACACGGGTAGGGCTAGGGGTTAGGGTGTGGCACAATCCAGTCACTAAAATGTATGGAAGTCAATGACGGTCCTCACAACGAATTCTAGACGTGTGTGTGTGTGTGTGTGTGTGTGCGTGCGTGCGTGCATGAGTGTGTGTGCATGCGTGTGTGTGTGCATGTGTTTGTGTGCGTGCATGTGTTTGTGTCTGTATGTGTGTGTGCGTGCGCATGTGTGTGTGTGTCTGTGTGTGTGTGTGCGTGCACATGTGTGTTTGCATGTGTGTGTGCATGCGCATGTGTGTGCATGTGTTTGTGCGCGTGCGTGTGTTTGTGTCTGTGTGTGTGTGTGCGTACGCATGTGTGTGTGTGTGTGTGTATGCTCGCTCTCACCTCTAGCTCCATGTAGTGTCCCAGTCCTTCCACTGTGTCCAGGTGAACTCTCGTCTGACCAATCAGAAACAGCTGTCGCACCTTCTGCACCTGACCTTTGACCCCGAGAGCATCAGCCAGAACAACCTGAACACACACACACACACACACACACCTGAGTATCACAGTGGTAATCATCATTGCCCTGCAGGAGGCGGAGCTTCACCTGGAGGCTTGGCGGGTCGCTGGTCGGACTGATGGAGTACTGGGACAGTTTGGGTCCATCAGAATCAGGACGCTTGTAGAAGATCAGCTGACCCGATCCGTTCTAGTCAACAAGAACAAGTCATTTGTTTAATCTTCATGTTTGTTTTTCCTCTAAAGGTCCTGTGGGAAGTTCTGATCCTGTTCTTCAGACTTTGCTTCCAGTCAGACGTTCCACACTGATGGAAGGTCCAAGTTCTAAACCAGCCCAGAACCAACACCAGCTCTAACCCTATCCCTCCCCTCAGAACCCAGGTTCACTGAGAGGTTCTGGTTCTGTTCTAGATGAAAACACCACTGTTACAGTCTACGTGATCACAGCAGAACCAGAACAGTTCTGCGAGTACCATAAAGTCTCGTAGCTTCAGTCGTCCCTGGCTGCAGTTGAAGAACGTGTCGCGCTGCCTGATGATCGTGCCCTCTGATTGGCTGAGCTCAGCAACCCTCTGGGCCAACAGAACCGGGTCGCTCACTCTGGCTTTGATCTCCACGTTGGACGGCATGACTCTACAGAGTAAAGCAGAGAGGCGTTATCATGATAATGATACATGACCCGCGCTTGTACACAGGGTTCATCCACTTCTGTAGCTAGCTATGGTTTTCCATAACCTTTCACTGAATTTCCAACACATTTCAGCCGGACCGTCGTCGTCGGTGCCTCTAAATCAAACCCACAGTCTAACATGAATGTCCATTTGTTTCGACTGCACATGTTTAAGACTCTCATCGAATAAAACAACATACGCCGTTTGTTGCGACACGTCCTTCAGGATCAGCTTCTGACAATGCGGGGCTGGTGCATATGTGCACACATGGCTGCATTTTTTCTCACCACATGCAAATCTCCAACCAATCTGACTGTCAGGAAGCATTAGTGAGAGTTCATTACTTTTAATGCCCACAATACTTCAGCTTTCAGAACTTCTGTTGCTGTAGATCAGGGGAGTCAAACTCAAACTCACACGGGGCCGAAATGAAACTCTGGGACGGAGTCGAGGGCCAAACTTAATATTTTTTGAAAAAGTGACGGCAAATTTGCACATTTTCTTTATCAACATGTATGCAATTTAGAACCTTTTAATTTGGAAACTAACTTATTTCTGCATTAACACTGAATGTGGAATAACCAAATTACACACGAGCAAGTCAGTTTTAAATAAAAGGCATCAGTGGTATTCATTACTTGTGGTAAAATCAGCATTTTTAAAATCTATTCAGGATTTATGTTTTCTTGTTTATTCATTTTTCTTATTTTTTATTCTCCTTTTTTCTCCTGTAATACGTGTCATCGCTGCTGTGACGTCTAGCTTTCCCCACTGAGGAACAATAAAGGGATTTTCTATTCTATTCATCTATCTGCAGCCTTTCCACTTCCTGTTGACTGTAGGTTAAATCTTTTCTCACGGGCCAACAACAAAATAAAAATATCATTTTATCTTAAATGAAAATGCAACATCTCACCTGTTAACTTTCATGTTTTGGAGCAGAAAAAGAGCATAAAACCAACATATTTAAAGCTCAGTTTGCTCCACTGGTTTACTGTGATGCTCACCTGTTCCAGCCAGATCCCTGCATCATGGGGTTGATCTGAGCTGNCGTGCATGAGTGTGTGTGCATGCGCGTGTGTGTGCATGTGTTTGTGTGCATGTGTGTGTGTGTGTGTGCATGTGTTTGTGCGTGTGCGTGCACGTGTGTGTGTGCGTGCGTGCATGTGTGTGTGTGTGTGTCTGTGTGTGTGCGCATGTGTGTGTCTGTGTGTGCGTGCGCATGTGTGTGTGCATGCGCATGTGCGTGTGTGTGTGCGTGCATGTGCGTGCGTGTGTGTGTGCGTGTGTTTGTGTCTGTATGTGTGTGTGCGTGCGCATGTGTGTGTGCATGCGCATGTGTGTGCATGTGTTTGTGTGCGTGCATGTGTGCGCGTGCGTGTGTTTGTGTCTGTATGTGTGTGTGCGTGCGCATGTGTGTGTGTCTGTGTGTGTGTGCGTGCGCATGTGTGTGTCTGTGTGTGCGTGCGCATGTGTGTGTGCATGCGCATGTGTGTGTGTGTGTGCGTGCATGTGTGTGCGTGTGTGTGTGTGTGCGTGCGTGCGTGCGTGCGTGCATGAGTGTGTGTGTGTGCGCGTGTGTGTGCATGTGTTTGTGTGCATGTGTGTGTGTGTGTGTGCATGTGTTTGTGCGTGTGCGTGCACGTGTGTGTGTGCGTGCGTGCATGTGTGTGTGTGTGTGTCTGTGTGTGTGCGCATGTGTGTGTCTGTATGTGTGTGTGCGTGCGCATGTGTGTGTGTCTGTGTGTGTGTGCGTGCACATGTGTGTGTGCATGTGTGTGTGCATGCGCATGTGTGTGCATGTGTTTGTGTGCGTGCATGTGTGCGCGTACGTGTGTTTGTGTCTGTGTGTGTGTGTGCGTGCGCATGTGTGCGTGTGTATGCTCGCTCTCACCTCTAGCTCCATGTAGTGTCCCAGTCCTTCCACTGTGTCCAGGTGAACTCTCGTCTGACCAATCAGAAACAGCTGTCGCACCTTCTGCACCTGACCTTTGACCCCGAGAGCATCAGCCAGAACAACCTGAACACACACACACACACACACCTGAGTATCACAGTGGTAATCGTCATTGCCCTGCAGGAGGCGGAGCTTCACCTGGAGGCTTGGAGGGTCGCTGGTCAGACTGATGGAGTACTGGGACAGTTTGGGTCCATCAGAATCAGGACGCTTGTAGAAGATCAGCTGACCCGATCCATTCTAGTCAACAAGAACAAGTCATTTGTTTAATCTTCATGTTTGTTTTTCCTCTAAAGGTCCTGTGGGAAGTTCTCATCCTGTTCTTCAGACTTTGCTTCCAGTCAGATGTTCCACACTGATGGAAGGTCCAAGTTCTAAACCAGCCCAGAACCAACACCAGCTCTAACCCTATCCCTCCCCTCAGAACCCAGGTTCACTGAGAGGTTCTGGTTCTGTTCTAGATGAAAACACCACTGTTACAGTCTACGTGATCACAGCAGATCCAGAACAGTTCTGCGAGTACCATAAAGTCTCGTAGCTTCAGTCGTCCCTGGCTGCAGTTGAAGAACGTGTCGCGCTGCCTGATGATCGTGCCCTCTGATTGGCTGAGCTCAGCAACCCTCTGGGCCAACAGAACCGGGTCGCTCACTCTGGCTTTGATCTCCACGTTGGATGGCATGACTCTACAGAGTAAAGCAGAGAGGCGTTATCATGATAATGATACATGACCCGCGCTTGTACACAGGGTTCATCCACTTCTGTAGCTAGCTATGGTTTTCCATAACCTTTCACTGAATTTCCAACACATTTCAGCCGGACCGTCGTCGTCGGTGCCTCTAAATCAAACCCACAGTCTAACATGAATGTCCATTTGTTTCGACTGCACATGTTTAAGACTCTCATCGAATAAAACAACATACGCCGTTTGTTGCGACACGTCCTTCAGGATCAGCTTCTGACAATGCGGGGCTGGTGCATATGTGCACACATGGCTGCATTTTTTCTCACCACATGCAAATTTCCAACCAATCTGACTGTCAGGAAGCATTAGTGAGAGTTCATTACTTTTAATGGCCACAATACTTCAGCTTTGAGAACTTCTGTTGCTGTAGAGCAGGGGTGTCAAACTCACACTCACACGGGGCCGAAATGAAACTCTGGGACGGAGTCGAGGGCCAAACTTAATATTTTTTGAAAAAGTGACGGCAAATTTGCACGTTTTCTTTATCAACATGTATGCAATTTAGAACCTTTTAATTTGGAAACTAACTTATTTCTGCATTAACACTGAATGTGGAATAACCAAATTACACACGAGCAAGTCAGTTTTAAATAAAAGGCATCAGTGGTATTCATTACTTGTGGTAAAATCAGCATTTTTAAAATCTATTCAGGATTTATGTTTTCTTGTTTATTCATTTTTCTTATTTTTTATTCTCCTTTTTTCTCCTGTAATACGTGTCATCGCTGCTGTGACGTCTAGCTTTCCCCACTGAGGAACAATAAAGGGATTTTCTATTCTATTCATCTATCTGCAGCCTTTCCACTTCCTGTTGACTGTAGGTTAAATCTTTTCTCACGGGCCAACAACAAAATAAAAATATCATTTTATCTTAAATGAAAATGCAACATCTCACCTGTTAACTTTCATGTTTTGGAGCAGAAAAAGAGCATAAAACCAACATATTTAAAGCTCAGTTTGCTCCACTGGTTTACTGTGATGCTCACCTGTTCCAGCCAGATACCTGCATCATGGGGCTGATCTGAGCTGAGGAGGAGACTCCTGTTGTTTTGTTCATCTTCATCATAATAATGACAACATTAGATGACAACAGGAGCTCACATAGGTTTGTGCTGATGAACATGTCTGAGCAGCTTGACCACGTTGTTGTGTGTCGGGGAGGAAACACAACCACAGCAGCTGGTTTGAGCGTGTCGCTGCTCGCTGGAGTTATATCAGCTCTGTCTGGACGTTAGTTGGAAAACTTTCTCTTTCAGTCGTGAACACGTTACTGAGCGGCTAGAATCTCCGTTTCTGGGCTTCAACGTCAGAAAACAGCTGAGTGAACTCGGCGCTGAGTGAGAGGAGTGTAGTTTGTCTGAGACAGCGGAGCTGCCGAGACCGGCAGCAGGCGCTGAAAAAACACAAAGGAGGGGGCTTCGTCGGCTCCACGCTGACGCCGCAAAGCATCATGGGAGTTGAAGTCTTTGCGGTAAAATCGGCCAGCGGGCCAGTTTTAATATATTTTTGATATTTATCTCGCGGGCCACATAAAAATGCTCCGCGGGCCTTGTGTCTGACATATGAGCTGTAGATGCATCCATGACTGTCTGCCTTGCCATGGAAATTGCAGCCGCTGCATCAACAACGGTCTGCGTCGATGCGGAGGAAACCGCACTAACACCATCTTTGCCTGTTTTAAAAAACTCGCCGACTGACAGGCTTCTGCAGCGTTCGGCTAGCCTAGTGAACTAGACCAAATTCTTGCTTTGCAAAGTTTGGTCTAGGCATGCTCCACTGGAACCTCTGCAGCTCCTACCAGGACTCTGGCTAGCCAATCACAGCTCTCTAGAGGGGTTTCAAACACATAAAGAGCTGTGATTGGTCCATAATGGTGGGCCAATCATAGTGCTCTATCTGCTTAGTGAACAAATCACAGAGCTTTATCCGCTTTGTGGGCCAATCAGGGCACTCTATATGCCTGGTGGGTGGGATGATGCAACAGGGTGAAACAAGAGTATGTCACATTCATTGTCCAGTAGACAACGGTAGAACCCGCCCCACAACCGAGAGCCGTCAACGGAGCGTGGCCAGACTAAATCATACATTTATTTAGTCTGGCTTGCCAGGCTAGTGTTCGGCAGCTGCGGCGTGTTTTTTCCCTTTCATGTGGGTTACCAGCCCCGCCTCTCCCATGCCGCTTATATCGAAGGACTTGGAGCCAAGTCTGCATTTTGCGCGTTTCTTGTCAGGGTCTTTCAGTAGCCACAGGTGATACTTCTCCTTGAAAAGCCCCTCGTTGTTAAACCTGCACTTCCCCGGCATTCCGTAGCATTTTAAAATCCATGTCGGATAACAAGTTGAGACACCGCCAAGCAATGAACCAAATGAACACTCGGCCTACTTTACGGTAACGTGAGCTCTCATCGTAGGCCGTCAGGTGAACCCCATTTTCGTTTCATCTCCGGCCGAGCTCTTGCGGCCATTTGCTTCATTAAAGTACATTCATGTTTTTCAAAAGTAAACTTCTCCTCCTTTTTGTAAAGCCGTTTTATTACGATCGGTGTTTTAATTTGGGACTAGTTTGTTTTGAGAGTAATGATACGTTGGTAACGCGGCTCTCACGTGATCGTTTTAGCCCAATGCGGTGCACGCATTTAGTAAACAGAAATGGAACGTGGCGGTGCACACGGAGTCGGACAGTAGCAGCGAGAGCGTCACGTTGCACTTCTGTGCCAATGTCAATTTTAATCATAGTACGCTATTGTATATTTATATTTACACGTCCAAAATATTATCAGAACTATTTTTCAATGACTTTTCCAAAACTTTACAGAGGAATTATTTTTCATGAACTTTTCATGGACCTAGAAAAAGCATTTTCAATGTCCATAACTTTTCCAGGTTTTTCATGACTGTACGAACCCGTGCATAGCGCGTCTCAGAGTAACGACTCCAAAGCGCTTTACACTACAGTGTATCATTCATCCATTCACACACATCTGGTGGGGATGAGCTACGATGTAGCCACAGCTGGTGTGGGGGCGTCCTTTGGAATTCTAGGGTGACCAAGGAAGGTCCCGCCTTTCTCGCCTCTGATTGGCTAGATGGGCTCTGCTACGATTGGCTATTTCATTTAGCAGCAAACCGTCTTCTCTTGCTAAGTGCAGACTGTCCTCTTGCCACCAACAGAACAGCTGTTTGGGGATTTTTTATTTTTTATTTAATCTTTTAGAAAATAAGAACTTAGCGCCATTCTGTCCTGTTTTGCAAAAGTTTTTTTTTGTTTCGTTGATTAAAAACTGAAAATCTTAAGAAGTGAACTTATAGATCGTGTTGCATTTATAACACTGTGGGACTTACTTCATGTCTATGGCTATAAGCATTGAGGTTATCTTGTTACAGAAGAATACATAAGGATGAACGTGTGCGCTTACCTGGGTATGAAATATAATAAAAGTGCCCTATTTTACCCAGCTGTGTGCAGCAGGTCTGTTTCTCTTCTAGAATAATGAAAACTGCTGAAAAATAGGTCTAAATCATAATCAACTTTGGATTAATTTCAATTAAATATACAGATTTAAACACATGAAAGATGTGTCCTCACTTCCATCCTGCTTGCTTAACAGCCTCAGCCTACGAAAGATCATGAAAACACACCACACCTGTGTGTGTGTGTGCGTGTGCGTGTGTGCGTGCGTGCGTGCGTGCGTGTGTGTGTGTGTGTGTTAATAAGTATACTGAACTGGCAGCTATGTCATCAGCAAACAGCAGATCAGATGAACACTTGAGGGCGTGCCTAATGTTAGCTTTCTCACAGGGACATATTTACCCCCGCTCAGATATCCACATCAGTTGCTTTGCTTGCTTAGCTTTCAGGCAAGCGAAGGCCACTTGTTGTCTGCCGCCCCCGTGAATTTTCAGCCAATCATAGTGGAGCCCATCTAGCCAATCAGAGGCGAGAAAGGCGGGACCTTCCTTGGTCACCCTAGAATTCCAAA
>SSNQ01034683.1:0-16131 GCA_006942095.1 Nothobranchius kuhntae | reverse complement strand
ACTCCTCTCCCAGCTAGGGAGAGGAGGGGGGACTCCCTACACAGCGTTTCATTGCTTTGTTGCCAACCCCCCCTCGACCGTCCTCAGCTGTGAGAACGGTCGTGTGCCGCCGAAGCGCCGCTAAACGGGGACTCCTTCATTCGTCGCCCTTGTTATCCTATTCTATAGGCCACATGGGCCGCCGAAGCGCTGCACGCTCCGCCCACACCATGCAGTGAGTTTCGGCGTCTGCACTATTTTTTTCGCGAGCCGCGGGTGAACCGCGTGAGTTTGAAAAGACTGCTGAAGAAGAGCGGAGGAAATTGTCTGAGAATATTCCAGAATGTCTACCAGAAAAAGGCCAATGTTACTTACTTACTGCCCTGCATGACTAAAGGGGAAACAGCGTGAGCTCTGCATAGAGCGTAATGCTGCGGCAGTTTTTATTTTATTTTTTCAGGTTAACTTTTCAATACGAAGCCACGAGGCACACAATAAACTTAGGAAGCATGTTGAGGGGAAACATACTTTTGTCACTGCCTATTTTACTGTTCAACTTACCACTGACACAACAAATATGCTTAAAACTGAAGACTTACCTCCTACTTCCTCATCACCGTCGTCTCTGCTTGACTCCGCTGCATGTGTGCTGTGACGGTGGCTCCACCCCCCGAGGAGTGGAGCCCACAACATGAGTTCATAAAGCTGGCGCCATCTGCTGGATAGGTAGCGCTATATCGGCCATATCGGCCGTCTTTTTGGCCGATAGCCGATAGAGTTAATGACCCCTATATCGGCCGATAATATCGGCCGGCTGATATATCGGTCGGGCCCTACATTAGAGTACTGGAAAATCTGCTCTAGAACATTAGAGTTCTAGAACATTAGAGTACTAGAACATTAAGAGTACCAGAACATCTGCTCTAGAACATTAGAGTACTAGAACATTAGAGTACCATAACATCTGCTCTAGAACATTAGAGTTCTAGAACATTAGAAGTACTAGAACATCTGCTCTAGAACATTAGAGTACTGGAACATTAAGAGTACCAGAACATCTGCTCTAGAACAATAGAGTTCTAGAACATTAGAGTACTAGAACATTAGAGTACTAGAACATTAGAGTACTGGAAAATCTGCTCTAGAACATTAGAGTTCTAGAACATTAGAGTACTAGAACATTAAGAGTACCAGAGCATCTGCTCTAGAACATTAGAGTACTAGAACATTAGAGTACCGGAACATCTGCTCTAGAACATTAGAGTTCTAGAACATTAGAGTACTAGAACATTAAGAGTACCAGAACATCTGCTCTAGTACATTAGAGTACTAGAACATTAGAGTACCAGAACATCTGCTCTAGAACATTAGAGTTCTAGAACATTAGAAGTACTAGAACATCTGCTCTAGAACATTAGAGTACTGGAACATTAAGAGTACCAGAACATCTGCTCTAGAACAATAGAGTTCTAGAACATTAGAGTACCAGAACATCTGCTCTAGTACATTAGAGTACTAGAACATTAGAGTACCAGAACATCTGCTCTAGAACAATAGAGTTCTAGAACATTAGGAGTACCAGAACATCTGCTCTAGTACATTAGAGTACTAGAACATTAGAGTACCATAACATCTGCTCTAGAACATTAGAGTTCTAGAACATTAGAAGTACTAGAACATCTGCTCTAGAACATTAGAGTACTGGAACATTAAGAGTACCAGAACATCTGCTCTAGAACAATAGAGTTCTAGAACATTAGAGTACTAGAACATTAGAGTACTGGAAAATCTGCTCTAGAACATTAGAGTTCTAGAACATTAGAGTACTAGAACATTAAGAGTACCAGAGCATCTGCTCTAGAACATTAGAGTTCTAGAACATTAGAGTACTAGAACATTAAGAGTACTAGAACATCTGTTCTAGAACATTAGACTTCTAGAACATTAAGAGTACTAGAACATTAGAGTACCAGAACATCTCCTCATGAACATTAGAGTTCAAGAACATTAGAGTACTAGAACATTAGAGTACCAGAACATCTGCTCTAGAACATTAGAGTACTCGAACATCTGCTCGAGAACATTAGGAGTACTAGAACATTAGAGTTCGAGAACATTAGAGTACTAGGACATTAGAGTACCGGAACATCTGCTCTAGAACATTAGAGTTCTAGAACATTAGAGTACTAGAACATTAAGAGTACCAGAACATCTGCTCTAGAATATTAGAGTACTAGAACATTAGAGTACCAGAACATCTGCTCTAGAACATTAGAGTCCTAGAACATTAGAGTACTGGAAAATCTGCTCTAGAACATTAGAGTTCTAGAACATTAAGAGTACCAGAGCATCTGCTCTAGAACATTAGAGTACTAGAACATTAGAGTACCGGAACATCTGCTCTAGAATATTAGAGTTCTAGAACATTAGAGTACTAGAACATTAAGAGTACCAGAACATCTGCTCTAGAACATTAGAGTACTAGAACATTAGAGAACCAGAACATCTGCTCTAGAACATTAGAGTTCTAGAACATTAGAAGTACTAGAACATCTGCTCTAGAACATTAGAGTACTGGAACATTAAGAGTACCAGAACATCTGCTCTAGAACATTAGAGTACTAGAACATTAGAGTACTAGAACATTAAGAGTACCAGAGCATCTGCTCTAGAACATTAGAGTACTAGAACATTAGAGTACTAGAACATTAGAGTACCGGAACATCTGCTCTAGAACATTAGAGTTCTAGAACATTAGAGTACTAGAACATTAAGAGTACTAGAACATCTGTTCTAGAACATTAGACTTTTAGAACATTAAGAGTACTAGAACATTAGAGTACCAGAACATCTCCTCATGAACATTAGAGTTCTAAAACATTAGAGTACTAGAACATTAGAGTACCAGAACATCTGCTCTTGAACATTAGAGTTCTAGAACATTAGAGTACTAGAACATTAGAGTACCAGAACATCTGCTCTAGAACATTAGAGTACTCGAACATCTGCTCGAGAACATTAGGAGTACTAGAACATTAGAGTACTAGAACATCTGCTCTAGAACATTAGAGTTCTACAACATTGGAGTACTAGGACATTAGAGTACCGGAACATCTGCTCTAGAACATTAGAGTTCTAGAACATTAGAGTACTAGAACATTAAGAGTACCAGAACATCTGCTCTAGAATATTAGAGTACTAGAACATTAGAGTACCAGAACATCTGCTCTAGAACATTAGAGTCCTAGAGCATTAGAGTACTAGAACATTACGAGTACCAGAACATCTGCTCTTGAACATTAGAGTTCTAGAACATTAGAGTTCTAGAACATTAGAGTACTAGAACATTAAGAGTACCAGAACATCTGCTCTAGAACATTAAGAGTACTAGGACATTAGAGTACCGGAACATCTGCTCTAGAACATTAGAGTTCTAGAACATTAGAGTACTAGAACATGAAGAGTACCAGAACATCTGCTCTAAAACATTAGAGTACTAGAACATTAGAGTACCAGAACATCTGCTCTAGAACATTAGAGTTCTAGAACATTAGAGTACTAGAACATTACGAGTACCAGAACATCTGCTCTTGAACATTAGAGTTCTAGAACATTAGAGTACTAGAACATTAAGAGTACCAGAACATCTGCTCTAGAACATTAAGAGTACTAGGACATTAGAGTACCGGAACATCTGCTCTAGAACATTAGAGTTCTAGAACATTAGAGTACTAGAACATTAAGAGTACCAGAACATCTGCTCTAGAACATTAGAGTTCTAGAACATTAGAGTACTAGAACATTACAAGTACCAGAACATCTGCTCTAGAACATTAGAGTACCAGAACATCTGCTCTTGAACATAAGAGTTCTAGAACATTAGAGTACCAGAACATCTGCTCTAGAACATTAGAGTACTCGAACATCTGCTCTAGAACATTAGAGTACTAGAACATTAAGAGTACCAGAACATCTGCTCTAGAACATTAAGAGTGCCGGAACATCTGCTCTAGAACATTAGAGTTCTAGAACATTAGAGTACTAGAACATCAGCTCTAGAACATTAGAGTTCTAGAACATTAGAAGTACTAGAACATCTGCTCTAGAACATTAGAGTTCTAGAACATTAGAGTACTAGAACATTAGAGTACCAGAACATCTGCTCTAGAACATTGGAGTACTAGAACATTAGAGTACCAGAACATCTGCTCTAGAACATTAGAGTTCTAGAACATTAGAAGTACTAGAACATCTGCTCTAGAACATTAGAGTTCTAGAACATCAGAGTACTAGAGCATTAAGAGTACCAGAACATCTGCTCTAGAACAATAGAGTTCTAGAACATCAGAGTACTAGAACATTAAGAGTACCAGAACATCTGCTCTAGAACATTAGAGTACCGGAACATCTGCTCTTGAACATTAGAATTCTAGAACATTAGAGTACTAGAACATTAGAGTTCTAGAACATTAGAGTACCAGAACATCTGCTCTAGAACATTAGAGTACTCGAACATCTGCTCGAGAACATTAGAGTACTCGAACATCTGCTCGAGAACATAAGGAGTACTAGAACATTAAGAGTACCAGAACATCTGCTCTAGAACATTAGAGTTCTAGAACATTAGAGTACTAGAACATTAAGAGTACCAGAACATCTGCCCTAGAACATTAGAGTATTAGAACATTAGAGTACCGGAACATCTGCTCTAGAACATTAGAGTTCTAGAACATTAGAAGTACTTGAACATCTGCTCTAGAACATTAGAGTTCTAGAATATTAGAGTACTAGAACATTAAGAGTACCAGAACATCTGCCCTAGAGCATTAGAGTACTAGAACATTAGAGTACCGGAACATCTGCTCTAGAACATTAGAGTTCTAGAACATTAGAAGTACTAGAACATTAGAGTACTAGAACATTAAGAGTACCAGAACATCTGCTCTAGAACATTGGAGTTCTAGAACATTAGAAGTACTAGAACATCTGCTCTAGAACATTAGAGTTCTAGAACATTAAGAAGTACCAGAACATCTGCTCTAGAACAATAGAGTTCTAGAACATCAGAGTACTAGAACATTAAGAGTACCAGAACATCTGCTCTAGAACAATAGAGTTCTAGAACATCAGAGTACTAGAGCATTAAGAGTACCAGAACATCTGCTCTAGAACAATAGAGTTCTAGAACATCAGAGTACTAGAACATTAAGAGTACCAGAACATCTGCTCTAGAACAATAGAGTTCTAGAACATTAGAGTTCTAGAACATTAGAGTACTAGAACATTAAGAGTACCAGAACATCTGCTCTAGAACATTAGAGTACCGGAACATCTGCTCTTGAACATTAGAATTCTAGAACATTAGAGTACTAGAACATTAGAGTTCTAGAACATTAGAGTACCAGAACATCTGCTCTAGAACATTAGAGTACTCGAACATCTGCTCGAGAACATTAGAGTACTCGAACATCTGCTCGAGAACATAAGGAGTACTAGAACATTAAGAGTACCAGAACATCTGCTCTAGAACATTAGAGTTCTAGGACATTAGAGTACTAGAACATTAAGAGTACCAGAACATCTGCCCTAGAACATTAGAGTACTAGAACATTAGAGTACCGGAACATCTGCTCTAGAACATTAGAGTTCTAGAACATTAGAAGTACTAGAACATCTGCTCTAGAACATTAGAGTTCTAGAATATTAGAGTACTAGAACATTAAGAGTACCAGAACATCTGCCCTAGAACATTAGAGTACTAGAACATTAGATTACTGGAACATCTGCTCTAGAACATTAGAGTTCTAGAACATTAGAAGTACTAGAACATCTGCTCTAGAACATTAGAGTTCTAGAATATTAGAGTACTAGAACATTAAGAGTACCAGAACATCTGCTCTAGAACATTAGAGTACTAGAACATTAGAGTACCGGAACATCTGCTCTAGAACATTAGAGTTCTAGAACATTAAGAGTACTGCAACATCTGTTCTAGAACATTAGACTTCTAGAACATTAAGAGTACTAGAACATTAGAGTACCAGAACATCTCCTCTTGAACATTAAAGTTCTAGAACATTAGAGTACTAGAACACTAGAGTACCAGAACATCTCCTCTTGAACATTAGAGTTCTAGAACATTAAGAGTACTACAACATCTGTTCTAGAACATTACACTTCTTGAACATTAAGAGTACTAGAACATTAGAGTACCAGAACATCTCCTCTTGAACATTAGAGTTCTAGAACATTAGAGTTCTAGAACATTAGAGTACAAGAACATTAGAGTACCAGAACATCTGCTCTAGAACATTAGAGTACTCGAACATCTGCTCGAGAACATTAGGAGTACTAGAACATTAGAGTACTAGAACATCTGCTCTAGAACATTAGGAGTACTAGAACATTAGCATCCTAGAACATCTGCTCTAGAACATTAGGAGTACTAGAACATTAGCGTTCTAGAACAGAGTACTAGAACATTAAGAGAGGGGCAGCAGTAGCTCAGGTGGTAGAGCGGGTTGCCTCATGCCTCATGGGTTTGATTCCAGCTCCCGCCAGGGGTATCCTGCTGTTGTGTCCTTGGGCAAGACACTTCACCCAGCTTGCCTGTGTTAGTGGTGGTCAGAGGGGCCGATGGCAGAAAATGGCAGCCTCGTCTCTGTCAGACCTCCCCAGGGCGGCTGTAGCTACAAGTAGCTTACCATCACTAGCAGTGTGTGAATGTGAGAGTGTGTGAAAGCGTCTTTGGGTGTCTAGAAAAGCGCTATATAAGTTCAATGCATTATTATTATTATTAGAACATCTGTTCTAGAACATTAGAAGTACTAGAACATCTGCTCTAGAACATTAGGAGTACAAGAACATTAGAGTACTAGAAAAATAGCGTACTAGAACATCTGCTCTAGAACATTAGAGTTCTAGAATATTAGAGTACTAGAACATTAAGAGTAGGGATGAGCCGGATACTCGTTTCAGACGAGTATCTGGTACGGATAAAGCATTTTTGACGAGTACGAGCATGAAACGAGTAAAACTCGTAAATATCTGTAATCGTGCTGAAGGAAAATCCTCATTGGGTAACTGACTGTCTTCACGCTCTGTGATTGGCCAGTCACATAGAGCGCCCGCCCCTCCCAACATTCAAAACTGCACCGGGAGCTCAGTCCGCGTCTGGTCCATCCAAGCCACACACACACAGTAACGGATCTCTCTGTGCTTGCTTCACTGTTGCTCACGTTTCTTCAGAACTCCCTATGTTTTCTTCAGTTCGCCTCTTTTTAAAGTTACTTTAAAGTTATTTAAAGTTAAAATTTTCGTAACGTACGTGGTGCATTTGACAAGACAGAGCTGAAAACGGCTCGTGCTGCATCAGTCACTGCCTCCGCTCCGGTCGGGTTTTTTGTTCCTCTCTCTCTCCTCTTCCTCAGGATCCACTCCCTCTTTCCTATTCACTCTCTCTCTTTCTTTACATTTTTAAATCACAATTGTTTCATTTTTTGCTCATTTTAAATAGGGCTGCACGATATTAGGAAAACCTGCAATATTCGATAACAGTGCTTAATATTGCGATATCGATATTACTCACGATAAATGAACAAATACTAAAGTATGCAGTGTTGATGTCGTCTGGTGTGTGACGTCTGCTCTGGGTTCAAAGCAAACAAAAACTAATGCATGAATTCATTACAACATAACATTTTTATTGCAGAAATATGCAGCTGCACCTGCTACTGTATTAGCAGCTGCGCCTGCTACTGTATTAGCAGCTGCACCTGCTACTGCATTAGCAGCTGCACCTGCTACTGCATTAGCAGCTGCACCTGCTACTGCATTAGCAGCTGCACCTGCTACTGCATTAGCAGCTGCACCTGCTACTGCATTAGCAGCTGCACCTGCTACTGTATTAGCAGCTGCACCTGCTACTGTATTAGCAGCTGCACCTGCTACTGCATTAGCAGCTGCGCCTGCTACTGTATTAGCAGCTGCGCCTGCTACTGTATTAGCAGCTGCGCCTGCTACTGTATTAGCAGCTGCACCTGCTACTGCATTAGCAGCTGCACCTGCTACTGCATTAGCAGCTGCACCTGCTTCTGTATTAGCAGCAAAACAACAAACTGCATGCATGCAGTTTCTCAGTGACTTTAAAACATCACCTCCACCATAAAACTTTTTCTGATGCTCCAAATACAGAAAAACATCCCTTACCAGGGTTTTTAGAGTAAATAAAAACATCAGAAAATAAGTTTAAATGTTAAATAATAGTTAACATCACTTACATGCAACAGCAAATTCTCTCATTGCTACTGAACATTTTCTCCACTTATGTGGTTATGATATAAGGCTGTTGCTGTAACTGGGAAGTGAACTGTGCTGGGCCAAACTAGGAGAATATTAAGATTTTCTGAGGGAAAGAGAAAAACAATTGTCCACCTTTCAGAAGAGGAACTGGCAAAAAAACTACATGGAAATTATGTGAAAACGTTTGTTTTTAACCCCAAGTTACGTCCCTCAGCTCGCTAGGAGTGGTGTGTAGGAGGGAGTAAAAGATGGTGTGTGTAGGTGAAATAATAACAGAGTAATTGTGTCGCCAACAAAGGATTTTTATTAACAAAGGGAGCCTAAAAAGGGAAAAAAGGGTTAACAAAAAGCGCCAAGCCAAAAGGGCTGGGAGGAGAAAAAAATATCTAACTGAAATATTTACTACTAATAAAACACTAAATTCAATATATACAAAAATATTAAACCCTAAACTAAAGTACTAAACAAGAGACGTCCTGTTAAGCAGAGACGCTCAGGGGAAATCCGAAAGGGGGAGTCGAAGGCCAGTCCAAAGTCAAAATACCATAAATCCTAACGAACACGAGCATAAACCACTGACCAGGGTCCGAAATTAAATTTTTTACTCACCGGCCAAGTTGGCGGGTAGATGATGAAAATCTACCGGCCAAGCATATTTTTTACCGGCCAAAATTGTAAATGATTTAGATCTACCTAAAGCATGTTATTCTATATTATGTTGATTCCAAACAGAGTGACAAAATAATTAAAACATCAATTAATAAGGAAAACAACTCTTTTGTCATTTTTACTATTTATTTATTTTTAGAGATGTTTTTATGAACTCTTTCATTGAAATCTAGTCAGACTCCTTGTTTTCTCTGTCCATGAAGTCTGGCCTCCTGCTTCTGACACCGTCTTTGTGCCAAAGCATTACAGCCTCATTTGGGTCATAGTCCTTGATCTCTGGAGAACACAGCTGCACCATGAGATTATCTGAAAGTGTGTCAGGGCTAGGGTTGTCACGGTAACCAGTGTAGCGGTAAACTCCGGTAAAAAAGTAGACAATAATAACAACCGTCTTGTTTTAAAAACATATATTATCTCGGTGGATTACCGTGGCTGCGGTGTAGGTGCGGTGACCCTTACCAGCCACCGTATCATCTGGAAGTTGCCGGCGGCACATGCGCACTTTGTTGTTTACGACCAAAACTTTCTTTAAGCTAAAGCTGAAATAATGGCAGGATGAGACGGCAGCACTCGGGACATTTATTATCCCTCAAAGAAGACAAAGTCGGAAGTATGGGCATTTTTTGGATGTTTGAAGAATGCCGAGGGACAGTTGTCTGTGAAAGGCAGCAACGCTACGTGGCCATCATAATGCAGCCATTGTCTCACGACTCCGCCACCTCCATTTCGCCACTTTTCACAAAATCTTCTGGTTGCCACTGGTCCTGGTGGTTTTTCTTCCAGCTCGACGAGTTTTCATTTGGAAGGCTGGCTGACTCCGTTAAAAACCGCCACATTTCACCGCTAGTTTTAACACGAAGCTAACTGCTAACTTGATAAACTGATTGAATGGGATAGGTGGAAATGACGTTGGGTGCGGCGCTCACGTTTCGCGTATGTTTGTGTAAGTTGCATGCAGGCGGGAGGAGTATCAGAAATCCATGGAAGATGACTGATAAACATAACTAATTTGGTGCAAATATTTACTCGCCAGGTGGCAGGTAGAGCTCAAAAATTTACTCGCCAAATGGAGCAATTTACTCGCATTTGGCGAGTGGCGAGTGTTAATTTCGGACCCTGACTAGAACATTAGAGTACTTGAACATCTGCTCTAGAACATTAGAGTACTAGAACATCTGCTCTAAAACATTAGAGTACTAGAACATTAGAGTACTAGAACATCTGCTCTAAAACATTAGAGTACTAGAACATCTGCTCTAAAACATTATAGTACTAGAACATTAGAGTACCAGAACATCTGCTCTAGGACATTAGAGTACTAGAACATTAGAGTACTAGAACATCTGCTCTAAAACATTATAGTACTAGAACATTAGAGTACCAGAACATCTGCTCTAGGACATTAGAGTACCAGAACATCCGCTCGAGAACATTAGAGTACTAGAACATTAGAGTACTTGAACATCTGCTCTAGGACATTAGAGTACTAGAACTAGGGTTGCTCAATTAATCGAATTTTAATCACGATTACTATCTGAGTTTTGAACGATTATAAAAACAAAACAAGCCGATTATTTGCTCCTCCCACTTGCACTGCCCTGAGTTGCAAATGAAGCGCTCCTCCAAGGTGTCGCCAACTTAGCAACTTTGACGCTATTTCTAACAGCTTTTCAGACCCCCTTCTTGACTTTTTAAATCTTAAAAGTACCTAGCGAACACCTCAGAAATAGGGATGCACCGATACGATACTGGTATTGGTATCGGTGCAGATACAGGTACTGATACCAGTATCAGTATCGGTAAAAGTTAACAGATACCAGTAAATTATACAAATGCAGTTGCTTGAAAGTGACTTCCCTGTAACTTGTCATTTCTGTTCACCTAATATTTTAGTTTTGTGATCACTTATATTACTTTTTATCTACCTCACAGTCTTTTCCTATTGAAAACAGAAGAAAATAAAACCTGTATTCCAATTCAATGCACTTTTTTGTGTGGTAGAAGTATCTGTATCGGTAATCGGTATCGGCAAGTACTCAGATCCAAGTATCGGCATCGTATCGGTTTGGAAAAAAGTGGTATCGTTGCATCATTACTCAGAAACATCTCTGGTAACCCTTAGCTACTTTCTGGATAACTGTCGTCGACATTTCCTGCAGGTTAGCTAAACACTCCGCCTGCGCTCCGGACCGTTCTTCAGAACATTAGGAAAGGGAATGATGTAGTGATGCGTCTGTCTGTAAAGAAACGGCTCTCAGAGCCAGTTTCCTGTTGGATTAACCAGAGTGAGTGACACACACACCGTACCTGCGGGCTCCTGAGCCACTAAAAACGGCTAAATGTGCGCGTGCGGCGCGCTAAACACACGTGCAGCTTGCCCCTGATTGCTGTGAGACCGGGTTGGGGGGTGGGGGGTGCAGCTGTGGTTGGGACAATTATTACATTAACTGATGGACTTGTAAATAAATAGTTTATAAATAAGGTAGAATAACTTCCTCACGCTGATAAATAATAACTAACCTCTCTGAGGACATGGTGCTAGTGCACTCTCCTACAGCACCTTGACACGACTCAATAAATGTTATGCAACACTTTGTGAACATCAATTTATTTGTTATAAATGCCACTGTATAATTCTTGCTGTCAGTATTTGCAAGATATTGGTATTTGGGTTAGACTTACATGAGTTAAACCAAGGTCTATAGCCCTTGGGTCATAGACTATGAGCTATAAGTATATTGGTCTTTTTATCCTGGGAATCAGGAGTTCTTTTAGTGATCATCTTGTTTCTTTTTTATTTTTGTCCTGATTGTGCCCTGAGCAGTTTTATGACTGAATAAAAACAAATAAATTCAACATAAATTGAAAAATCGTCTAAAATAATTGAGATCTCAATTTCAGTCACAATAATCGTGATTATAAGTGACTGTCCTCACTACTGAAACTCCAACATTACACACTCCATACTGTACATTAATGCCACAGTTTTGCACATACCAGCCTCTGTACATTTTATATCTCTTATCTTATTGTTTACTTTATTCATTTGTATATTTAGATTAGCCATTTTTATATTTTACATGTTTTTACATTACTGTATTTTTACAACGCTGTTGTTGTGAAGCTCGCACACAAGAATTTCACTCGCATGTACTGTACCAGTGTACCTGCACATGTGACGTGACAATAAAAGTGATTTGATTTTGATTTGATTTGATTATTATTTTTGCCATAATCGAGCAGCCCTAACTAGAACATTATAGTACTAGAACATTAGAGTATCAGAACATCTGCTCTAGGACATTAGAGTACTATAACATTATAGTACTAAGACATTTGAGCTCTAATGTCCTGCAGTCACACCTGTTCCAACAACTTCCCTCAGAGAACACAACTCTAGAAACACTAAAGCAAATGTTCAGGCTGGACTTTTCCACAGAACTAATTTAGAGAACAGTTTGGGAATTTCCTGTTAAACGCTTCCTGGATTTTAATCCAGCCTCCGAACCAAATTCGGAGATTATTTCGCCCAGAGAACGGATTAGGACAAAGATGGCGGCCTAACACAACAACGCAGCAGAAGCTGGTGGATAAAACGTGATTGGACATGAACTCAACAGCTCTATCAGCAGCAGCTTTCCTTACCTGCTGTCGCGTTTCTGCAGCTGCTTCTAACCTCGAGTCAACGCTTGATTTTACCGCGAAACCCTCCCACCGGAAATGCAGCGGTACACCGACCTGAGATCAGCCAATTCTCCATACAGCGCAGTGCACGTGTGCTGATCAAACTGACTCCAGAACAGCCAGAGACAGACGCACGCAGGACGAGTCACTCTGCGTCATTTCCTGGAACAGAGTGAGAAATGAGTATGGTTCCGGCTTGTTCTTACTGTACACGGTTCTTTAATAAGATAAGAACACGTTGTTTAAACACTTGTTTTACACTTTAAAACTCAAACACCACCCGTTTCTTTAGCTGTTGCAGGCACCTGGCTTACCGGAATGTGGTCAGGTGGTGTTGGGTTACCTGGACAGCACATTGTTCTCATCCCATCATGCAGAATGATTCCTGTCTCCTCTGAACTTCTACATAAATGTTCGGATGAACTAAATGTCAGATTATACATTTACTGTTTGGATTCCTGTCAATAAAAAGCTGCAAAAATCACTAAACGGTAAATGCACTGTTACACTTTGTGTGTGTGTGCGCGCGCGCGTGTGTGTGGGTTCCAATGAGCTGTTATAAAATGAAAGTTCTAATTAGTGGTTAATCACATTAGAACTTGTTCGACTTTTTGTTATAAGTATAAATACACACATCAAAATATAAATGAAATTTTACTGAAATGGACACATTTGTGCTGCAAAGACTACTAGGCAAGCAATAACAGCATTTATTATGTGTAACACTAAGACAATGTTATGTTACAGTCTGACAGTGGTGGTGGTTGCCACCTTGCAGGAAACAGTCCAATCAGATCAGAACTGTCCTGCTTTTTGCCAAAACCCGAAACCGCGAGCAGAGACTCTCTGGAGCCATTTGAGGAGAGGTTGAGCCAACAGTGATGGTGTGAGCGGGAGGAGAGCGGGAGTTTCCAAGACGCGTGTAGAAAATAATTTTCGAAAAGAGAGGATGAGTGACTGGCCCCCAGCTGTTTTTATTCTCCTGCCAGATGAGCTGATGGGTTAGGTGTGTGTGAGGATGCGCCTGCTGTTATTAGAGGAGTTGTCAGGTAACTCCTCTGTCCCACAGTGGTGAGCAGCCTGGCTGAGGAGGAGACGAGGAAAAACAACACAGAGTAGAATAATAATAACTAATAATGTGTAGCGCACCTCACCGACCTGTGGCTGCTTACAGCTTCCTGTTGGTCTGGGCTTTGGAAGTGGGCACCGAGCGGTCTGGAAAAGGGTTCTGTCCTCCTGACATGGGAGAGGATCCACCACAGAGTCAAAGGTCCATAAGCGTGTGTACTCACAGTGGAGAAGGATTTCTGTTACTACACTAGTTCTCCATAACCGTCATTCTGGATATGACGTAGATGAGGTTGGGTCAGTCTTCAGGGTTCTGATGGTGTAATCTCCACGTTTGGGAACACCACGGCAAATGCTGCTGCATGTGACCGTGTTGCATTTTCATGATGATGCATCGCAGCAAGCTGTAATCTAGAAGAATCAAACAAACCACCTCAACTTTAGTCAAATATCTACATTTCATGTATCGATATAAACAATTAGAAGCATTGTTTGACCATTTATTGTATTTATTACCTGGACAGCATTCGTTTGTGGGAGAATGCTGGACTTTTTGGGTGAATCTGATGATGAGGCTGTGGAAAGCCTCCCAAGTGGTCTTGTGAGGGCTTATCTTCTCTACGTCCTTCAGGAAACGTGGAGCTAACAGAATGACAGTTAGCTTCTCACATGATGCTGTGCCCACATTGAAAATTTTAATTATTTACATATTATAGTGCTGCTAATATTTCATTTAGAATAAAATTCACCCCAACAATCCTACTTTTGATAATAAATGTGTGAAAGCCTGACTAACAGGGCTGTACACATGCAGTCATTATTTAGGCTTTTAGGTCTTTAAATTTCAAGCATGTGTGCTCTGCATAAAAACATCTGTTGTGTGGTGTCCTCTTGTGGTCAAATGGCTGCACTACATTTTATTTTGAAAGACCTGCTGGCTAGGCAGTGGGATGTGACGTTAGCTGTATGTGTGCAGTCTGCCACTCTTCTCCTCCAAACACATGTCTCACTTTCCTCTATTTTCTATGTTGAAGGAGGTTAAGAAAGAGATTTGGTTCAATTTAAAACAGCATAAATACTGTAGAAGGCAAAAACAACCAACTTCCGCTAAAAGTAATGAAAGTATTTCATGGAAAGGATGGACGGTACCACCTAAGAGCCCATTTGAATTTTAAAACACGCATTCAGAACAACACTAAGAAGCTGGTGTTTCTCAGTGGCAGGTGTAATATGGAATTGTCTACAGATGACATAAAGCAAAGCAAGAACATAAACCAATTTAAAAGAAATTTCAAAGAACTAATTTTTCATTCATACAGAAGTGAAGAGCAGTAAAAACCTAGAAAAGTACAGATGTGAGCCTTGTTTTGTTGGACTGCACAGTTGCAACAGTGACTTTGTTATTTCTGTTTTCCTTTCCATGATCTTTATTGTTTTGAAAAAAGGTGTAAATTTGTTAAAAAGAATGAATAGATACTCTTAGTTTAAAATAGATTATTTTTTCTCTTTTGAAACATTAAATATGTAAAGGGGGCGGGGCCATAAAAGTGCATACTTCAACCTACCTCTATTTCAAACAATGTTGTCGTCTTCCTCCGCTTATCCGGGTCCGGGTCGCGGGGGCAGCATCCCAACCAGGGAGCTCCAGACCGTCCTCTCCCCGGCCACCTCCACCAGCTCCTCCGGCAGGACCCCAAGGCGTTCCCGGACCAGATTGGAGATGTAACCTCTCCAACGTGTCCTGGGTCGACCCGGGGGCCTCCTGCCGGCAGGACATGCCCAAAACACCTCCCCAGGGAGGCGTCCAGGAGGCATCCTGACCAGATGCCCAAACCACCTCAACTGACTCCTTTCGATCCGGAGGAGCAGCGGTTCTACTCCGAGTTCCTCCCGAATGCCCGAGCTCCTCACCCTATCTCTAAGGCTGAGCCCGGCCACCCTACAGAGGAAACTCATTTTGGCCGCTTGTATCCGCAATCTCGTTCTTTCGGTCCTTACCCAAAGCTCATGACCATAGGTGAGGATTGGGACGTAGATCGACCGGTAAATCGAGAGCCTGGCTTTCTGGCTCAGCTCCCTCTTCACCATGACAGATCGGCTCAGCGTCCGCATCACTGCAGACGCCGAACCAATCCGCCTGTCGATCTCCCGATCCCTCCTACCCTCACTCGTGAACAAGACCCCGAGATACTTAAACTCCTCCACTTGAGGTAGGACCTCTCTCCCGACCGGCAGTCCAAGCGGAACGCGGCTCGGGTGGTCGTCTATGGCGTTTAAAGCGTGTCACAACCCGTGCACGCACATTGGGTCCACAGCGCGCGTGTGAACGGGACTCGCGAGCGGAAATATACATGGCGAGAGGTCATTTGTGCACTGAGAGGGAGCAAACTGTGTCTGTGAGCGCACAAGGATGTGCACAAGTGACAAACC
>SSNQ01034682.1:1851249-1870699 GCA_006942095.1 Nothobranchius kuhntae | reverse complement strand
GAAGGTTTAGATGAAGCTAATATTTTTGATAACTCTGAAAGCTCAACTGGATCAAAACGGTTCAAGCACAGATGAGGTTCTAGAGTCACCTCTGAAGCTGCCTCACTTACTGAGGAAGAAGAAATCACATTAGGGAGGATGCTAAAGATTTTGTTTCTAATAGAATTAATTTTACTTGTAAAAAATCCCATGAAGTCATTGCTGCTGAGGGCTAAGGGAATAGATGGCTCAGAGCTACGATTCTGTATAAGTTTAGCAACTGTACTGACAAGAAATTTAGGATTATGCTTATTCTCCTCAATTAATGCTGAAAAATAAGCAGTTCTAGTTTGTTGAAGCTTATTTTTATAAAGCACAAGACTATTTTTCCAGGACAGGTAGGCCTCCTCATGGTGCGTAGAGCGCCATGTTCTCTCCAATTTCCTAGAGTTTTGTTTTAAGGCTCGTAGATGAGAGTTAAACCAGGGAGCCAAATTCCTGTCCCTAATTACCTTCTTTTTTAAAGGGGCAAAATCATCTAATGCCACACGTAAAGAGGAAGTCACATGATGAACTAAGGCATCAATTTGTGATGGGCTAGAACTGAAAATATTGCCCTCTGCTACATGCCTCTGAGATGCTGAGGACAGTAAAGATGGAACAGTTGATTTAAAAGACGCAACAGCGTTGTCAGATAGAGACCGACTATAATGAAATTTACTTTCATGTCTCGAGAACTCAGTTATAAAAAACTCAAAGGTTATCAGAAAGTGGTCCGAGAGGACTGGATTATGTGGAAAGATTGTTATTTCCTCACACTCAATGCCATAAGTCAGAACAAGGTCCAATGTATGATGGCAGGAGTGGGTGGAGCTATGTATTCTTTGAGTAAAACCAATTGAGTCTAAGATATTACTAAAGGCTACATTGAGGCAATCATTTTCGATGTCCACATGAATGTTGAAATCCCCCACTACAATGACCTTATCAGTATTTAGCACCAAATCAGATAAAAAATCAGAGATCTGATTAGCTCAGACCTGCTCTCCTCATTCTCACAGACATTTTCCTAAAAAGCAGTTTTTTTTACACCTCATTGTTTCTCAACTTCTCTAGTTTTCTCTCCACCGTGATAATAACGGCGAACCGAGCAAAAGGGAGCGGGTGTCTCATGGTATAACCATCCCTGTGTCACTGAAGGAAATTCAGATGAGCCACAGAGCTGCGTGTGTAAACGGGACGGTAGTTGAAACTCCTGTTGACTTTATTTGCCAAATGCAAAAAAAGTCAAAGTGTCTTACGGCTGCAGAACCAGAGATCACATGTTGACACCTGTGCCGTCTCTGGTAGAAGCGTGAGTCTGCAGCAGCAGCAGGCATAAATCGGTGGTCTCCAGCTCTGCAGCTGTACTCTGTCTTCGGCGAATCAGCCCGGCCGAAAACAGTTTATGATTGGTCAGTCCTCGTGCACATGTGCAGATTATTGTTCTCTTTCCTTACTCCCGGTAGAACGGTTCAGAGTGCAAATAGTTTCTTTGTTGCTAACCTGTAGGGAATATCTACAAGAAAGTTCTACAGAAAGTGGCAACGGGTCCTGAGAAATTTCGCTAGGTTTGTCGCTAGGCGTTTTTTGGAAAAAAAAAAGTCGTTGAGGGGGTCAAAAATTCGTTAGGAACAGCAACAAAGTTGCTGAGTTGGCAACACTGGAAATAAGGTCCAGGTTACAAATAACAGCAACTCCCCTTTAAACTACTTAAATACAGCCATGGAAATGGGGTTAAGTATTATGAAAAGAACCCTGATTAGAAACCCTTCCTCATATAGGAATACGTAAATATTTTTGTCATCTTATTCACAGGATGATTCTGTGGAAATGAGGAGAGAGGTTTCAATCCGTGGATTGGTGGTGTACCTCGGAGAAAAGGAGGAGAATCTCTTTAAAGAGCAGTTGGTAGGTAAATCTGACACAGAAAAGCTATACTTTTGTAAGTCTTGTTTTTAACAGTTTTTTTGTGTTTTAATTCTGATTTTTTAACAGTTTTTTGTGTTTTAATTCTGATCTTAATTCTGACCTATTTATGCAAGATTGATGGGAATCTCACCAACAAAGTGTTGAAAATCATTGTAACCATGTGCCTCATCTGATTCAGCCAGCGCCCGGATTGTAATTGAGGGAACAGAAGTCCTGGAAGAAGTAGACGTACCCAGAGCCTGATCCTTGCTAATGGGACTGATCTACTCACTCAATCTCAGCTACCCAACGGAACTAAAAAACACCTTTGAAGTGTTTCAAAATGTATTTCTTGAGCTGGATAGCCTGTAAGCAAGCCCGAAAGTAATGTCTCTGAAAAGTAAACTGCTGTTCTAAAATATCTGAAGACTGTCCACTGTTTGAGCAGGAAATGTAATTTGTTAATACACTGTGTTTATAGGTTTTTAATGTTTATTTAAAGTTTACACCTGAAACGGACTTGAAGTTTAGTAAAAGTTAATATCTCAGGTTGTGTCTGAAGGAAACTGCTGTACTAAAAATGAGAAGAGTTAAGCTTTCCAATTATTCAGCAGGAAATGTTGTGTGTACATGCACACTTTGCAAGTTTTGCTCTTTATACTTTATTCTGTACAGTTACAGTACATTTAATAGAAGACAGTAAATGAAACGGTGAGACGAGTAAGAATGTAAACAAGGAAGGTGGGCTGGAGAAGAGGAAAGGGCTAACAGAAATATTAGAAACACAGAGACACACATTTTAAAATGTTCCGGTTCATCACAGTGTTTATATTTCAAATTTAGTCCAGTAGTACAAATTTAGTCCAGTAGTACAAAAGTATATTGTAGTGTAAGTTAAGTAAGTATAATTTTCACTATTTGATTGAGTGATGCTGATGAGAGAGTTTCTGTACTGTGCTGACATTTTGCACTGAAACTGGATATTTAGACTGGGCTTTCACAATGATCGCATCTGCAACTATGTCCTTCTTCCAATATTAGACATTTTAGACATGACATTTTTAAGCACAGGGGAAGGTTAAAAAATGAGTTACAGCAATAAAAATAAAGTCATTTGAGCAATTTTAACACTAAAAATTTGATATAAAAATTGAGTTGGTTCATCTAAATTTAGGTTCTAGAGGACAAAACAAATCACGTTGGTTGAACTGAACTAATTGAGTTAGTCCAGCTAAAAAGTTTCATGGGGATTACTCAATAATGGCTTAGTTGGAATTACTTAAAAAGTTAAATGCAAAATGTTACAATTTTTTTATAGCCAGTGTTATTTTCTTTAGAGTATAGCAGAAAAATTGCAGTGTGAGAAGGTCATAAATATATTATAGAGAGGATGGAATTGGAAACACCAGAGATGTGAAGACAGCAGGAGCACAAAACCAAGTAAAGTCGGAATCATTAAAAAAGGATGGGAAGGATTCTCCTTCACCTCTACGTCACTGCAGAATTCTTGGGGCCAACGTGACCCAGGGGTTATATATATATATGAAGCCTATGAAATGGTGCCAGAGAGGTTCTGCACTGTTCACGTTCCCCTTACAAAACCCTTGCTGGAATGAATGCCTAATTTACTCTACATTGGATAAGTGCTTTTTAAGCCAAGGACAAATGCGGTGATGTACGGAGCTAGAAGAGGGTCCAAAGGAGGGAAGGGGAAGGCAACTTCCCACATCGGCTTTTTGATGCACGTCATTATAAAAAAAACAGAAAATAGAATCAAAATCGGCTCTGATGGAGGACTGTAATGGGCCATCATCTAACACTGCATGTGCTAAAAATAGTCATTACTTGTCACATCCAAGATTTGATTGCAAATCCTTTGAGATCAGGACGTGAAGGCTGACAAAGCACTGGAATAAAGCTCCCGGAGCCGTCTCCGACAATACACCTTCAAACGGCAGCTCCTGTTTGAGGGTTTTCCTTTTATTTGTTTGTCTTTCCACTTTCTTTCCCCTCATCGCTGTTACAGTTGACGAGCTGCGGCATTCATCATCTGGTCGCCGTGGCTTTCGGAGGTAAGAGCCGTGAATAATCAAGCGCATCAAGAGGCTGGAGGAGACCGGGACTGAGGCTTTATTAAAGCATTCTTATTGGGTTTTTCTTCATTCTGGGACAATTGTGGACTCCACTCACTCTGCAGAAACAATAAAATTACCCTTGCTGATGCAGAATTTTGAATGCATGCAGATTGGGGCAGATGAATGCATTTCTCACTCATCAATGCTTCGTTCTCGTTTTGTTTTCGTATACCGGTTCCCTGAGAGCAGGGATTAGAACAGGACAAAAGGTTTCATCATGTTCGTCTTCGGCAGCGTGAGCAGGAGCCGGTTCATCACACATAAATTCAATTTACAGACTGTGAAGTCAATAATAGAGATGCTGATGTGACAGCAAACAGGAATAATAATCGAGTGTATTTATAGGCTTTTCAAATGGCTCTTGTTTGGCAAATTCATGTTGTGTAATATAATACCGTTTTCTAAAAAACCTCCCTTCAAGCTCATTGCCCTTAAATAGGTTGGCAACTGTGATGGAATATGACAGGCCAGGCAAATAAAAGTCCCCTTAAAAAAACGTAGGCCTGCAGGTAGTTGTTGAAATACAATGGCCATGAAACCAAAACACACAAGCCAAAGTATGGGGAATACAGAGTGGTAAATAATGTGTTGTTAGCCTGACTTCCCCTGACACAGACACTGCACCACTAGGGGAAATTACTTCTTTTCTACAAATCATATTTTTAGGTATCTGCTCAGAGCTCTCATGATGGACCGTCTCCTGGCAACAGTGAAAGGTCTCAAACCTTTGAAAGTAAAACTGACTAATTATTGTTCTGCTCAGTCTGAAGCCTCAACCCGAACCTTGGCTGTGTCTCATTATGCTTTGCTGGCTTGCTAAATTACAAAGTAATGACCTTTTGCTAAGACTCACTGCACCAAATCAAATGAGAGCAGGAAGCACAAAGTGTAATGCAGGTGTGGGAAAACATTCAGAACTGTCCACAAAGGCTTAAGATTGTCTCAAGGGAACACCTGATTCTTTTTTGTGGTAAAAATCATCTTCACTTGTTTTTTGTTAAACATTTGCAGCTGACTCTGGTATAAATGAAAGCCTTGTGAGTCGATCTCTGTGGGGAGAAAGCTCTTGCGAATCTTATTTCCTGGTATTTTGACATCTTGCCTGTGGTTGGCTAAAAGCAACACAGTCACTGCATCCATTCACTCTTCATTGTAGATGTTTTGTGTCCACAAAAAACACAAGCCTGGAGGAGTTCTGCCACGTTATGGCATTGCTAATGCTAACTGTTAGCTTCTACTAGCCATAAAGCGCTCTACTCTCTCCTGGATGTTAAATCAACAGCAGCCTTCTCTGTCGTGATCCAAAATGGGCGAGTCCAACAACTGCTAATTTTCAAAATGACATGCAATTCTCTAGCTTTCCTAATTCGAGTATTTCCCCCTTTATTTTTTTATCGGTGGCTAATGCAGGAAATATGGGTCGAAGACTGTTTTCACGTTTACTCTGCATGGTAAACTCACAGTTTCAAAAGTAACAAGTAAACAATGATTTCTCGGTTAACACAAGAGTGACATTGAGACTATAAAATTAGGAATTTGTATTTGACATTGAAAAATATGTGTGAAGAAAAAAACACCTGTGAAACTTTATTAGAACATAGCTCAAACAAAAATGCTTTGGTAGATCCATTGAAGAAGCATCAGTCATCAGAAATGTAGGCAACTATGAATGGAAATGAGTTTTTTTTTTTTGTGAAATCCAGTCTATTTACAACAGCACTGCACATTAATTGTTATCATAGTTTCAAGAACAAAGTGATGTAAAAAACAGGGGGACATCAGGAAAATATTCATAAAACAGAAATAGATCACGGACACATTTAATTCTTATAAGAAAAATATGTCTAATGTAAATATTTCAGGCTTCTGGAAAATTAACTTGAAGTTTCAGAATAATACCAGTCATCAAAAAAGTATCAGGCATCAAGAAAGTGTTCAACAAATGGAAAAAGGATTTGATGATTAAAAACAAAACTAATTTTGGTAACACTTTACATTACTTAGTGTATTGTTAAGCATTAATAAACAAAGTGTCCCTTTATTAACACTCTTGTCATTGTTAGTTATTACGTGTCCTTAAGGTTAAGACAAAATGCATTACATAATGATTAAGCAGTTGTTAATACAGTATTTAATTGTTTATTATTGCTTAATAATGCACTAAGTAATGTTAATAAAGGGACCCTTATTGTAAAGTGTTACCCAAGTTTCATTGGAGATGAATCAGGTATCAGGAAAATATAGCCTGAAGTTGCTGAAGAAAATAAAAAAAATCACAAAAATATTTATCAGACGGTAAAGAATGGTCTTTGGAAAACCTGAGTTGCTTTAGTAAACCATGCCAGGAAAAAGCTGTCAGATTTAACAACACATAAGTTGGCATGCAATTTCTCTGAATTTCTAACATCTGGACATTTCTGATAAGCTTTTGTTAAAAACGCACCATGTCGACTGACAGTGGAATTTCAAACATGCTAACGGTTAAACGTTATTCTTTAACTTACCGTATAAAAGATGTTCATGCTAAAATCAACAATTACAATTACAAGTAAAATTTAAGTTTCTCGCTTCTAACCCCTACTGGTTGAAATCAGAATTACAATTGACCTAAACGAGGCCGCCACAGGCATTGCGGATGTGGCGTCGTCAGACAAGGTGTTGTGTTCTGTTTGTGTATGATTAATGGCAGTTCAGAATTAAAGAAAAAAATTGGACTTTACTTTTGTTTAAAGCTTCAACCGACGAGTGTAAGCCACTCCAATGTTCACTCTGGTTTTAGCTTTCCCTCTAAAGAAAATACTTTTTTCCTTTTACATCCAGGCTTCACCACGATGCCAACAAAAAGCTAATTTACTAGTTTTGTGAGTTTTATTGATGGCCGGCAAACTAAAAAAAGACAACTGCTAGCCTTTATATGAGCACAGTAAAGCCAGAAAGCAGGTAGAGACCTCCCACTTGTTCCTACCTGAACCACCAAAGGACTCATGCTCAGCTGCTCCAGTTTCTGAAACAAGGAATTCAACATCTGGAAAGACTAGCAACCATTCCAGCGAAGACACAAAACTTTACCTTCATTCTCAAAACCAAAAACGTAGGTAGGTATAGTAAACTTGCAGAAGAGCAAAGTCGACTATAATGAATAATATTGCACATAAACAGCACATTTAGGCCATGAATTAATCAGTTAAGACATTTGGTGTCTCATTTGACTGTGGAATGATCAAAATATATAGGCAAACAAAAACCTAAGGTTTAAATCTCATCCTCCAAATTTAAAAAGTTGTTGCTAAAATGCTTCTTTCGATAGTTTACCCAGCACGAAACCCAGTCTAAAAGCTGATGCCTCGACAAACAGCAGCAAGCACTGGCCACCCGGTGGAAATAAGACACTCCTTTTTGTCATTCTCTGTCTGAAATCAATGACCCATCCTCAAAATAAAGTCATAAATCTCTGCTCCCTTCCATTAGCTTGGTGTTGGAACACAGCTTGACAGGACCTTGTGCAGTAAATAAGGAACACCAGTTTCTGTCTTTTTACACGGTGGAATGTGAGCTCTTTTAAAATAAAAATCAAAGTTCTTTAAGGTAAAGAAATTATCTCAACGTAATTATATAAATAAGTTCAATTAAATCATTCTATTTCAGGTGTTATTGGGGACACTGTCATACTAGCCTACCAGCAACAATGGATAGAAAGCCAAGCCTCATTAATGGAAGGACATTTGCCATAGCAAAGGATATCAATAGTCCTTTTCCACTAGCACCTACTCAGCATGGCCCAACTCAGCTCTACACAACTAAAGGGAACATGATTTCCTCCTCAATTTTAGAACCTACTTCGTTGTGTTTCCAAGCACCTCATGCTTGCCTGATAATGCAATGTCAGAAGATTGTCAAGGTGTTACATTACAACAGTTGGACCTTGTAATAACACACCACAGATGTATTTGTAGTACTTAAAGTCCTACAACGGCAATGCTGAAACTGACACTTTTTAGTAGGGATGTCCCGGTCCGATCACGTGGTTTCAGACTCGATCGGGACTCAGGATTTACTTCGCGATCCAAGCCCCGATCCAGACTCGGATACTGGGTTCAAATTACAGGAGAGCAACTTGGTTCTCCTGAAAGGCTGTCAGCCTCCCCTGATGCCCTTAACTTACACACCCAGAAGGAGTACAAAAAAGATCCAGTTTCTACCTATATTATATTATTTATATGGACTCAGCGTAGCGGGGATTCTTTTGAGCAGAGATGCAGAAAGTGGCAGGCAGACTGCTGATTATTCTTGAACTCCAGCTGCGTTCTGCACACGGCCACAGTAACAAGTGGCGTCACCAAATAATATATAATTAACACACAGTCAATCGTGTCCGTTCATTTTCTCTGGTAAGTTCTGTCTGTATTTGAGCATGACGTGTGGACGCGCTCGCGCTGCAGCGCTCGTCACTGGTGCAGCCGGGCAGCGCAGCGCACACTCCGCTTTTTTTGCGGTCAATAGATCAATTTGATCTGCTAGTTAAAAAGTTACTTGTGAGGTGAAAAAGCAGGCAGGAGTTTTTCTGGAGGACTGGGAGATGCAGGAAGATCAGAGACAGACGGGACAGGAAGATAGGAAAAAACCAAGAAAATAAAACAAAGTTCTTAAATAAATAAAATGTAGGTAGATTTATCCCACTACATGTTTGTACCTGTATAAAGCAGTAATTTATCAGCATGTAGTATTTATATAGTTGATACAATTCAGATCATCTTCAAAACTCCTCCCATGCCCAGGGACGTATCTAAGCATTTTGGGGGCCGAGGCTAAATAGACCCCCTGCCAGGTATTTTAAGTTGAAGTGCTATCTGTTTTTATATTAGACTTTTTATATTTGCAATAAAGTCCAAAAGTGAAAAATGTATGTTGTTTATTACTTGATTGTTCAAGCTACCTCACATAAGTGATCTGTTAAAAATTAAAATAAAAAGGTAATTAAATAAAAAAATAAGGAACATTCTGGAACTGTTTCTTCCTTTTCATTATTTTTTTAATGTATCGGATCGGGACTCAGTATCGGCAGATTCTCAAAATCAAATGACTCGGACTCGGGGGCAATAAAACCTGATCGGGACATCTCTACTTTTTAGTAGGGATGGACAATATATGGGCATCAATATCGGTATCGGCTGATTAGTCATTTTTTAATGTATCAGTCCGATAAGTAAAACCGGGCCGATATTAACAATCAATATTTTTTTCCATCATTTCTCCATTTGTTTGCCTGTTTCAGCAGGTGAGGGGGGTGATGTGTGATTGTTTAGTCATGTGAACAGTGAATGTAATCATCTCAGAACGTAAATGTGTGTGGTGTGTACATAATAACGTAAATTCAGCTTTAATAATTTTCATTCTATACAAAATCTGCTGATTTTAGAAGCAACTAATGTCAGTATGTCGGTATCGACAAATATCGTTTTGGCCATATCAGTGATCTTAATATCGGATATCTGTATTGGCCCAATAATTTCATAGCGGTGCATCACTACTTTTTACCACTAACAAGGTGAAGGCATTTTCGTGTTTGATGACTGAAGATAAGATTCAGAGGAAGCAAGATGGCTTTACTCCTAATGAAAAGATGTCACAATTGTCTGCACTTTTAAGGTACTTTAGCAAAAATTAGAATTTGTGTTTAGCAACAAAAAAAAAGGTCATTCTAATCCACATAAAAACTTTATTGGGTTTCATCATACATGCTCTATTTTTTCATTTATTTCAGTGGAATCAACCTTTTGTAATTTTTGCATTGACTTAACAACTCAAGGAAGTGAAGGACTGGTTGTATGGGTGATGTTTTTGAAAGCTTTTTGAAATTTTCCTGGCCAAAAGTACAAAACAATTCTTCCCTCAATGGGCAAGTACCATACAGTAGTAGCTCAGCGGGTTGTCCAGTAATTGGAAGGTTGCAGGTTCAATACCGGCTCCGTCAAGAGAATGCCGCTGTTGTGTCCTTGGGCAAGACACTTAACTCACCTTGCCTGCTGGTGGTGGTCGGACGGACCGGTGGCACCAGTGCTCGGCAGCTGTGGCTACATCGTAGCTCATCCCCACCAGTGTGTGAATGTGTGTGTGAATGGGTGAAAGACTGATTGTGTTGTGAAGTGCCTTGGGGGGTTGTAGAGCCCAAGGAAGGCACTATACAAATGCAGGCCATTTACCATTTAAAAATGCCACCAGTTAGTTTTGACACCAAGACAACCGTTGCCTCTAGGCTTGACGTAATTTGAAAATATTGTCCAACAGCCAAACTGGTAGTTGTGTTGACTGTGTCAGACTAATAAAGAGTAATAAATGTCCAGTTAAAAAGGTTACATTTGTTCATTACAGTTAAAAGACTAAATGTTTTCCCGATCATCTCCAGCCGTCATGCATGTTTTTATTTAATTTCTCTTGTATGATCCAAATTTATGCAATGACGACAATTGCCCGTAATTTAATTCAGTGGAAATGATAAGGTCTCGCAAAATTAATGAAACCTAACTAGGTTAAGTGGTTTTAATGGGACAAAGGTGAGAAACCCTGATTTTTGCTGGATTATAAAAAGTCCAACAACATAAACAGTCCTGTGTTACTGAGTGACGTCAATATCACAGAATTTCAAGCATCTCTGGAAGTAGACATCTCTTTTTTCCCATAGCCGACCTTTGGTAAAGGTTTCATGATAAGTCTTTGGTAAGAGTTACTACACAAACAGAGGCATGAAACGTCCCCACTTGGAAAACATTATCACTTGAATTTAGGAGGTATACACCGAGGAGCTATGCAACAGTTTGAAAGTTAGAAATCGTCATGAAGCAATTATAGTTACAACCAAACTCTTTAAATTCGATTTACAGAAATCATTACGGTGTGTAGACACAAACACAGTGCAACGGAGCAGAACGGCCTTTGCTGTCAAAGAAACCGGGATAGGTGCAAGTGATTATAGAACAACCCCTCCTCACTCTTTCATACCCACTGAACTACCCCCTCATCCCTTCTGTTTCTTCATTTCACGCAACACTATCCATGGTGTTGGTGGAAACTGGCAGACAAGGTCCACTTTTACACACTTCCTGCCCAGACCTTGGTTGTGTTATAATCAGCTTGTTTCTTACAGGCAAGGAGTGGAAAGAGATGGATGAAAAATCGGAAGCACAGGTGCATGCACACATGTTTCCAACCTCCCCACTCAGACAAAAGGGTATTAACAGGCACACAGGTGGCCAGTACTCATGGGGTCCTTCCTCCAGCCTTATTCTTAAGTGGCAGACATCACACAGTTTATGAATGCCTTCTCCCTTGAGGCCAAGTGAACCATGCTGGCGTGAAAAGTGTTTTTTCTCACTTTCCTTTAAGCCTCATCAGGACCTAAAACGTTTAAGTGCTTAATCCCAATTAATCTGGAGTTTACAGAAATCCTTTGTTAGTCTACTGAATAAGTTTAGTGGTCCTAATCCCTTGACAGTGAACAGAGGCGTTCGCATTAAACCCCACACATGGGCAGATTTTACTGAATGAGGACAGAGCGTTGTTTTGGATGCTTGGTCAATAAAACAACAAAGGATTGGATGGGGATTAAAATAAGCAAATAAATGAAAAAAAGATTCAAAGTACTGTTTGACTTCATGGAAATTGACTGATGCATTCGTGCAGAGTCAGTTTCATTTAAAAGTACAGTTAAGATTGTTTGATGTGTGTTTGTTTGACGCCCTCTCTTCTGCCTGTCCTTTCTCCTTTCTTTCTTTCCTTTTCTGTGACCCAGACTTTGTTTTTGCAGACATATTTTTACTGCAGGCTTGGCGCACTCTGCTGTCTGACTGCTGCGTGACTAGCCTCGCCTGCTACGTGCCCCCCGGCCAGGTGGACTGTACCATTTTATGCCGTTGTGGGGGGGTAGGGTGGGGTTCAAATTAATTAGTCAAAATAAAGTAGGGACCTCTGAATAAATATACATTTCATAAAGACTAAAAGGTTGTTTGTTTAATGTCTTAAATGAGAAAAAATACTGTAAAGTAAAGTACTTGTGATTTTTAAACTTAATTTTTTTTTATTCAACTTTGAAACATTTTTGGGCCCCTGACAGCTGTGGGCCCTTAGAATCTTCCTAATCTTTCACCGCTTTATGGCGCCCCTGGTAGCAGTACCGACATCCATCCAGGAACAGAAGACCACACTTAACACCCCACATACAGCATCAGTATCGGATATGATCATCTTTTGAGCCATAACGGTATTTGGTAGGGAAGCACTGATACAAATACCAGTTTCGGTATCAGTAAAAGTTAACCGATACCCGCAGTTGCTTGAACGTGACTCCACTGTAACTTGTCATTTCTGTTCACCTAATATTTTAGTTTAGTGATCATTTCTATTATAATATTTTACTTTTTATCTGCCTCACAGTCTTTTCTTGTTGAAAGCAGAGAAGAAAATAAAACCTGTATTCCAATTCATAGCATTTTTTTTTTTTTTTTTTTGTGGTAGAAGTATCGGTATCGGTAATCGGTATCAGCGAGTACTCAGATCTAAGTATCTGTATCATATTGGTTTGGGAAAAAGTGGTATCATTGCATCCCTAGTATTTGGGGCACTCTTCAGGAAGGAAGCACTGCCGTGTGAACCAGGCCTTAGCAATGTTTTCGAGACATAGGTCTCAGAGGTTCTTCCTTTGATCTATTGGAGTTTCTGTAATAAAAACAAAATATTCATCTCTGCGCAATGACTTTTGTCCCAGTCTCCCAAGATCAGGTCAGATTTTTACTACTTACTGCCTAGAAATTGTCCCAGATGAAGACAACAGGTTTGCTCCACAAAAAATATTTTAAAGACAGGCCGGTAGTTCTCTTGCTCAGATAAACTGGTTAGCCCGTTTTTTATCCCTCATGCACCATCATTAAACTTCTTTTTAATCTTTTCACCAAGGCTCTTCAGCCAAAGCACCACTGTTTCAGTTAAGAAGTCACAGCCCTGAATGCTCCAATGACCACCGGCACCACTGAGGCCTCTGTATTTCTGGAGCTTCTATTTAGCATAAAATAGTGCCATTTAATTGCTTCATTTTGAATTCGACTTTTATAAATCCCATTTCTTCTCAAATCCTTTACACTACCATTACCTTCACATTATATGGTCATTTGCATGAGCTGAAGTTTAGCTGTTGAAACCTTACCTTACTTTCCACCAGAGGTAAAATGTACTTAGCAGCAATTGGCCACTGTCCTTTAGTGTTCAGATCAGTGATTGTACTTCTCCCTGTCTCTTCCTCCCTTGGGGAGTGCCACAAGGTTCTTTTCTCAGGCCCCTCATCTTTTACATTTATATTCTCCATTCGAGTAGAATTTTAGAAAAGTACAGCCCAAATTACTGTATTTACGCTGATGATTGTCAATTTACCTGGCCATCAATAAACCAATTGCAGTCTGACTCCTTCCTGAATGTCTATCAAAGGTGAAAAGCTGGTTAGCTGCCAACTTTCTGAAGCTAAACGAGTCTTACCCCCAAATTCCACTACCTCCGCTCCGCTCCGCTCCGGCATGAACTCCGGAGCAAAATCGGTCCCGTTGTAGTCAATCAGAGCAATTACACTACTGCGGCTGTGCTCCGGCAGTGCGGCGCAGTGCGCCGCCCTCTGTTCCGGCGTCCGGCAAAAATAGAATCGATCCTATTTTTGCCGGACGCCGGAGCACCTCCGCAGTCAATGGACAGGAATCACAACCGCCCAACAGGAAAAGGAGCAAGCACAACTTACGTTTTTCACAATAAATCGAAAACAAAAAGCGTTTTTTTGTTTCATATGCACAGGTTTAACAACTTTTAACAACTATCAATGGCGGCTGAACTTTAAATGCACAAAAGTAAGCCATAAATACAGTTTCCACTATCAAAGTAGTCACACTTTGTTGATCCAAACACTGCTGATCTCTCAACACAAATGATGGGCAGATTAAACAGTTCATTTCGATGCTTGTCCCACACAACGGGTGTTTGGATATAACTTCCACGTTTATTGCTCGGACTGTATCGCAAGATCTCGAAAATCCCGCGCATGCTTGTTTGCCCACCTCAGGTCTCTGCACCGGAGCGGAGCCGTTGTAGAGCGGGTACCAAGAAAAATTGAGTTCGGAAGCGAGGGGCTGCGGAAGGCGGGGGCGGACCGGAGTGGAGGTAGTCAAATTTGGGGGTGAAACTGAAGCAATTTTCTTTGATTTTTGTAATTCTTCTCACTCTCCTTCCGCTACCAACTTTTTCACCTTAAATCCTAAACCATGTGTGATGAGCCTTGGGGTGAAATTGGATGCAGGTTTTCCTATTGTCACTCATATCATATGTAATCATTTCACATAGATTGAAATATTTCAAACCTGTATTGTAAATTTGTTGATTATGGCTTACAGATAATAAACACCCCAAATTCAGTGTCTCAGTATCTTACACTATTACATCATATCAATGAAAAGCATATTTTAACAGAAATGAGATGCTTCTCAAAGTCTGACTTGATATTTTACCATGCTCTCTGTAGCTGATTGGGCCTCCTTTTGCACATCTCACTGCATCAATGCAGTGAGATGTGCAAAACCCAACATATATTATTTTTTTATTAAAATATTCAGTTTTAACAACATATACATTTTTAAGGTTTATGTAAAAAGTTGTTGTAATCAGCTCATAGTAACGTCACACAGGTTTCTCCCAAGAGAAGAGTAGCTTCTCCAAAAACCTTCAAACAGGATGTAGTATTGGTATTCAAATGTATTCACAATAAATATTAGTATGGGATTAATTTAAAAAGCTTAAGAGTTTGTCAGGAAGCTAAGCTTTTAAAATCCATGTTTGCTTTAAAGGAATTCAATTCAGTGCAGGTCACAGACTGCAGTGAGAATATTAACTTCAGCAGCACATAAGCACAGCCCGTTAGTGTAATTTTCTGCACTCGAGTGATAATTAACAATTTTACGTCACGGCGTGTAATTGCAGATGCCAGGAATTAATCACATTATCTCAATTTCAGGGCTGCTCAGAAGGGTGCACACGCAGATTCGAGCATCCTCCTGCACCGCCGCGTGACGGTTCGAGTCTCATGTGGGTCACCAAGATACGCGAACTGTCTAATCCTTTTTCTGTAAATGAGCAATCATTGTCCCGACCTCATTTATTTAAACGTGTTTACCGTTCGGCTTTGGTTAAATAACTTTATATTTCAGGTGGGGGCTGACATTATCCGAGATTAGGATGGATTGAGTATTGGGAAGACATTAATATCCACCCACCTTTCCGCTCCTAACTGGGTTGTTGGAGATGCTCTGATTTGATTAAACGTACATCACGATCAGGAGATAATAGTGATGTGTGTGAAGATGAAAAAAAAACTATCTTGTTTTTTTTAAGCTTACAAAATATAAAAGCTGATTTTTAATTTTTTAAGTCCTCTCTCATGTTTTTCAAGGTGCTTCAAAAAGACTTAAGTTGTTACTGTATTTTTACTTCATCTGAAGTTTCCTGACTCATTGGTGACCTTTCATATGAGCAGAAATCCTGCTTAGACGATGAATGTGTCAAACAGTTTCCACATCAGAGGCTGTGCACATGCTTCCAAACCAGCAGAGCGACCACCCTGCCTCAACATTTTAATTTTCTCGCTAAAAAACAGGATTTAAGGGAACATTGTGAAGTAAATCTCCTCAGCGTGGGACACTGTGAAGATAAGGTCATGTGTTGATTTGGTCCAGCACCTCTCAGTTGGTGTGTGTGTGTGTGTGCGCGCGCGTGTGTGTGTGTGTGCGTGTGTGATGTCCAACCTGAACACAAACGTCCATTAAACTGGTTAAAAAAAAATATATATATATATATATATATATATATATATATATATATATATATATATGTGTGTGTGTGTGTGTGTGTGTGTGTGTGTGTATATACATTAACCTTTGGAGAGCTAATCTAGAGTGTCCAGATGTCTTTGCCTGTGTAATCATGTGACTATATGACTTGAAAGGATGCATCACTGGGCACCACAAAAAATGTCACAAATTTCAAGATTAAAATGGCTTTTAAGCTTTCAAATATGCAGACATCACTACAGAAAAGACATACAGAAACGAGTTGCTTTAGCTGATCTACATATGTTACATATATTGCAAGTCAAAAATGTTTAAATGTTGTCAAAGGCTTCCTGGTTTATCTGGAACTCCAATTTTATAATAAAGGTTCAGCAGTAACTTGAAGAGTGGGGGGAAAATGCCCCCCCCCCCAAAAAAAAGAAACAAAAATACCTTGACCCACAGCTTTCAGGTATGTTATGTATTGCCATCTCTTGAATTTGTCCCAAAATGATCTGTACAGATAAATTGCATTAATACAATGTATATATATCCAATAACAATATTTACTCACGTCAGTAATCGGCATAAAGAAATTGAATTAAATCCATCAAAAAGAATAGGCTGTCTTGACAAAGTGAAATATTTAGTTGCTCGTGGTTAAAATCCGACTTTTAAGCTTAACTTAGCCCAACAATTGCAGAAACAGAAAGGCTAATAGTTTGCACCCCTAAAAATGTCCTCATCAGTTTGTCAAATAATAAGCTGAGCGCTCCAAAAACCTTTCTTACAAATCTCAAATTCTGTTGTCATTACTTGTTTATTTTGAGAGGTATGCTAAACAACATAACATTGATAATAGGTGGAGCAAGAACCCATTCGGGAACTTGGGGGATACTTGCCATGTTAAGTACTTGATTGGATCAGTACTTGGGCCAATGCTGATGAGGTTTAGATGAGAATCACCCAATGTTTCCAGTTCTGGTCAACTTGTCAAATGACCTCACATGCATTATTGAAAATGTGCCAGTTTAAATACATTTTGGGTTCAAAATGTTTTTAAGTTTTTGCATTTTCATGGAAAATTTACCAAGTTTAGACATGTCGATTGATAACCAACAATCATATCTAAATACAATAAGATACCCTTCCTTGAATATTAATGACACATTTGTTCTAAAGAACAGACTCAGGCTTCTAAGGGTATTCAATGTTTTACGACCGGAGGCGTTTACTTGTGTTCCTTCTTGCAGTACGTCTTGGCAATTACAATTCAGAGCAATTACAGCATTCCTTATGCCCTCATTACAGCCGCAGGGAGTTTTCAGTAGGTATGCCTACGAAACCTGCCAGCTCAAGTCTAAAGACATGCTGCAAGGAAAGCTTTCACAGCATGCCTGGCTTCACGCGGCAGGTAAATAGGCAGTGGTGAATAGGCGGGAGAGCAACATAGCGAGCGTTCCCAAAGTGCAACGACCCTAATTCATTGAGATGCGTGCTCAGTGAAACCATCTGTTATGGGAGGTGCACACTCAAACGTTGCAAGGACGTTTAAAGTCGGCGCCAAACCTTACTACAATGTCACAAGCTGGTTTCTCATTTTCAAGAGGCTTTTTCTTTTTAATATTAAATTTCATAGTTCGACTGAGATGTTCAATAGACAGGAAGTCTATGTGAAATTTTAATGAGGAGTGACATGATTAGAAAAGGCCTGGCCCAGTACTTCCCTGTTGTTTTGTCAACGTCGCGACAGAACAGGGTTCAAACACGGTTTACTGCTTTTGGTGTTCTGTCATGTTGTTTACAGCTGGAGCTCTCGTCGCACTCGTCTTCCTAATCCTTCCTTCTCCGTGCCACTCTCGAAAGCGCAAACACAGCATTGTCACTCTGTCACGTTAAAAGAGGCCTTTCTTGCACTTTGATCTTAAAAGGCAACACCCCTCACCCCCATCCCTCTTTGAGATCCAGAGACGGGTGCAGCTCAGAGTCACATATGGGCTATAATAAGTCATCAGTGATGTTTACAACCTCTAAAAGCTCTCTTTGGACTGGGTCTTAAAAACAAACTGCTAGTGTGTGTGTGTGTGTGTGAGTGAACCTCACTGGAAGCATTTGAGGGAAATTCAGACAGGGACATTTTTCCCACAGGTTCATATTCAGCTAGAAAAATAAGTAGTCTGTATACTATTACGCATAACTTGCCACTTCTCATCAGATTGCTCGAGTAGAAAAGTACCTCAAACCGTTCCTTGCAATCGAAATTCATCCAAAAAATAACTAAAATGAAAAATAATGAGATTCTTCCTTTTTCATTTATTCTCATCACACCATCAGAGCCTTGCTGCATTTTGGCAACCCTCAGTTCAATAAAAGACTGTAGGACTCTACCTCCATCTGGTGGAGAATCAGTCTCATTACAACCGGTATTACTGACCTCAAAAATGCTCATCTATTTCACGCATCATTAGCCTGCATCAACTGCTGACAATAATGAGGATAATTGGATTTTAAATGAACACAGTTGATAATTTGCTCTAGAGACTGATGAGGGTTATTGATGTGCACAGCCCCCCACCAGCACACTCACGTCTCAGTCCTCAAGTCACCCTGACACCTGGGTATTCAACAACAACCCTAATGGAGATTAAAGGCTCAGTCAGTGTACTTGTGGCATTTTGATTTTTCAAGTTGTTGTGATGATAGGTGAATCAAATGGAGATGCTTTTAGAGGTCAAAAAGACGGTTTTTAAAGAGTTTAGATGAAGCCAAGGCCACACTTAAACTCCCCATCACCTTCTTCTATTTTCATTTTTCACTCTCTTTAATATTCCCATTCAGAGTTTACTCAGTGGGCTCCACACATATTGTACTTTTAAGTTTCTGGCTCCCACACACTCTTGGACAGAGGAGCTGACATTCAAGGCAGCGGGCCCAGCTATCAAAGCAACTTTGAATTTCTTACAGAAAAAGCAATCAAGGAACAATTTTCTTTTGAGCTAGCTCTGATATTCTGGCCCAAATTTGATTGTGGGTTTTTCCTTTTTATGTTTCAGCTTCATCCAGAAAAATTCTGCACAATTAGTTTAAGATCAGGTCAAAGACTCCTTAAATGTCTATTGTATGTTTTTGACAGTTCATCTATATCGCAAAGGAAAGTCCAGCCAACTTTGGCAGGTAGTATGCTTTTATATTCAAATTCCATTCAATTCAAATTCAAAGACACTTTATTGATCCCAGAGGGAAATTAGAGTTTCAGTACACACAATTCAGGGATCAGACATACATACACAAGACACATGACAAGAGTTGGTGACTATGGTCATTCGCAACCCTGAGTCGTGCTACCTTAATAGAGATCAGAGGAGTTTACATGAGGATTGGTTCAGGTGGAGAAAAAAAAAGGCACTTCAGTGTTACCCTCCACAGGGAGGGCAGCTTTGCTATGCAAAAAAACACCTCAGACAGAAATGCAACAGACTTCAGACTTAACACAACATAAGTGTCCACTAGGTGGGGTGGTGGGTTTGGGACTCTCCACAC
>SSNQ01034682.1:1796675-1848347 GCA_006942095.1 Nothobranchius kuhntae | reverse complement strand
GTAGATCGACTGGTAAATCGAGAACTTTGCCTTCCGGCTCGGTTCTCTCTTCACCACGACAGACCGGTACAATGCACGCATTAATGCAGATGCAGCACCAATCTGCCTATCAATCTCACGCTACATTTATCCCTCATTCTTGATCAGGATCCAGAGTTACTTAAACTCCTCCACTTGAGGCAGGACCTCGTCCCTGACCTGGAGAAGGCCCTTCTCCAATTCAAGACCATGGTCTTGAATTTAAAAGAAAAAAAAAACATTTTAAGTCACGACGTTTTGGTTTCTGGTTCCTGCAGAAGTGTCTCTGAGAAGATGCCTGAGTCGAGGGGTGAGCGTTCCATGTTCGTGTTTGTTTTCCAAATCTAGCTTGTTCTGTAGATTTGCCACAGCAGCTTTAAAGAAAAAATTCAAATGTCTGTATCTAACATCTTGATGGTAAATTGTCAAAGAACCTTTAGTCCTTCACTGCAAAAACTGATTTCTAAGAAAGTTTTAAAAAAGCCTCATATTAGAATTTTTTTGTCCAAAAAAATCTAAATTTAGAAAAAAATTATTACTTTAAAAAAGGTAAAAATTATACATGATCCACATTTTCTAGTTTGAGTAAAAAAAATCTATTAATGGGCTATGCACAGGTTGCCTAGCAAGATTTCATAAAACTAGCTAAATAATTCAAGTTCAGATTTGTTGTCTAGTTTAAAGCATTCCAGCCAAGCTACTTTTGCTAACCCCATTAGCAGATTGTTTTACTCAAAAGAAAAAAAATTGAATCATGTTTGAGAATATTTGTCAAAAATTTGATAAAATGTCTAAAATGAGGCTTCTTTTTACTTTATTAGAAATAGTTTTTACGTTGTTTGAGAATGCTTCATGTTTCTTTGAGGTATTTTCTGAAATCTCCTCTGAATTTGGGGTAAAAGTCAGATTAAAACTAAAATTAGCATTTAGCTTATTTGATATGTAACACCAAGTTACAAGATTACTCCAAAGCTCCTCACACTAGATGTTGACATCAATGCCAAGCTAGCATGATATTCTACACAAGGCATCTCAGAGGCTTCGACAGCAAAGACCTTGAAAGCAAAGAATTCCAGCTAATCTGTCCAAAAATGTCTCCAAGACAAATGTGACTCTGTAAAGTCAAATCAATATGACACACTTGAGGATCCCATCCATCAAACATAAGCTAATTATAATTCCATGTTACAATCCAGCCTGGCAAACTCATAAATAAGAGCCCCACGGGGTGCCATTTGAAAGTATGTGAAATTCAGTTTGTTGATAGTAACACCTCTCTTTGAGTCCTGAGGACATATCAGCTTTACTCTGTGCTTGTTTTGGGACTAAGGACTTCTTTGCATCCCCTTGAGCCGCCCGTTCTTCACGCGGAAAGCGATCCGTCTGAATAATTACTGGAATTAGTTTCACCATGTCGCACACCTTGGCTCCTGGTGTCGCTGCCGCTATCCCTGGTGTGACAGAGCGTAATTACAGTAAGAAACAATTACACAGCAGACAGCCTTTCAGGAGCTCCTACGGAGCTGAGCTATTAGCAGCACAGGCAGGCTGAGCTGTCAGAGCATCAGCAGGTACCCTGCTGTACAAGCATTTCATGTTGTCAACAGCATTGATGTTAAAGGTAAAACAGAACCCGGGCTACAGTTGGAGACATTGTTTGGTTTTTTTTACAAAATAGTGTAGGGTTTGAAAATTTGAGTGCTTTAAGAGTTCAATATATATTACCTCTACTTATGACCAATAAGCTGTGATACTCTATATAAATATAGAATATCAGCCAGTTTGGTTTTTACTGTATTTAATCAGAAGATTCTAGGATTCTTTGTTTTATTAAAGGAATTGTAAACACTTCGTTTTAATTCAGAAAAGAGTCGGGTTTATAAAAGTAAGAATTTATTTTACCAACAATTAAAACATGACAGGTTAACTAACATTTGCTGTGATGTATGAAACCTATGTGTGAATACGATGTTAGTCAGAACTTCCGTATCTGAGTTCTGGATGTAAAGGAATTTGGTTTGCGTTAAGCTAAGAAGTTGATTATTATCAAAAGGCATCAGACGCTATCTGTGTGTCTACTTCACTCGTTCTCGGAGACCCTCTTCGTGGAACCGAAGGTCAGAGAGGTCGGATGACCTCTGGCACCCAGGTCCAGTAGATTGGCCACAGCACCGGCTTCTCCAGTCCAGAGATGTCTCGGGTCACGACAGATGGATGGAACCGCGCGTCAGACGGACTCTTTAAGGAGTCGAAACAATATCACCTTGTTCTGCAGGAACTGTTTGCTGTATCAGCTTCGCAGGTGCAAAAAGATGTTGACGGTGTGTCAAAAGCTTTGAAATTGATGGCCGGTCTGAAGCTTTTCTCAAGAACTGCTGAATCACCAGAGTGATCCAGTTTTAATGTTCTCATGTTATGATTTGTGTAGCCAACCAGAGGCTGACATGTTGAGGAATTTTAGCAAGACAACTCAGAAACACACCTTCTTTGATCCGGATGCTCTGAACTGAGGTAAAGGGCTATCTATATGTCACACGTTTACCTTAACTTTACTTTGTCCTTGTGTGAGTGCAAATGGTGATGACCTTGTCATATAAACCTGCTGAAACATATTTCAAACACTGTAATCATAACATAACATTCATTTCAAACTTCAATCAGTGAGCACAGATTAATGAAGCATTTCATTATTTTATAATTATAAGTAGCAATAAACAAATGTTTATTTAATGATTATTTAACTTATACGTTTTAAAAGTTCATATTTAATTTAAGAAATCATTCTTTGATTTAGCAACTAATCCGAGCTGCGAGTGTTCCTTATTTGGAGGCATGAAGAATCCTGTAGGACGATAAGGGAAGCTGGAACCTTGAGGAGAGAACATTGTTGTTGACAGTATGTTATCATTGTTCAGAGCTGCAGAGAGGCTCTGAGCTCCAGCTGATGGGATGAAGGCAGACCAATTTAAAGGGAACACATGCAGCCTCGTGTCTCCATTTTGACCAGATGTTGAAAGGTCAAACTGTACCTAAAAACTGACCATTGCTGGACATCACAATAGCCATCTCTTTTAGACTTTCTACCCTGGTATAGATCATGTGGATGGCAGCTTTTGGATCTAAATAGTGATCAAGGCTGCTTTAAACTTGAAATGGGTGCAGTTTTCTACAAAATGGAATTACTTGGACAACAGGTGCTACATATCCTTTGCTAGGAGAGTCTTGTTCCCAACTTGGCAAACCATGCTTTTTACTTTGACCTTACGGACTAGTCCAACATAAAACCTATGTATAACCTTGAGATGATGACAAATTAAGATGTTTTCTGTGTTCTTGAGAATGTATTCTGCTTTTCCTCTTCTCTCTCGCTTGCTGTTTTCAGGAGATTTGTTGTTTGTACCACCCATAGATCAGTAAAAAGCTTCAACAATAACACAGACAAGATGTTTTCCCTTTTTCAGCACCGAACCTGGTCCCTTGCAAAGTTTTGATGAATGCACACTCTTCAAAAATATTTGCCTTGTAGCAACTGAAAGAACGGATGATATGATAAGGAAGTTATAAGGAGTTATTTGTACATACAAAGCGTAAACCTGCCAGGATATTCTTCTAAAGTTTTTTTTTACTAATCAGTTTTCTTTGTTTTATCTGCAGATCACCATGTTCGTTGTACCTACGTGCTTCCACTCGTCTGAAACATCTCTGCCTCTTTTAAAACTCACATTAATTTTAGCTCAGTCCAGTCCATGTTTATTAAACGATCAAAAGCCGAGTTTACACGCTCACACGTAATGATGGAGAAGTTTTCCTTTCATACATTTCCGCTTGTTGTGAAGCAATTCTCCAACCAGCACAAAAGGGACCGTGTGAGTGAGTCACCACGGTAGGAAGCCCAGCTTGCTGTGAGTGAGAGTAGCGATCTGTGGCTGATGAGTGAAAACAAAGGAAAAACATTCGGGACTGAAGCTCCATCAACATCGGCTGGCGACGCGGCTGCATTTCTAAATAAAGCATGTCATTATGGCGGCGCTCGCAGCCACAGCTCACGGGTCCGGGAGAACGGGGCATGCCCGTCCCATCAACAGCAGGTGGTGCTCTTCGCTCCGCCCATCTCACAACCAGAGCGGAAAAAAGCACATCGGCTTGGATTAAACAGATGGGATTCTGTGTGTGAAATAACACCAGTTAAATTATTACTCGTGTTGTTTGTGTGCATGTTCAGTAGATAATGCTATAATTAATATCATCTGTTTTTTTTAATAAGCCCTATAAACTGTGCGTGATGCGCGTTTGGGGAGCGCAGGCGCTGGTTTAGCGTGAGAGATTGGAGGTGTGGCGTGAAGAGGGTCAAATGCGTGTGTCTCACGCTCCGTGCGTGAGAGTTGGCAGCCCTGTAATCAGGCTTCGGGTCCCAGCTGAGGTCCAAACCATCCTTTCCCCAGCATTGTCTTCCAGCCTCAGCGGTGAGAACCAAAGGTTTTCACTGGCCAACATAAAGACATAATCCTGCCAACATGTTCTGGACTGACGAAGAGACCGCCTATTAGCAGGAAAAGCCTGAAAGACCTCCCCTGGGAGGTGTCTAGGAGGCATTCTGACCAGAAGTCCCAACCTCCTCAGCTGGCTCTACGGAAACCTCTCAAACGTTCAAACACACTATCTCTACGTCAGTCTTAGCCTGGCCACTCTGGAAGGAAGGAAAGTCCTTTAGGGTTCTTGTATTTACAGTGCTGTTTTTTCTTTCATCCAAAGCTCGTCCACAGGTGAAGATTGGAACAAAAGTGGATAATTAAATTGAGAGCTCCCATGGAGTAACAACCTCTATTGGAAATGTCTTCGATAAAAAGGTTTGTTGAGTTATTCTGATGTAATGTGTTTCACAGGACATCTGTAAAATATTCACTGTATGGGAGCAATTTATTTTCACTTTTAATGTTCCTTCATTTTTACCAGAGAAACTAGTTTTTTCGCTCTATGGAACCGTTATTTTCCTTCGAAGAAGCAGCTAGTTTCTTGAAAGGAAAACCGGATTCCAACTTGATGGCAGCAACAGAGAACGAGCCCCATTAGCAAACCATCGGAGGAGAGGTGTGAAACAGCAAGTCGTGCAGCACTTAAAGCACAAAAGTGCAAAATGAGCTTCAGACTGGTAGCATCCTACAACGTTTCATGCTGTGCTGTAAGGAAAAGAGGAAGCTTACAATAATCAATCATTGTAGAAAATAATAATAAGTTCCGAACAGCAGGAAATGTGTATAATTTACACAGCTGTCGGAATAGATCATGGTTAAGTAACCCCACAAGAGGGAAAAAACACAAACAACATAAGCGTGCTTTTCGTGTCGGAAGTGACACATTTAATAAACGTTATTTGTTCCACATGGTGGGAGGTGGGAAGTTTCAGTTGATGGAGATGCGAAAAGAAAAGAGGAACAAATAAATAAATAAATAAACAAACTTTGTCAGTTCTGGTTCACTGGTGCCTGACCCAGCTAGGAGTGATGACGAACGAGAAAGGGATTTATCTCTTCTGAGAGGAAAGTGTTTGCCGATGGGAAGCCAAGGATGACGTGTCAGAATGACAGAAATTTGCCCGGTACAAGTTTACACCATAAATGTGTGATGCAGAAATAAAAATACAGCTGCTGGTTAATGGACACTCTGGATTTCATTACATTCTTTTCAATTTTTAAACAATCCAAGACAACATCTTGACTTTAGCATCGAATTTATATCTGTGATGAGGCTGACATGGAAATCAGATGGAGGATGTGCCTTGGGCACCTGGAGGATACGCCAGATTATATTTGAACTTTTTCAGATTAAACAGCACTTTGAGGATATGGTAGTAGTCTGATGTGGAACTGTTTACTGAACGCCACCACGAACTCCTGCAATTTTTGCATCCAACCCCACCTCAACCTGCATTTTTGATGAAGAAATGCATGGATTTTTTTTTTTTTCAAAAGAGCAAGATTTTTCCATCATTTTATTTTATTGTAATACCCCAAGTCTTCATTTTAATCCCAACCTCTGTTGTACTCTCCATCCTACCAACAATCTTTGGATTTGCCGCCTATTTTTCGCCGTCTACTCCAACCTTACAGCCTGCTCCGGTGGGATTTGGATTGGGTCCCATGAGCCCCATGGAATCTCTGCCTCAACATATGGGAGAATTAAATGTGCTGCTTAGTCTTGTTGTCTGGTCTTTCTGCCTGAAGACGGGAAATAAGATGGTGTATTTCAAGCTTCTGGTTTATAGGGCCTTACCTGGACAAGCACCATCATACACCCCCTGCAGGTCCCTGAGGTCCAGTGATCGAAGCCTACTGGTTGGCCTGATTACTGCTCACTAGGGCTAATCAATAGATAATCCATGCATGCATACATACCTACATACATGCATGAATGCAGAGATATAGATAAACAAAGTTAACATACTGAGAATCGCTGTATCAAATCTATACTTTAACAATCAAATTAAAGTGTTGAGAAGTTTGTCAAAATTTAGACATTTTGATACTGCCTCTGTCAGTGCGCCCCAGGGCAGCTGTGGCTACATTGTAAAGCCGGGCGTACACTGTGCGACTTTTTCACTTTTTTGAGCCGATTTTCCACTCGTGCGAGAATCCACGAGATCGGGGCGAGTTTTGCGCCGAGCGGTCGTGTAGTATACAGGGGGTTACGAGAGGCGATTAACACCACGTGACCAGCTACCGATCAGCAATCGTGAGCTTGCACAAACTTCTGGTGTGTTTAATATTTTGCTCGTCCCTCGTGAGGGTATCGCACTGTTGAAGCGGCGCTGTGAGCAGCTGCGACCCAAAAAGTACCAGAACCGCTCACGGCACATGCGCAATCCTGCTTCAACACCGCTCGCCCGCTATTTCCCTAATAACACATGTTCGTTTTAATTTCTACACATTTTTTTACTCACAAAGATTGTCAAGAAAGCGTGTTTGTCCTGTTCATGTCAAATTAAACTGATCACAAAACACCAATTTACTTTCTTTATTTCGTTTTCCTAATCCAACCCCCATAAATCCCTGTGTGTCCTGCAGCACTCACGAAGGACAACAGGCAAAACAAGACAAAAAAGTCTGACATGTTGTGTAAAAACTGCTATTTTTAGCATATTTTTAGGTCCGACGTGTTGCTACCAGACGTACAGTGTGAGCAGTCAGGTCGCATCCGAGAACTGGGTCTTGCAGTGTGAGCGCATGACTCGTGAGATCTGCCCTGCGAGGAAGTCGTACAGTTTGAGCTGAAGCTGAGTGCTACGAGTGAAAAAGTCGCACAGTGTACGCCCGGCTTAACTCATCCCCATCAGTGTGTGGATGGATCAAAGATACACTGTAGTGTAAAGCGCTTTGGAGTCCTCTGACTCTGAAAGGCACTATACAAGTGTGGGTCATTATCATAAAAAGACATGGGTAGGTTTCATCCATTATCTTGTCATGAAAAACGCTACATAACTTGTAGTTGTTCTCCTGGACAGTAGTACCTAAAAAATATCACCACACTACAAAAATTACACCAGAGGCCATATGAGTATATTTTTGGTGTACACTTTTATATCTTCTTGTGTAATTTACATTATGTAGGTAAATTACAATATTTCAATTTGCACAAGTATGCCCTGCGAAGGACTGGCAACCTGTCTAGGGTGTACCCCGCCTGCATGCCCGAAGAATGCTGGAGATAGGAACCAGCCCCCCGCAACCCCGCGTGGATAAGCGGGTACAGATAACGGACGTTTGAGCAGCTAGCTAAACCAATGCTATAGCACGAAACATGGTGTTAAACTGTGACGTCTTCGTTGGTTTAGATGTAAAAATTTTCTCAGTGTGTCACATTTAATGGTTTAACTACAAACCAACAACTTAATTACTAAAATATTCAGTGAGAAGTATTTAAACCCGTGGAATGGTAGTAGCGTAATACATAAAAAAATCAGTAAATATTGTAAGGTAATGTGAACACAGGTGTTTAAATTAAGCTAATGTTCAACTTAAATCAATTTCCCTCTGGGATTAATAAAGTATTTTTGAATTGAATTGAATTTGAAATTGGATATTTTTTATTGAACAACTCTTCTGCTATATTTATTATTATTATTATTATTATTAGTAGTAGTAGTAGTAGTAGTAGTATTCGCTAACAATATTAAATAAATTCCAATAGAATATTAGCTTTAACTGAATCTTCAACGTGTTTGAATGTGATGAGTGGACAGTGTACCGTAACATGTTTTCTTGCTACCTCAGTAGGAATCCCTGCATGTGATCTTGTTTAGGACAATGGTAACAACTTTCTGGTTTAAATGGACCAATTCTAGAAATGGCCTATTAAGGTTATTGCCTAATTTACTTTTATAAAATTCCTAAAGGCAGTTTAGCAAGCTTATTTGCTACAATGGGCAGTTTTTTGTGGAAAGAAAAGGACTTTTAACAATTTTCAGAAATTGTTTTGTTTAAATTAAGCAGGCACCTTGGTGAAAGACTCTCAGAGTGGGGGTTAGTTTGCCTCAGGGAGTAAATTACAAGAGGATTCCTGCTGTAAGAAACAGAAAAAGAATAAGAGCCTAATGCTGTCACAAGTCAAGTATGTTGTAAATCAGGGGATTGTGTTACTGCAACCACCTGCAGCACTCAGCAGGACAACTCCTCCTGGACGACCCAACTTGGATTGACAGCTACTTTTGTTTGGCAGTGGTGCATTCTGGGAGTGCGGGCAACTTAGGGCCCCAGTCACGTCCTCGAGGGCACCACAGAGGTATGTGAGTGCCAGAGACGCGGACATTGATAGCTTAGTTCAGACTTGTGGGCACTGCCATTGTCATGGATTGAAAGGTTTGGAGACTGTAATGGACTCTGGAGAGGATACCCGAATGCTTTGTGCATAAAAACTAGAGCAGATGACGAGTTATGTGATATACAGCCAGCAAACATTGAATGAAAAGGATAAGTTGAGATGTAGCAGTAATCAGTGATCATTATGAAATATAAAGTTAAAATGCTAGGGAAATGTCTGAAGATGTTCTAATGCCTGGCCAGCGCTGTGAAGCTGTATGATCACATTTTATTACCAGCATGCTTCATGTTCTGCTGCCATGGGAATCATCAAAACTTTTAATTAAAAAATATACAAAAAACCTAAGTTGTCTCTCCGTTTGCCCTTGAGACGGACCGACATCCTGTCCAGGGCGTCCCCGCCTCTTGCCTGATGTCCGCTGGAGTTAGGCAGCAGTTCCCCTAAAATTGTTCCACATAATGTGAGGACCAAACATAAACACCTGCTACTCGTTTAATGCAGAAATCCAGAGTTTTTTTTTTTTCAGAAGGCACCACCTAGAGGTGGGAAAAATGTATTGCAACTTACGTCCTACTCTCTTTCTAGGTTATTGGCCTTTCGTAAACGCAGACCCGCCACTTGCCAAATTATGGCCCAAAGCAGATTTTTTTTTTTTAAGTGGAAGATAATGTGTCCTCTTGCACAAAATAAGCCCCCTCGTGGTTTTCAGGGCCATACCTGTAGTGTATGTTCTTCGTATACGAAGGCACGAGACTATGAAAATGCGTACATCTAGCTGGGCATTGGAGCAAATACTTACTTGTCCATAAGAATTGTTGCCAACTCAAATAAGTCTAGGTACATTCGCAAACATACACACTCTCTGTGATTGACATCTGTAGGTAAGCAGCTGTCTAATGCTAACACTTTCTTACCACCAGACGTGAAAGCATCGCAAAACGTACTAAGCAGCAATTACCATTACGTGCACAAGTTATTTTCCACCGGCCACAAAGTGTTTTGGATGCGTGAAGGGATGCTATCATTACGTGTACATTTTTTACACGCTACACTTCCAAAACACATCAAACGCTGCAGTTTTGATCAGGCCAGACAGGAGGGCAAACTTGAAAGTGTAGTAAAATATCCAGAAACTTTCAAAATAGGTCACATGTAGGTTAAACGTAAGTCGTTTCCTGTTAAAACCCCCTGTAGCTGAGGTAAACAGAAAAGAAAATAAGCCACAGACCTTTTGGGGTACATGCAGCTGTCTTTCTGCTTGTGGTGTTGCAATTCCCTCATGACTTAAGGACTATGCGGGACCAGTGGTGTGGAACACTTTGTCTCCCGTTTCATGGCTGAAATGCTCCCGGTTGGAAGGGCGCTCATGGGTAAAATGTTGCTATTATATTACACGCTGATTTAATGACAGGTGGAAAGCCGGGGTTGGCAGCGCTCAATTCAAATACCATGAGGCTCTACAGAATGGGGGCAATATATAGTAAGACAATCGCTTTTACAGATTTCTAAAATAATCATACATAGTGCAGGTTGCAGCTTATAGTAACTCACAGCCTAAACACTCGCGGTTGGAAGGGTAAAACGTATATCATGCTTTAATGTATGTGCACACCTGGTTATGATGGATTTCAAATTTCCATAAATTTAACGCATTTTTATCTTTTCTTTTACCCATCATAGACACAAAATTATTGTGGCCATATTAGTGCCCCTGAGAAACAAAAAAAACAAGAACCCGTCACAAAACGGTCACAACTTTATAGCAATTAGCCGCTGTTTTAATGGACGGGTTCCTCTCCAGCGTCACCTTTTGGTCACGTCCCAGAGGCATAAAGACGTGTTGCTTAAGTTTCTAGTCTATTATTTCATGTACAACACTTCCAGAACTCTGCAGTTCAGTTAGGACCAGACAGGAGATCAAGCATGAAAGCAATGTAACATATCCAGAAACTTTCAAAGTAAAAGTCACATGCAAATAACCAGGTGCTTAACTGATAAAAACCGTACGTCATTTCCTGTGAAACCTCCATTGACGAGGTAAACGGAACAGAAAATAAACTAAATATTTTGGAATACAAACTGCTGTCATTCTTCTTGCTTGTTAGCATGCATGGTGTTGCAATGGTGTTGCAATTCTCTCGTGATTTAGTGACCTCGCGGGACCAGCTGTGTGGAACACTTTTGTTCCTGTTTCACATCTTAACGCTCCCGGTTGGAAGGGAGCTTGTGGATAAAAGCCTTTATTACATTACACACCTCTAACACATCTGGTGGAGAGGAGGGGTGATTATTGAGATTAAAGTAGAATTGTCACAAAAAGCTATAACCTATTTCCAGAATAAAGCCAGAATGTAAGGACAATTGAATAATATAAGTTATGTTTGTTTTATTTAATTTTTTCTATGATTTTTGGTAGATTTTAATTTTTTTCTAAATCTGAGACCATGGTCTTGAGTCGGAAATGGGTAGAATGTCTTCTTTGGGTCAGGGATGAGGTCCTGTCTCAAGTGGAGGAGTTTAAGTATCTTGGGGTCTTGTTCACGAGTGAGGTAAAGAGGGAGTGCGAGATTGATAGGTGGATTGGTGATGCGTCTACAGTGATGTGGGCATTGTATCGATCTGTTGTGGTGAAGATAGAGCTGAACCAGAAAACAAAGCTCTTAATTTACCAGCCGATCTACGTTCCAAAGTGGCTGGGCTCTTCCTTAGAGATAGGATGAGAAGCTTGGCCATTTGGGAGGGGCTCGGAGTAGACCCGCTGCTTCTCCACACCAAGAGGAGCCAGTTGAGGTGGCTCGGGAACCTGGTTAGGATACCTCCTGGACGCTTCCTTGGTGAGGTTTTCCGGGCACGTCCAACCGGGAGAAGACCTAAAGGAAGACCCAGGACACGCTGGAGAGACTATGTCTCACGGCTGGTCAGGGAATGCCTTAGGCATAGTCTGGGCCTCCTTGCTTAGGCTGCTGCCCCCGCGACCCAGCCCCAGATTATCGGCCGAAAGCAATTGGATAAACTAACTTTAATCTCAACAACACCTCCTCCTTGGGTTTTTTCTTTGCAGCGACCTGAGACTCCTTGGAAGGTTTATAAAAAATTTCATAATACTTGTAATCTACCAACTGTTTTGTATGTTTGAACAGGAATGCACCAGTCCCAGTGGAATCAATCTTCAAAAAAGGAGACAAGTGCTGATGCCACTCAACACAGGTGCTTGAAGTAGTTTATTATTTTAGAAATGACATAAGAAATCAGGTATTGAAGACATTTTGCACCAGACTTGTAACTGCTGCATATTTATTGGGACTCTTGAGGGCTAACATCAAATTGTACAAATGTGCCTATTTAATTTGTGCTTTTGATTAGCAGCAGCACTTGACTGCAATTCAGAAGCATTTGATTAACTGGTTTTCAGTGAGTGTGAGCACCTCCATGAGCTGACGTTTTCTGGTCAGGAGCATACAGGCGCGTGTTAACACAACGCAAAGGGGGAAAGATGTCAATGTAAAAGAAGCAATTATTGCTGCCCATCATTTGTAAAGAGTGATAAAGCTACTTCTAAACAGTTTTAGTGGTTGTCGTTCTCTAGGCAAACAGATTTTCCTAAGAATTCTTTACCTACTTGCAAACATACAAAGACTCACAATGTTTTCAGTTAGAATAAGACCAGGAATGCAGTCTTGTCAGTTTCATAGTTTTCATTCAATAGGAAGATGCCAACACCTGAAGTTTTCTGGCGCTAGGGGGCAGTACATATATTTCAGTGTAGCTTTACAAAAAATCACCGTGACTGTCGCTAATTTATAAAAGCATTACAGTAAATGTTACCTGTGGAGAAGGAAGCAGGCAACCTCCACGGACTTTGATGGTCCTTTAGGTAATTCCATCGAGAGATCGTGATGCCGATGCTAATTTTCTGACGCTGTTGTTTCTGGTCATACTACTGCCGATGACATCATCATACTACGGCAATACCACTCAGCCAAAATATATTGCATCTCTTCTTCGCTTCTGTTCTTTCACGTTATGGAAAGAGTTTTGTAATTTTGTTATTCAATTTGTCTTTCTTACTACCTAAATGTTTTTGAACAGGGTAACATAACTTCCGTAAGTCCTTCATTCAGCCAATCATCTACTGTGATGTCATCGACAGACACAGGACCACGAGCTGGCCAGAAGGAAACATGACGTCTAACATAACATCCCCCAAAGATGCTAGAACCACACCCTATGTATTTCAGACCTGATTTTTATGGTTATATTATGGAGCCGAACATCATTTTATTTATTTTCCACAAGATTTTGTTGGATATTTCCATAGGTTAAAGGTAAAAACTACACATTGTCTCTTTAAAAGGCTGGCGACTCAGATAGGGGTAGCTTGGATTATGTCAGTTAAAGATCTGATTACTTTTTGGACAATAGGGAGCCTAAGTCACTTCCGCATCATGGGTCCCCGGAAGAACGAAAAAATGAATGCAAGTCAAAGGGGCTAAAAACGCTATTTTCTAATCCGCTTTGCCTTACGTCCTGGATCATACATCTGTTGTACTGCAATTTAAATGAAAAGTGTTGATGGATGTATTGACCACGCCAGTCACACAATTTGAGATTTATTAGCTTGTAAAAGTTCATAATTAGCATGACTACAAAACAGAAATCGGCATGTCGCAGATGTGACGTCACCACATAATCTCCTCTCCCCTAACATAGCTGCTACTTACCACATGACCAGATTTTTGGTGGTTCTTTCCTTCTGTGGGAAGTTCGCAGAACTTACAGCCCTTTTCCCTCAGTGTTCTCCGTGTCTGGTTCGATGACGTCCCTTTCGTGAAGCGCATTTGTAGTCCTGGACTTGATTTCACACAAAACCTAAAATATAATTTCCCCAGTTCAAAAATAAACATGTTCTTGGTATCAAAATGTGTCTTTAAAATTCACGGACATCATATGTGAAATCCATGGCACAAAACAAACAGAATTAGAAAATAGAGTTTTTAGCCCCGTTGACTTGCATTCATGTTTTCGTTCTTCCGGGGACCCATGATGCGGAAGTGACTTAGGCTCCCTATACAAAGAGTTAAAGCATATTTTTGTGTGACTAGATCATGGACCAAAAACCAACATTCTCAAAGAACAAATAAAGCTGCTCTTATGGCGAAAATAGGACATCCTAAAGTGCAATATCAAACACATGATGCAATTTGAAGAAAACCGGACACGTTACATTGCAACACCTTATCATGAAACGTCTCGAGGTGCCCGTTTATAATGGATATAGCTAATTACACTGTGAAAATTGAGGTTTCCTTTCCACTTTATTTCCTTTTTTCCCTGAAATATTTTTTGAAGCAAAATATTGAATGAAAGGAAAACTTAAACACTTTCTACTCAACTGCTCAAGAGTTTGACTTTGGAAATGAGAAAGTTTAGATAGAAATGTCACCGATGAGAACATTGATTTATAGTTTACCATTTTTTCTTGTTACACAAGTGATAAAAAATTACAACAGCACATCTATATTCATGCTTTATGTTTTTAAGTTTCCTATAATGTATGATTTTTTAAATGAACCTGAAATTGAGTCATCAAATGAATGAACAACTCTTGGTTTTACTGCAACTAATTACTCAGTTCCTCATTGTCTGCCTTTTATTAGCCTTTAACACCCTTCACAAGTTGTCACCTAAATGAAAAAAATAATAATTTCCCCTCATTTTTCAGTTAATAAGAAAAAATATCATCTGTTGCTACTCAGAAGCCACCTCAAACAAGGGAGCCCCGCTCATTTAATCAAACTTGTTACGGTGGGCACGCAAATAAATCATAACCAGGCAAAGCTGACATCAATAAAGTATAACAGCCTTAATGAGTTGAGACAGGAAAAAAATGAGATATGAGCAGATGTTCAAAATACAAAAAAAAAGGCCTCATCAACAATGGTTATGTAAGAAGTGTCATTAAATGTTCCTGACACTGGGTGGTGCTGTTGCACTGATGACAGGAAGTGAGCGCCTGACATGTGGCAAGTGGATGCGTGAACTGCAAGGGAAGGCTGGAGGAGAGATACAGTGAGTCTGAAAGAGATATAGAGGCAAGGAGAGGGGAGCTAAAGAAGTGAGTGCATCGCTCTGGAGGGGGCTCACAAGCAGAACAAGGAAGCCTATTTTCCTTTTTTTCCCTGTTTTGCAAGAACGACAGTGAGGGTTACAGACGGGGAAAAAAGAGGGGTAGTGGGTATAAACATCATATCATCTTGCCTGCTGTGTTAATTACATCCATTATTGCCCTGCTAGTTTCTGGGTCAGAGGCATTTTTATTCTCAACAACAACCTAAGAAGAGTGATTACAGAAACCAGATGGAATACGTGAGACCTCTTTGAAGAGGGCCTTGCCGTGGTTATGGGTAATTGTGAAAAGCAATATAGCGCTTCTGCAAGAGTGTGTTTACCACTAGAGCTTTCCCCAAGGGCCTTGCAGTGAGACACGCAGCTAGCAGTACATTTGTTCTGGTTTTCTAGCTCTCCACCCCGTTTTTTGTTTCTTTTCTCTCTTCCGCTCGGCGCTACATCCTGAGAGGCTAATGAAACTGTGACAACGATATGAATTCTATGTAATTACTGGGGGAGGAAAGATGTCATCTCTTTAAAGCAGCAGGTTGCTATCACGGTGCTCCTTTTCTTGTGAAGGGCTGCACGTATTCCAGATCAGTGTGTGTGTGTGTGTGTGTGTGTGTGTGTGTGTGTGTGTGAGAGAGAGAGAGAGAGAGAGAGAGAGAGAGAGAGAGAGAGAGAGAGAGAGAGAGAGAGAGAGAGAGAGAGAGAGAGAGAGAGAGAGAGAGAGAGAGAGTGTGAATCTCTCCCCAGTGCAGCGCAGTCACCGTGTGTGTTCTGGCTTTGATGGCGAGATATCGGAGCACTAAGGGGCTTGTCAGCTGCTTGTACGGGTTTGCAAACTCAACAGACCACCGAGCGACGTTCTGCCAGGTGACAACAACCTTTGGGACAATGATGTAACTCAGACAAGAAGGGGAAAGGGCGGTGGAGTACGCACTGACAACACACACACCAAAAAGGCACAACTACATACATCCGTGGAGAAGTGGCAGCACAGTGGGGTAGATTGTGTAACGGATCAGCTTGTCAGATTGCTGGAGATAGCTTCAAGGAGGCTCCCTTAAAGCCAGACAGGCATGATGCAGCAAATGTGTAATGACTGCAATGCCACACACTCACAGGCATGAATCACTTATTCATGGGTGCATAAATCATCCACTGCAGAGAGATAAACGGTAAAGACAACTGCGTGAGGATCTGCCAGTTACACATTGCAACAAAAAAACAAAATGAAAATCGCGGATTTGCCGATAACTGGGGCAGTTGTGAATCTGAAAGCAATAACTGACACTAGCCTGTTGTGTCCTCTGAGAGTTTTGGTTCTCTGGTAGATTTTTCATCTTAGGACTTGAAAACTCTTCTAAGGTTTGATTTTGGCAGTGCGCTACATAGCGATACCATGTTTTAGATTTTTTTTAAAAGTTCCATTTACGGTAAACATAAACAGTGGATGGGAATTATTTCATTTTCTCAGGTTTGTTTGTGCGTACACACCTTAAATGACCTCCATTTAATAAAAATGTACAGTTCACCTGTTGCTCCAAAATATTAGCCTACAATTTTCCAGTTTCAGAAAAACGTTGGCCATGAATTTACATGTTTCTCTGGTGCATTAGCTAACATTTGACCTGTTTTAGCAAAACATTGACTAGCAGTTCACCTTTTTCCACTAAGTATTAGCTACCTGTCCTCCTCTGGCTAGCTTTTACCTGTTTCCACTAAGTATTAGCTACCTGTACACCTCTGACTAGCTGAAACCTTTTTCTACAACGTGTTGGCTACTTGTAAATGTCTAGCAGTTCAACTGTGTCTCCAAAGCAATAACGAAAAATGTACTTATTTCAACAAAACTCTGTCTCGCAATTCACCATTTTTCCGGTTAAAGCAATATTTTCTACAGCGGTTATCCGGTTTTAGCAAGCTATTTGGGCAAATTTTTAGCAAGCAGGCTCCAACACACTCACAAGTATGAATCACTTAATCATGGGTGCATAATTCATACAGCATGGTGAGATAAACAGTAGCAACAACTCAGTGAGATCTGGCAGTTACACTGTGCTACAAATAAAAACACTAAATCACAAATAATGGAGGCAGCAATAGACATTCAGGCCTGTGGTGTTCAGTGAGAGCTTCTTTTCTTTGTGACAATTTTCATCAGATTTATCACCAGAGTTTTAAACTCTTCAAAGGATCGATCCAAAAAATACTTTATACAGAAAGACAACACTATTGAGAGAAAAAGAGGGTTAAATGAACAATAAACATAAAAATTAACTAACCTATTAATATGAACTACAAATGCCATGTTTAAATACGTTGGGTTCTTGTTCTTGGAGATGTGGTGAAAGAGGACATTAAGTTAGTCGATATGAGGGTAGACGATACAGAAGATTGGACCAAATGGAGAAAGATGACTTGCTTTGGTGATACCTGAAGGGAAAACATGAAAAAGCAGTTGTTGTTCATGGGTGAGAGAAGGAAGTAGTGGGAGATTGTTGGGCAGATTAGGGCAGAATCTGCAGTGATGTGGATGCTAAAGCCACTGTTGTGGTAAAAAAAAAAAGAAAATGGGCAATCTACATTCCAACCCTGACCTTCCTACGGTTATGAGCTTTGGGTATAAAGGGACGTCCTCCACAGGGTGCCTTGGACACGGTATGAGAAGCTTGGACATCCAGGTTGATGGTTTAGGTGGCCCATGGATACCTCCGTGTCCTTTTGGGATGATGTAACTGGGTCCACTCAAAATATGCTAGGGTAAATATCTCTCAAGGCAAATTTGGAAAGGCCTTCAGGTCCCATCAGAGGGGCTCCTTGCTAGGGCTGCTGCCCCTGCAACCCAGATCAGCATCTGATAAAAACTAGGTATTTCATGCAATTGTGTTATGATAAAGATCAAACACATTAGACTCAATGGCAGCTCTGTGAAGGGTTACTTTTTGGCACAACACTGGACTTGCTTTGTCGTGTTTATTTGCGTTTCTTAACATTGTGAAACTAATTATTTTTTAAAACCCCATTTCAACTCCATTTCATTCCAATTAATGTCCCAATACTTCCCCTCTAAATCAAACTACAGCTTAGAGTGGCATTCATTAAAAATGAAAACTCAAAGATGATCATGTGCTTTTTAAAACAGTGTCTTTTTTCCACATTTCTCCCTCTTCAAAGTGAACTGGTCTCAAGTAGAAATATAATTAAGAAATACCATTAAAAGATCTTTCTTTTCAAGTTAGTTCATTCGCTGTTGTCTGACCTTCTGAATCCGGGTTGCATGGATAGCAGCCTGGACATATAACTCCTCCAGTGTGTCCTGGGTTGACCAGAGCGGCCCAGCAGAACATGCTGGAAACTACTCAGGGAGGTGTCCAGAAGCATTCGTCCAAACCACCTCCACTGGCTCATCTTGATGTGGAGGAGTCTCTCCCAGTTTTTGGAACCCCTCTTCCTTTGACTGTGCCTGGCCATCCAATGAAGGAATCCATCTTGTTTTTGTGACCATTATCCAAAGCTTATGACAAAAGGTGATGAAATGGATGAAGATCATAAATTGAGAGCTGATTTCTTGTTCTCTCTTCATCATATCAGGCCAATTTAGCATCCACTTCACTCCGGATGCTGCCGTGATCTGCCTGTTGGTATTCCGCTATGTCCTTCCCTAACTCGTCAACAAGACCCCAAGATCTTTATATTCCTCTACGTGAGGTAGGACCTCTCACCTGACCTGGAGTTGGTAGTCTATCCATTATCAGTTGAGAATAATAACTGTAAAAGGGTAAAGCAAAACTATGATTAGAAGAATTAGGAATGGTGTTATTTTAAAGCCAAATGATCACACGATCAAGCCTCCCTGAATTGGTTTAATGGTTGAGTTGGGGCATATAAACTGTGTTATTGGCTATTTACTGCTCCCACAGTAGCTAGTGACACATGCCATTATGAGACAGATTTGTGTAAAACGGCGCCCTTTCCTTTAATAAAATATAACCTTGTAAAACACTGCTGTTCTTTATTGGCGAGATTCAAAGACTGATTGACTGAAAAGCCAGTTCTCTTTCAAGATTCATTTATAAAGAACATTTGAACGCTTAGACTACAGAAACTGTATCTTAAAGTGATAGTGTGTATTTTTCCTGGCAACAGGAGGCAGTAGATACCTCAATCGTTGCAAGCAAGGAGCATTTTTGTGACCTTACCAACAGAGGCCCATTAGGGTCAATAAACCCTGGGGAGTGCAAACTTTAGCAAAACGACAAGCACATCAGACTCCCTTTCATCACTGGCAACAAGTGAAGAGGTAAATGTGTAAAACAACAACGTTTAAGAACAACAACATTTTTGTAACCATTTGTTACAAATAAGTAAATGACTTTTGTCGTCAAGGGCTCCCGTAGAAAGAAACATGGCATCCAATATGGCGTCACCCAGAGACTTAGACCCGCTCCCATGTGTTTTAGTCCTGAATTTTAGGGCTATGTTACAAAGTATGGCGCGGTATTGGGGCCAAAATTAAGAAGCAAACTACTGCGCTAATAGACGGCAGAGAGAGTGCGTGAACCAGTCAATGACCAGCCGAGGACTGCCAGTCCCTAGCGTATCTAGTAGTAACGCCGGTAAAGGTGCTATTTCTCAGTAAGCAGCGCCAGCCTCAGTTACCAGCGCCAGCTTATCATTAATCAGATCGGTAGTTTGCTTCGGAATTTACATAGCCTCCTGCTGCTGGGCAGTAGTCTAAATTTTGCCCCCCATACAACGCCATAACAAAGCTACCAATATTTTTCAACAACTGGACATCTTTTAATACATTTTCAACAACATTTTGATGGATATTTACAGAGATTGACAGTAAAAACTACACATTGTTACTTTAAAGATTTAGTTCTGACTACACGGCATAAATCATAAAGCTGGCAGTGAAACACTTCCTACCATATATATTAGAATATATTTTAAAACTTTTTATTTCTAGCTGCTTGTTCCATATTCTCTCTAGTCACTTTGAGAACTTTAACTCAGCGGTCAGTGCCAGAGAAGATTTTTGGCAGAGTGACGCAGCTTCATGTCGGACGGGAATAAATGAATTGTTGAAAATCTGCCATTTGATGCTTCAGCTGTTGAAGGCTTTACATTTAGTATTCAGAGCAATGGAGGGATAAAAAGGGCGGCTGGAAGGCAGACGTTAAACTGTGAGCAGTTTGATGAAGGGCAACATTAAAATACAACAATAGCATATCAGATATATTGTGAAGTCTTTCTAAAAGCAAAAGAAGAAAGTCAAACGAACATCTTTTTAGTCAGGTCAAGGACTTCTGCCATCAGTGGCAAGCTTTGTGTGACAAAGGAAAATACCAAGGGTGCACACACACACATACACACACACACACACACACACACTCGCTCTTTAGAGTGTTTGTTGTCGTTGTGCCCTGCTGAGTAACTAGACAAGTGACATTCTTTGAATAAAGCATGCAGAAGTCTTGCTCGCTGGCTCCAAGCAAAAATATTCTCTGCTGAATGCCATCTGTGTGTCCCACTCTTTCCCCCCATCCTCTTTGGATGACTAACAGCCTGCTTGTTCAGTATGAGGGTAAATATTAGAAAAGTGCCTTTTTTGAAAAAGTTCAGAAACATTTCTGAGTGTTGTTAAAATCTCACACAGAACGTAGAATATTCAGATTGTTCATTTGTGATATTTTTTACCCAGTTTGAACACTAAGAATTACACAGACCCCTTCTTTCCTCTGGATGTGACAGTGGCGCAAAACGGCCACAAAACATATTACGCGCCAATTAGCGGACAAGTTCCTTTCCACCGGTAGCCAAGTGTAAGATTTTGGACCCAGAAGCGCTCATCGATCAATCAATGTGTTTCAAGTCTATTTTTTTACGCGCTACACAGTGCTTAATTTGAGACGGATCTTGCTGAAACAAGATCCGGGAACTATCTTATTTTGCAAGGACCATTCTAGCAACTGTCTGCTAGGATCCGGCAACTCACGCGACAAACTTGAATACGCACAGGATTCGAATTACGGGTGAGTTAGGGAGCTCCTGGAAGCCCTCAACACACCCAGGGGAGCCCAAAAACGATCCTGGTTCCACTTCTTTTACATGATTCATGTGGACTCTCTGGGGATTATTTTTAGCTGAGAGTCGCAGCGCTCTGATCGTTGATGCGCTCCAGACAGATGCGTCCTGAGCACGGCCACCGTAACATTCTCAAAGTGTCGCCACCTCAAAAACACACAACACGCGATCGTTAATGTCGGCTCATACCTTTCATGATTTCTTGTCTTTTAATTGTGCCTGATGCGTTTTGCTGCTGCGGAACGGAGCGCATCACCTGTTTCGTCCAATAGTGATTTCACCGCACCGGTGCGATCTGCGCACGGCGCGCACTCCACTATATTTGCGGCCTGTAGATCTTTTTGAACTGCTGTTCAAAGATAACTCATGAGGTGAAAATACATGAAGCCAGGTAGCAGTTTTTCTTTAGGACTGAGAGGAGATGCAGGAAGATAATAAACAGACAGGGCAGAAAAATAGTCAAATTAAAACAAGTTTGTTTTTGTACCTGGTGGTTGCAACAAACAGACACCATTGAAGACAATCAGAAGTGACGAACAGAAAATGAAATAATTCTTTCAATGTTTAGATCAGCAGGAATAAGGAACAAAATCAGTGTAAAAGATCCAGAAACTTTCAAAATAAAAGTCACTTTCAGAACATCTTTTCTGGTGAAACTTCTGTAACCGATGTAAACAGAAGAAAAAATAAACCACAGCACTTTTAGGATACATGCAGCTGCCTTCTTGCTTTTTATTGTGTCGACCTCTGAAATCACGTGTGCTGTTGCAATTCCCCTGTGATTTTGTGACCTCACGGGATCAGCTGTGTGGAACGCTTTCACTCCCATTCCACATCAGTATTGTTCCCGGTTGGGAAAGAGTTCACTGGTAAAATGTAGGTATTTCGTTGTTCATAGGGATTTCCAGTATTCTTGTGAGTTCAATGACGAGATCTCACACGCTCTTCTGATATATTTGAAAGGTTTTAAGGCATTAGCATAACTTCGTCTTAACAGAAGTTCGTGGTGACCATAATTTCCATTCATTCATCCATTTTCCTACAGTAATCTGTGGTAGGGTTGTGGGGGCAGCAGCCTTAAGTCTAATTTATACTTCTCCATCAGCTCCACGAGGAAGAGCATGATGGAGACGTTTGGCCTTCAGAGTTCTTCGTCTCCTGGGGAGTGTTGCAAAGCAATTCCCCGCCAGGACAGCAGAGGGCGTAGCGCTGTTCCGGGGTATCCTGTCATGTATATGGTCAAGATAGTGTGTTTATATTGTGTTTGTAGCATTTAAGAGACTTTTAAATACGGTCAAATTTCTCTCTCATCCTCCTCCACCTCTTCTTGCGCTTGCCACCTCATTCAAAACCCACGTTTCCCGTCATTGTCGTCTACGAATAAAATGCTTGCCGGATATCTTTTCACTCCTCCAGTCATGGGTGATTAAAATGTTCATATTTCTAGAGTTTTACAGCGGTGGATTCTTCAAGCTGCTTCGTGTCTGCTAATAGAAATCTTTGGCTCTCTTTATGTTTTTGAAGGCGCAATGGCAGCACTGGTGTCCCGCCCAATCACACGCTTGCATTCTCCGTCTCGTTGGATGGATGTTTAGAAAAAAGAGCTCGACTCCATCTGTCATTGCAAGCCTGCTGGAGAGCCCTTGATAGGACGGATAATGGTCCGAAGAGAGGCTCAGACGTCCCTCTCCCCAGCTAATTGGGCCCATGCCTCCGGGCAAATCCTAAGCCGTTCCCTGGCCAGCCGAGAAACATAGTCTCTCCAGCATGTCCAGGGTCTTCCCTTAGGACTCATCCTGGTGGATGTGCTGAGAGGCATCCTGACCAGATGCCCGAGCCACCTCAACTGGCTCCTCTTGATGTGGAGGAGCAGCAGATCTACCTTAGGACCTCATCGCTGAAACTTGTAGTCTCAGAACAGTCACAGGACGGAAAAAATGTACAGTAAATACTGTTACATATTTAGAAAAAAATGTGAGCAGAACCTTCTGGATTTAGAAGGCCAAATAGAAAGTGGATTTTTTTTTCTGTAGATGAAAGGTCACTATGTTGATCAATATATAGGTGAAAATTGACCCTTTTGGTACGTTACAAGGGGATTGCTTAGTTTTGATTTTCTACTACTTTAAATTAGCTTACACGGGACAAGTTTATCATCCATTGTAGAATTTTACTTTTGCTGATATATCGATATGTTAACTGTGATCCAACAGTTTTGGTATTTATACTTGTAGAGTTAGACTACAGATGTATTTGGGGGTTTTAATTATGATCAATAAGATGTGAGGATTCTATATAAATATAGAATATCAACCTGATTGGTCTTTGAATGTTTAACCAGAAGAAATAGGTTTCTTTGTTTATTCAGGGATCGTAACACACTTCGTATTAATTCAGACAGAGTCAAGTTTAGAAAAAGTAAGACATTTATTTTCTAAACTATTAAAAACGTGACAACTAGGAAACATCTTTATGTGATGGATGAATCTAAGTGGATGAAATGTGAGGTGTGATGATGTGTGAATGTGATGTTATCAGAACCCTCGTATCTGAAGAAATTGAGTTCTGAGTGGGATTAAATTTGGTCTGCATTAAACTAGAAAGTTGATTTCTTATAAAACGGCATCAGACGCAATCATGCTGTGTCTACCTCACCCTTTTTTGGAGACACTCTTCTCAGATCCAGAGGTCAGGAAGGTCAGATGACCTCTGGGCACCGAGGTTCAGTAGATTAACCGCAGTACCGACTACTCCAGTCCAGTGATGTCACCAGGCACAACAGGTTGGAACTAGTTTGCATCTAGAGCAGCTGTTTCTGAATAGCTGAAGGAAAAAGTTGTTGTGTCAGCTTTGTAGCGTGCGAACAGGAGAAGAGTTTTCCTCCGGTGGCCAGTCCAGAGTCTGCTCAACTGACTCACTCAGGAAGTGAGTCCTGTTTTACTAATAGCCATGTTTTGACTTACTGACAAATCAGAATTTGACATGTAAATGGGTTTTGCCAACAAACCTCAGAAACCACACCTAAATCAGATACAGGAGCTCTGATTTGTGGACCAGAAAGCAATGTGTCATGAGATTACTTTAACCTTGTCATCGTCATGTGTCTGAGTATGTGAACTGTCAGTAGATAGTGATTCACTTGTTAAATCAAACTTTACTAATCATAACATAATAATATTCATTTCAACTTCAGTAACCTAAGCACAGATTAATCAAAACATTGTTATTATTCTTCAGCCATTATTGTTCATTCAACCATATGATTATTTACGTATTTCAATGCAATATCCAGTGTTTGTTATTTTAACAGTTCATTCTTATAAAAGTTCATTCTTCTTGTGATGTGAAGCAGATAAAGATAAGAGGAAACTTGAGAGGGACCTTGGTCAAACAACAGTATCTTTCTCGCAGATTAAAGGCTCCAGTTAAGACGTATGTTTCCATATGACCGGATACTGAAGAGGTTAAACTGTTGATGAAAAACTGATCATTTCTGGATGCTACATACTCATAAATGTATTTTTATTTATTATTCATGTAGTAAAGATGAAAATTTTAACCTTTAAAGATCACTTAAGCTTTTTGGAATATCTCCCTTTTTTTCCATGAATCACTCTTGGACCTTCAGACAAACGCTTGCAATAGATGACCCCATTTTGTACGGATCAAGTTGTGTGAAACGAATGGGAACATATTAATAAAATAAATAAGCACTAACTCATTCTAATCTTCACTACAGACGATCTTGGGTTGCAAAATTCTCTAAATTCCAAAACACACACAGTCTGCTCTGTCAGTGTGTGCGAGCTCTGGCTGCCATTCGAAGCCTTTGTGTATGTTTTTATGGTGACAAATAAAACACTCTGATTCTCCATTTGAGGCTGGCATATGGACACATGCTGCTCATCTGTTATCTCTTGCATTCCCTGAATCCCATAGACGGCTAATCTTTAGGACAATACGTGTTTTGTTGTTTGCTTTTGTTTGATGCTCAACTAAAACCTTCACTGCTTTCAAAGTTATTCTGAAGGAAGACCATTATGGGTGTTGTTTGTGAGATGATTGTGGATTATGAAATGGCAATAATCAAAAGGGGGACTTGGACTATGGAAATGGTCCTTATTCTTAACCATGGATTGGTAGTTTCTTATAACAAACCAGTACTGTCAAAAAGGTTGACCACATTCTTTAACTACTGACTCAGGCCCTGGCCACACGTAGCCGGGGATCTGCCAAAACGTAGATATTTTTCTATGTTTTGGCCTGTCATCCACACGAAAACTGAGTTTTTTCACACGAAAACGGATCTTTTGAAAAACTCCGGCCAAAGTGAAGATCTGCGTTTTCTCCGTTTTGGGTGTCTGCATGTGGACAGACAAAACTGGAGCTTTAAGGTCCGCAACGTCACTTTCTGCGACAAAAAAATGCTGACATCACGTGTGCGACCTGTGTTTACACTAGTCGACAGCATGGATGCCCTCAGAGCTGCGCTCGCTTTATCAATTGTCCAAGCGCTTTTTGCTTGTTTGTTTTTGCAAGCGGAATTACTGCTCCTTGCGGAAGACCACAGGTGAAGGACGAGGTTAAGAACGGGGGAAGTACTGCCGCCTACAGGTCTGGCATGTCCGTAACAACGTATTTATCCGGGTACGTGTGGACAGAGTTTTTTTTTTAAACGAGGTGGTGTGGATACTCGTTTTTTTAAAAAACCTGGCTACGTGTGGACTAGGCCTTAATTACCACAACAGCATCCTCATTATTGTTTCAGATCACATCAACAGCTTTGAAGCAATTCTAAAAGGGTTACCAATAAACTGATTTATTTTTAAATTTCAGTCTGGCAGACTTTCAAAGCTTCAAGACTGTCACTAAACCCATTTTTATACCATTTTTGTTCCGTGGCAGGAGGAACTAATATGTTTTAATAATCCGACTGTAGCTACTCCTACTTAAATGACTCAGTAGGGAGCCTAAGCCTCCTCCCTTTCCGGTGGGCTCATGTGTCCCCAGAAGAACGAAAAAATTAATGCAACAAGGCTAAAAACGCTATTTTCTAATCCACTTTGCCTTACGACCTGGATCACACATATGTTGTTCTGCAATTTAAATGAAAAGTAATGATGGGTGTTTCAACCATGCCAGTCACGTACTTTGAGATTTATCAGCTTGTAAATTTCGTAATTAGCATGACTACACACCAGAAATCAGCACGTCGCATGTGTGACATCACCACATAATCTCCTCTCCCCAACGTATCTGCTTCTTACCAAATAACCAGATTTATGGTGGCTCTTTCCGCCTGTGGAAAGTTTGCTGAACTTACAGCCCTTTCCCATCAGTTGTCTCCGTGTCTTGTTCGATTATGTCACTTTCATGATGAGCATTTGTAGTCCTGGACTTATTTTCACACAAAACCTAAAATTGCGTTTCCCCTGTTTGAAAATTAGCACATTATTGGTACCAGAATGTGTTTTTAAAATTCACAAACATCATGTGAGAAATCCATGGCACAAAACAAGCAGAAATAGAAAATAGCGTTTTTAACCCCACTGACTTGCATTCATTTTGTCGTTCTTCCAGGGACCAATGGTCTGGAAGTAGATGGCCTTGACCTTCCTATTAAATGTGGCTAATAAGGTGCTTTTTCAACACCTGTAGTGTTTTGTCTGTTTAAATTGAACCTAAGTTCATTCTACCCATTGGTTTGGTTCATTTTTGCAGGCCAGATTCTATCTCTGTCTACAGTACATTCAATCACAAGTCAGGACCTTGTTAGGGTTAAATCTGTGACTTTTAAACAAGAGGCTAAAGAATTGAATATACTTGCTGTTTGGCGATGCGTGCATGTGTTTAAAATGGCTGCTTCACGTAACTTGCGTTGATTTGAAGCATCGTTTGTGCACGTCCCCCGAAATTAACGCAACACATTTGAATGCCGCAACATACAAGTAACCAGTAGGCAGAGTTGACAAAACAAGAGGGACACACTCACTGTGGTGACTTGGTCTCTAGTTAAAGTTAAAGTCCCATTAGTCATTACACACTGGTGAAATTTATCTCCGCATTTGATCCATCCACATGGGGAGTGGTGAGCTGCAGCTGTGGCCGCGCTCGGGAACTATTTGGTGGTTTAACCCCTCTAATCCAATCCCTTAAAGCAGGGAAGCATCTTGTGTTTGACCCAACCGAGATCTCACAGTCCCAGGGTGGACGCTCTACTACTAGGCCACTGAGTAGGTCGGCAAGTTTAGACACAACTGCTGTCTTTTGATCTGTCTTGATCTCAAAAATAACAGGTTTTCTTCTAATGACACCATGTTTGTCTTGGTTGTACCCACCTAAGGGTAGCCTTAGGCCTGGTCTGATTTAAGACCAGACACGTTGTCACATTCTGCATCATTTATTGGGAGACTATTTAAAAGGGCATTGCAGTAGTCAAGGTGGGAAATTATCACAGACTGCACCAGAAGCTGGGAGGTGTATGGGGTTAGTAAGGCTTGCTTTTTCTTACACTAAAAACCTTCTCAGCATCCTTGTGGAAGAGTGTCCACCCTGGGGCTGGGAGATCAGGGTTCAAATCCCAGTCAGGTCATACCAACGACCTTAACAATGGGACCCAATGCCTCCCTGCTTGACACTCAGCTTTAAGATTGGGGGTTAAACCACCAAAAAGTTCCCAAGCGCAGCTCACCGCTCCCCATGGTGGTGGGTCAAATGCAGGGATTAATTTTTTTATGGGACTTTACCTTAACTTTAAAATTTGTACAGTACCACAAATGAGCAACTGCGATAACTAAACTTAACTCGATATCAAAAGGTCAGCATGTCATCGATCAGTATGCAAGTTTCTAGCTATCTTTGACGGAGCAACAGCTAAGATTAACACTAGAGCTATGGGTTCTTTTCAAATATTGTGCTACATAGTTGGTTTGGCAAAGGATTTTGGCATACAATGGCCAGCCAGATAAAAATAATCCTGTGTCACATGCATTAATTGTTTTGTGTAAATCTAGTCTGAATGCAATAAAGGAAACGGAAAGCATCCACAAAGGAAAAATAAAATGTTAAGAACAGTCATTTATCATGGAACTCTTTCACTGTAAGAGCTTATGCATATACAAAAATTTATAATATATGAAATGCTAGCATATATTAAAAGGCGTTTCTATTAAGGATGCGTTAAAAAAGTGAAATAAAAATGTTACCATATTTGATTATGATATTTTTGGTCTTCCTACATTATCCTGCTCTTTGGTGTACTCTACAACTTAACTTTCTCTTGGATTATCCGGGAGTATTTGGGATAATTATGCATTACTTTTAAAACCTCTGCAATGTAATTTGAAGATTGAAATTGTGTCTTGAATTTAAATGGCTGTTGCATTTGAATCACTTTGATCTGCGTTGTTTAAAATAAAACCTATTCAGCAAGAAGAATGTATCCTATGCATTAAAAGAATGATATGTAGAGGATCAGTAGTCCGTGAGATCCGGGAGCTTTGCTACCACTATGTGTTGATGCCATTAGCACATTCAATCTCAGAGATCATAACTAATCTTTAGAATTAATTAAAAATGTATTTTTGTCTTTGCATACTGGTGTAATTGAGCTTATGCCGGCTCAAGTTTCCACTGACGATGCTAATCCCCTTGTAAAAATTAAACTGGAATTCTACAAATCAACAAGATGCTCTCCCTTTCTACTCATAATTATTTCATTATGCTGAGCCATGGGTGTTATCTGGGAAGAATTGATTGTAGCAGCTGGCGACCCGGCCGACATGATGAGGCCACTGTTTATTTGTCTCTGATGGGAAATGCTTTGGTTATTATTTTCCTAACTGAACCAATTGACTTGGCCAATTAAACTTTAAGAAATTTTAAAATGAAAGTGTAGGGTCTTAGGAAGTGTTTTTCAGCTGTCTGAATGTGTTTTAGGCGTTAATTTACTGGCTTTAGTAGTACAGCAAAGTTTATTTTGATAGAAGGAAATTATGGGGAAACGTGGGTTTAGAGATGATGGCAGCATAAAAAGGCCAAGGAGAATAAAAGCCAAATTTTTTGGTGTTAAAGTCTCTGAAATACAAATACATAAAAGTAAATACACTGTTGTTGACCAGAGACATGACTGCGGTGGTGGGTGGAAACCCCCCATGTCCTCATGGGGAATTGCATTGCAACACTACCCAGGCAACGGAAAAGTCTCTGCACATGAACTGATGAAGAAGTAAAACCTAGGCTTTATTTCGTAACCATTCCACAACAGCAGAACTTTGTAATAAAGTATCATGTAGCTAGCCAACAAATCTTGACAGATTGTAGCAAAAGTAGTGGTGGGCATAGATTAATTTTTTTAATCTAGATTAATCTCACTGTAATCTTGGAATTAATCTAGATTAATCTAGATTAAAATGGCTCATTCAAATTCTGCCAAAGGCGTATGTGTGTGCTACCTAGATAATGAATAAAAGCAAGTCTTTGAGAATGGAGGCGTATTTCTTGTTTCAATAATGCATCACAGACTGATAAAGCAGTTTTACTACGATAACTGATGATGAAAATAAATAATGATCAATAGGTATTTTTGTTTAATAGCTGTTTATTCAGTTCAACAAATTCTGCCCTGTGGGTCTACATAATAGGTCATGATTAACTATTTACAGTCAGTAGCATTTGATCAATCAGTCCAAGCTCTATTTCTCCTTCTTCCACCAGTCACTCAAGCAGACCGGCTTGTTCACATTATCTGGTGACAAATTAGATCTTCTCTTCTGCACAATATGGCCTACTAAAGAAAAAAGTATATATATATATATATATATACACACACACACACATACATACATACATACATACATACATACAGACATACATACACACACACAAACTATCTGGCCTGGGGAGAGGGTTAAATTTCTGGGGTGCCCTTCCAATGCCCCCCTTTAGTTTGCATGTAGGATTGCCTCTGGTGAATAGGAGCAAGAGCTGGAAATGATGCCACAGCTCACCTGTATGAGCAGAAGCCAACTGTTGCTGTTGTTGTCTCTGAAAACGGCAAGGGGAGTTATCCTAGCTCAACTTTTCTAAACAAATATAAAAATTTATGAGTAAAACGTTTATTATTACAGGTGAATTTGAGTCGAAGCCACATGAACAACGACCTGTAGAAACAATTTATCACTTTATCACAATAAACAGCTGCTAAAAGAGCTAAACTTAGTTGGAAACCGCACCTGTCTGAGAAAGTCTTGTCTCGGTTTTCTCACATCCGAGCGCTGCTTTGGCCGCGGACGGTGAAGTGTGGCCCGGGGAAAGCCTGGCTGGAAATGTCGGAGGTAAACAAAACAAAATAAAAAGAATGAAAGTTGGATTTATGGATTAAACTCTGGTGAAATTACATAAATTATTTACTTGTCCCGTGCAATGAGAAGGGAGAAGCGCTGCTGGTGGCGAAGGTGCGACTGTTCGGCTGCATGGGGAACATTAAACTCCGCGAGCCTGGCGTCCGTCCATACGTACGATGATCCGCGCCGAGTATACATCCGCGCCAACCAGGTATCCATCCGTGCAATGTGAAAGTCATCATAGCTTACTTAGTATAGACCCAGATCCCAACCCAACTTTGAGAATAGATTAACGGCGTCCTTTTTTTTTTATCGCGCCCACCCCTAAGCAAAAGCAAAAGGAATTTTGCTCTGCAGGTTAGTCTAGCCACATGGGGTATTTTTTCTCTTCTTGCACTTACAGAGCACAGTCGCTTCTACTTTGCTCCCTTATCTGCTTTTTCCCAAGGCTCTTTTTGTCCCGTCTGCCTACAGAGCGCGTCTCTGCATTTCTTCTGGAAATCACTATTTTTCAGAAATGGATTTAATTAATTGGTCATTCAACGCGATTGATAAGATTTTTTCTACGATGAGAATGGAGGGGGGGGGCTCGTGCTTGCCCTCACGGGACACACGCAGCGGGATATATGCTCGATTCCTGGAAGAAGTGGAATGTCATCTGTCTCTCTCAGCTGTCCATTGAGGACGTCGAAGATGTGTGGATATTTGGCCTGATGATCGCTGGATTTCTTCTGATTGGAGTGGGAGGATATCTGGTTTTCCGAAAAATTGGGATGACGGGAGCGATTGGAGGGCGACCCGCAACCATGGACGGCACCGTCCGGGTGGAGACCTCACAGACTGGGACGTTACTCGAGGCGAATCGCAAGCTGGACAATGTCTTAGCTGCGTTACCGGTGTTAGTGCGCAAAATGGATGTCATCTCGGAGAGGGTCACCGGACGGTGTGGAAATGTTTAATTACCGAATTGGCTTCACTGGAGGATTTAAATGATCAATACAGACTTTAAGGCAGAGAGGAAAATTATCTCTGCCTGACCCAAACAAAGTCCTGTTATCCAATCTGATGCCATAAGCAGCCTTGGAGTTGCGTGCATAAACCCCCACGATGGAAGGAATGCAGGCAAATGCTGTGAAACCCTACCTACACCCCCGCCTTCAGATTGTGGTCTCCGCATCGAGGTCATCAAGATGGAGGCACTCACTGTGCTTTGTGCTTTCCCATGACCTCCCACCCACCTGTGGATTCAGTTGGCCGAGCGCCACACAGGCTGCTCCCGCTGAGGAAACCAGGGTCTCAGCCCCTCCCCCCTACCTACCAGGTCTCATGTTGTGAACTGTGACGTTCGTGCTTATATGTAGAGGGGTTTTTTGCATAGTAGAGCTACACCCTGCCGGTGTAACTCTGTTAATGCCTTTTTCTCCCTCCCCGAACTCTCCTCATGTAATCCCCTCTTCATCTATTGAAATGAGCGCCGTTATGGCTGCTCTCGTGGTCTGCCTGTATCTGTCCTGTCTAAATGTGTGTGTGTAATCTTGGTCAGGCTGTTCTGTGGAGTCAAGTTCCTATGCTCTGGTTTGCTGGAGCACTGGCAATAAAATTCTTTCTGATTCTGATGCCATTGGAGACTCAGCAGGTCTACCATTGGCCCCAGCAGTTCTGTATCTTGCCAGTCACAGAACTTTATCTGTTTGGTGGGCGGGGGGTAGTGACGAAGCCGAACAACAACAATGGCAGTGGCATAAACTTTGAACTATTTAGACTTTGGCTTCTTTCTGAGTCAAAAGCAGATAAAGGTATGTACTTCATTTAGAAAAAGGATGTATTTGCATCTTCTTCAACAGCGTATGGCAGACTGCCCCGTTGACTGACATCCATAGTGGTGTGTACGTCACGGTGTGCATTGTCCAATAATGTGCTGAGACAGTTTGAACGACAACCATAGATTCCGCCTCACAACTGAGATCTGTCTATGGGTCGTGGCCAGACTATGTTTTCACATATTTAGGATGGCTTGCCAGCCTATCCCTTAGCAGCTCTTTGCCGTAATCTGACACTTACTTTATAATCAATAACCGTGCCAAGTGAAGCCACATTTCCTTTGATGTCTCTGTCACATCATCCTACCTGATGTGCTTTTTTTTTACCCCAACACGGTTTAATCCTCTCACCTTGGTATTTCTGTTTCTCGCCCTGCTGAGCTGCCACGCGCCGCACTAACAAGCTGCATGTCTTTTGGGTCCTCTCAGCCCCCATCATCTGCGATGCCATAAATGCACCTGGCTTTGAAGTGCAGCGCAGCAACAACAAGTCATTTAGTCGTTGCGGTTCACCGAGCAGGCCGTTTGTTAGTTAGCCCCTGGGTACGGCTGTCTACAGCAGGCTGGCGAGGACAGCTGAGCTCTAAAATGCTTACAAAAAAATTTCAACCTTTTATGTATTTTCAGCAAAGCTACACAAACATGACAGTTGCACATGTCAGAAAAGTTAAATGCAAGAAAGAAGTGTGAAGCAAATTAGATAGACAGTGGTTTGATTGTGATTATCAAGCATTTGTCTTTTTTCTCTGACTACCAATTTCCCCTGAGACTGATTCCCTTTTTCATTCTGTCACGCTCTGAAGCCTACATTACTTTAGTTTTTTCCATTCTTGCTCACCTTTCTTGCTTTATTTTGTTCGTTTCTCCACTAAGACAACCTTGTTGTCACACTGTTAAAAAAATAAAAGAGAAGAAAAACAATTTAATACTGAACAAGGGCGTTAAAGTTCTTTAATCCCAAATACTGGATGGATATCACGCTCTGGTGATTTTCTGGGTGCATGCTTGTTTTCTGTTTGTGCCTAAAGCCCTCCCCACCCTATGAAATGTGCTTTTACTACAGTTTTAAGAGAGAAATTTCCATTATTACTGGCTGGCTTATCTATGTTGCTTCAACACTTTCATAAAAGTAGTTTCATTAAATTGTTTTTGTTTTTTTTAGACATAGAACATTTCAAGATGTTTGACAAAAAAGACTCCTTGACCGTTTGACCGAAAATAGTCACTTGCTTGTGGGAGTTTAGTGCATCACTTTTTGGCTAAATAAAGACCTCACTGAAGTCAAAAGTCAAGCTAGTGCAGAGTTAGGGGCAGCAGTAGCTCAGGAGGTAGAGCGGGTTTCCTCATGATCAGTCATGGGCTTGATTCCAGCTCCCGCCAGGGGTATTCTGCAGTTTCGTCCAGAGGGGCAGACGGCACCAAATGGCAGCCTCGCCTCAATCAGACCACCCGAGGGCAGCTGTGGCTACATAATAGCTTACCATCACTGGCAGTGTGTGAATGTGAGAGTGCGTGAAAGCGTCGTTGAGTGTCCTAAAAAGCGCTATATAAGTTTGATGTATTATTATCATTATAAAATTTTTGAGGTTTTGGTTAAATAACAAAACAAAACAGCAGAAGCAGTTAAAGCGATCAGATCACCAAATGTGTAATTGAACTGGCTGTCCGCATTGAAGGCACCATTTCGCTGAGACATGGTCGCAGGTTTGAATACCAGCTGCAACCCTTCTGCATGGAGCTGGCTTGCTTTCCCCACTGCAAGTCAGTTTTTCCTGGGTATTGTTTCCTCACACAAGCCCAAAGCATGTATGTTGGGTTGATTGAAGACTCTAAATTGTCTGTATATGTGAGTGTATGTGACTGAATGTCTAGGATGTATTGGCGACCCATTCAGGGTGTCCCCCACCTCTTGCCCAATGACTGCTGGAGTTTGACACCAGCTGACTGTGACTGAGAATTTGTTGATAAAAAATGTGTTTTTCAGAATTGTGTAGAATTTGTTAGGGTTGGAGTATGGATTAGGATTAGGGTCGTGAGTTAGTTTTTAGTGGAATTCCCCTGCCCCCTGATGGCTTGCAGAGTTTGGGATGGGAACCAAAGGTTTGCACGCTTACTCGATATCAGGTCCAATCTTGAGCACCTGGTATCTGTCTTCATGGGAAGTTCATGCGCAGGTGGTTGTGCCGAGAGGCCGTCAGCAATGAACCTATTGAACTGAGGTGTGCTGTGTAAGGTGCAATGAGACAGTTAAGTTCTGTGGATGCATGTACCCATGTTACAACCCCTCAGATGGAAGAAAAGGAGGGGAGATGCAACACGAGAACCACAATGAAGTGACAAGACACAATCAACCTTTCAAAGTATATATCAGCTTTTATTACAAAAACATTGCTGAGTGGGGGGTTGAGAGGGACAGCTAGGTGGTGCCAAATCAAAGAAACCAGCAAAACAAAACCAGGCCTAGCTTTCTAGCCATCTTCAGAAACCAAAACTTAACTAAAACTCCATCTGTCTTGTCTAACAAAAATGGGGGTTAAAACCATACAAGGGTGGCACCATCCTGTCTTCCTAGTGTTTATTAGCCTAGTGAACTAGACCAAATTCTTGCTTTGCAAAGTTTGGTCTAGGCATGCTCCACTGGAACCTCTGCAGCCCCAACAGCATTCTAGCTGGCCAATCACAGCTCTCTAGAGGGGTTTCAAACACATAAAGAGCTGTGATTGGCCCATAATGGTGGGCCAGTCATAGTGCTCTATCTGCTTAGTGAACAAATCACAGAGCTTTATCCGCTTTGTGGGCCAATCAGGGCACTCTATATGCCTGATGGGTGGGATGATGCAACAGAGTGAAACAAGAGTATGTCACATTCATTGTCCAGTAGCATGCGGAGATCATTTGAAAGACAACGGTCGAACCCGCCCCACAACAGAGAGCCGTCAATGGAGCGTTGCCAGACTAAATAATACATTTATTTAGTCTGGCTTGCCAGACTAAGTGTTTATAACAGAAACTACGTGTTGAAAATGTGCAGGGTACCCCAAACTTACCTAACAACCCCCCACCACAAACGTTCAAACCAAAGACAGGCTCCAGCTGCAACACAGTTGAGTCAATCAGCAACAGGTGCCAGGGAGAGAGAGAGAGTCACGGTGCTTGTACCCAGCCTTTATAGTGACTCCTCGGCTTCTGATTGGTCCAGCAGAGACCTTCGGGGATCCAGATTGGTCTGTTGGCAAAGGGCTGGGCACTTCATTAGCCAATCCAGCTCCAGCAGCACCAGCAGTCCTCTAACCAGGCTCTGCACCTGGGGATGACAAACACAGCCAGGAAAAGAAATACATGTCAGTGCCGGCTGGACATGTAACACAGTACCCGTGAAATCTAAACAGTGCTTTGAGTGTTTTGTCATGTGTTGTGCTGAGTAATTAAAAGAAAAAGAAAAAAAGGGGGAGGAGTATGATAAAAGGGCAGAGCCAGGTTATTGGGCCTTAAGGTTAGGATACAGGAATGGGGCCAGATATATAGGCCGTAGAGTTAGGGGAAAGGGGCTGCGCCAGTTTTATGGACCTTCAGGGTTAGGATAAAGGAAGGGGGCCCAGATATATAGGCCTTAGGGTTAGGATGAATGGATGGGGCCAGTTTTATTGGCCATAGTGTTAGGATGAATGGATGGGACCAGATTAATGGGCCTTACGGTAAGGGGAAAGGGACTGCACCCGTTTCATCAACCTTTAGGGTTAGGATAAAGGAAAGGGGGCCAGATATATAGGCCATGAGGTTAGGATGAATGGATGGGGCTAGATTAATGCCTGAGGGTTTGGGGATAGGGACTGAGCCAGTTTTATGGACCTTGGGGGGTTAGCATAAAGGAAATGGGCCCAGATTAATGGGCCTCAGGGTAAGGGGAAAGGGATTGGGCCAGTTTTATGGACTTTGGGGTTAGGATAATGGAAAGGGGGCCAGATTTATGGGTCTTTGCATTAGAGGAAAGGGGCCGAGCCAGTTTTATGGACTTCAGGGTTAGGATAAAAGAAAGGGGGCCAGATTTATGGGTCTTTGGGTTAGGGGAAAGGGATTGGGCCAGTTTTATGGACTTTAGGGTTAGGATAAAGGAAGGGGGCCAGATTTATGGGGCATGGGATTAGGATGAATAGATGGGGTTGGATTAATGGGCCTTAGGGTTAGGGTTAAGGTTGGAGATGAACTAACAAATCTGTTTTTCTAAGTATCATTAATATCCCAATTTCTAAAATTACTTATTATCAACAAGAAACCACATCCCAGCCACTGTCTCCTTAGGCCAATGTGATGATTGGAGGAGCTCCAAAGTTGGGGTCAGCCCTATGTTTCACAGCTGTGGCAAAGATACTTGAGCAAGCTTAAAATTACACCACATTAAAATACATTTTTTGTGTTTTTGTTTAAAAATACAAATAATTGTTGTTTCAACTGTTTTCTGAAGAGTGTTTGAAAGAATGCCATTACTTCCTTCAGCGCTCACGATCTAATTGCCAGTCTGAGGGCAGCCAAGACCATTGTTTACTCCTGACCTGTCAAACCATCATAAATGTAGACAAAGTCCGAGAAATAAAGAGTAGTGGAAAAAAAATAAAAGTCGTAATTTGCTTAGCTGCTGAATATAAACTGTCTCCAAACTAATGGTGCTCAGGAGGGTGTGTGTGTGTGTGCCTTACTTAAGTTTTACAGAAACAGCACAAAAAATACACTTTACAAAGTAAGAGTCTAATCCTTGTACATATGTGATGCAATGAAAATTAATTAGACATAGGCATGTGGGTTGAATATATTTTATAATGAGTTGCCATATACTGACCTCAGGTTTAAAATAATTTGGCAAGTCATTGTAAAATGTACAAACTATCAAAGTGGATAGCAAATTAGTGTTTTTTAAATGGATGGAACTCACTGAGTCAGAACTGGTCTTTGAGTGAACTTCACAATGAGACAATTCTATACATTAACCCACTCTTTATGAAAGTGAACTGAATTAAAAAGCTCACTCTTGATTATGAGCAGGATTACTGCCAAATGAGTTCTGGACTCTGGAGTGATATTGGCAGAAGAACAAATTTAGTAAACTGAAGTAAATTAAACCTTTTATTTTTTTAACACTTCTTTTATTTAACAAGGCTAGAGGCTGGCTCAGCCACGCATAGATTAAATAAAAAAGCAGTAATAGAGTGTGATGACACCATTTTCCCACTTCTTACTGGCAGAAGTTTGACTTGCATACAATAGCACAGCGATCAGTCGGTGCATCTGTTTCCTCAACCGTGTTGTTAAGGTTTATGTGTAACATATGATTCACCTAAAGGTGATTTTGTGGTTTTAATGTGTGAAAACAAACAGTAGCACAATGTTCATCCAACAGAGGGTTGTAAATAGATAATTCACAAGAAATAGGTGGATAAATTGCTATACAATGGCTCCAAATTTCAATGTTTAGACACACATAGGTATGTTTCATATATTGGGCCATTTTCTGTTCTAACCGGACTTTGTAAAAGCAGTAGACACCTGTCTGATGTAGGATCAGGACTGGTGTTGATCAAGGGCAGCACAAATAAAGCATAAAATGACCATTTCTTTTATTTTTGAATTTAAGTTTGTCCACGAATGAACTAACGTGTTCATCTAGCAGCACTTTCAGGCGTTTGCTAATGCATTCTATTTCCAGACCAACCAAAACAAGGCCAACATGAGCGCTTAGTGTCACCATTTTCATTTTCACATTGTATTAACCCTTCCATTAATCACACGGAGCAGCAACTATGCACGTTTGTGAGACCGTCATCCGTGAGCAGATTGGCTCTCTGGATCATTAATCAACTCAAGGCAAGCCAGTCAAGGGGCTTCAAAAATGTCAAGGAGGAAGGGTTGGATGTTGCCATGCTTTTGAAAGCTCCTACACCAGGGAGCTGATCACAGCACAATGCTCCCGGTGGTCCCAGATGGTGGGAAGAGATCCGAATCACGGGAGAAATGAGAATGTTTCGGAGGAAACCCAATAAAGGCCAAACTTTTCTTTGAATAGTTTTAATGTAATATTAGAAAATAACCGAGCTGTGAATGAAGGTAGTTTTTATAACGAGGTCAAAAAGGCGCCAAACGTTTGTGTACAAAAGACTTCTTATTATCACTCCCATGCAAGACTTCAAAAATCTAATTAAGCGTGGCAGTTTCCAGCTCTAATGTTCACTTCAAGGTTTCAGTAAATATTATGTTGTAGTTACTTAGCTTTGTTTTCTGTTGCTGACAAAAATGCTTTACAGACAGAAAAGCCACAAAAGTATTGCTAAAAAATCAGGAAAGGAGCCACTTGTGAGGTTGTTACGGAGGAAACGGGTCCAGGAGGAAATAACATATCGCGTACACAAGCAACACTTTCAAGTTGCTCCCCCATAAAGTCCTGGGGTGGTAGGCCTAGACGGACATGCTTGGAACACCGTCAGAAGGCAACCAGTAGGTATCCTTTTTGTTTTTTATCACCTGTTTATGGTCCATAATCTTATATTTTCTACCATGTTAAATAATTTAATTCCTTGGAAATCTTTCTTGTTCTAAAAAATGTAACATTTATCATAGCCTGTTTATTTTTAATTCTGCATCATCACTTTATTGTAGAACCTTATTCCATTTGTGACACTTTTTTAGTAGAAGTCATATTACTTGATCTCAGTGCTGTCTTTTATACTTATCAATAACAAAACTCCTCCTAAAGGAATGGATTACTCATTTAATCATCTTATTTGCAGTGGTCTCTAGAAGGACTGAATGCCTTGCAGGCAATACTCGGGGCACAAAAATGCCCACAAACCTCTGGTGCAGCTGACCAAATCTGCAACATTACAGCTGAGCTTCAGACGACGGTTTGGAGTCTTTTTTACTGAACTTTGGTTCCCTGGCAAGACAATATTTGTAAAGGTCCATTTTTTATTTATTTATTTTTTATTATTATTATTTTTTTGACGGGTGATTTTTGTCAAAGGCCAACACATACAGCAACTGTCTAGTTGTTCTTTAAAGTTCTACTTTGAGAGATAAAACAGACCAAACCGTCTCAGAAATACCCTAGACCGATATTTAACAGTCTTTTAAAGGATGATCCAAATCTGTTTGGATTCAAACATGCAGGAGAGGAAAGGAAGGTGGTCACGCAAAAAACAAAAACAAAACAGTTTCTGAGGTTCATCGGGTCCTCTAGCTTCCTGTTAGAAGATCATTTCCACGTCGCGCCTCCTCACGAGTCAGCAGACTTTGTGCAGAATTCAGGCTCACAAAGTGTGAGACTTGCGGACGCCTTTGTCCTTGGTCGGAGAATCATCCAGAGATCGACTTTGGTTCGGTTCTGAGTCTGAGGAGCGACCCACTGAGGAGGTGCTTGGAAGACGGAGCGAGGTACATGTTTTGAGCTGTAATTGTTTATTAAGCTGATGTTTTGATGTTTTGTACTTTATTTGTTTAATGTCTGAGTTAAAACTGTATTAAGAATGAACATCTGAATGAATTTTGTGTTCCTCTTTTAGTTTTCACGGTGTACTTACAGCATTGCTTGATTAAATCAGTCAAGTAACACACTGCACCCGTCGAGGCTCTCTTATTTCTTCCTTTATCCGGGGGACTGCTACAATATTTTTTAGTCTGGAAACGCTTCAGTGATGGCTCTTGGTTGTGGGGCGGGTTCTACCGTTGTCTTTCAAACGATCTCCGCATGCTTTTACCTAAATCTTTTATTTTCTTATTTTGAACTTGAATTTGTAATCTTTCATTTGTTTTATGGCATTTTAAAATTGTTTTGATCATTATGATTCAATGGCATTTTAATTAGTTTTGTTTTGATCTATGTGATGCACGTTGTGATTTTCTGTCTGTGATGAGTGTTATACAAATAACATGTACTTACTTACCGGACGACGAATACCATGACGCAGTCATTTCATCAGATGTCGGTAAGCGAGGCAGTCTGCTGTTGGAGAAGGCGAAAATACATCCTTTTTCTATCTGATCCTGATTAGAATAAAGGCCAAGTCCAAATAGTTAAAAACTGATGAAAAAGCCGTTTTAAATGAGCTGTTGCCATCTTGTTTGCATCATCCCACCCACCAAACTAATAGTGCGCCTTGATTGACCCACTAAGCCAATAGAGAGCTGTGACTGGTCCACCATTTTGGACCAATCACAGCCATTTCGGCCGCTTGTATCCGCGATCTNNGTATAAGAGACAGCTCTATCGGTGCTGCCAGAATACTGCTAGGGGGCCGCGATGGTTCCAGTGGAGCATTTCTAGACCAAACTTTGCAGGTTTGGTCTAGTTAACTACAGGCTAGAAATTCAGGCATCTCGCCCGGGATTGGATAACAGCAACACGATTCTACCACTGACTTGCAACATGGATGTTTTATCTCCACATATAACACAAGCCTAGAGGACTTCTGCTGTGAAGTGCTCATGCTAACGGTTAGCTTAAACTAGCCAAGACTTCCGCTACTGAATACCGGACATTAAAACAAGAACAGCCTTCCCCGTTGTGAGTCATGATTGATGAGTCCATGTAAACTAATTTACAGTGTGACGTAGATCTGTGAGGATTTTCAAGTCCTAGCATTTCACGTGTTCTGTCAGAAGCTAAAGCAGAAGATAGCTGTAGGAGACGGTTTTCATGTTCAGCCTGCATGAAAAACTCAGTGACTGTTTATAATGAGAAAAAAACACGGTTTCATGGTTTTTCAGTCAACCGCACCTTTAAAGTGGATCTGGTGTATTTTTAGCTGACCACACCTCTTTTCACATAATGCACTCAGCACAAAAAGCTACTTACAGTACTGTCTCATTGCCAACCTTGTGGATACATTAAAACAACTTTTATTTTCAACCTCGAGCCTTTCTATTAAAAATTTATGGTTTGGTTCTATCTTTTATTCTTTTCATATTTTAATGCTTTATTAAAATAAATTGTATAGTGCCTTGTGAGTTCATAAAAAATTCCTTGATATGTAAACGTAACGAATATCCATCAGCTTACACTAAACATGAGAATTTGAGGCAAATGTATTTTATTTTAGATTGATTGAACTGTGAGCAGACAAGGAAAATAAGGTGGAAGGAGAAAAGTTTGGCAGTTAAAGGATTAGGGTAGGGTTTGCTTTGGATGGCAGAGCAGTCTTAAATACAGCAGAACAGGTACATAAGTCCACCGGCTGTCTGTTAGCCTGAGGTGTTGTATAAATAAGGGATGATCATGGCAACTGGAGCAGGGTTTTCCACATGTGAAACAACCCAGAGGGATTTAACAGGGCTGTGAATGCTGGTTGCCTTATATTCGATGTGCATGTGTGGGCGACCAGGCTTTAGAAGGCATAAACAAATGAAAAAAAGTCTCTTTCTTCGAGAGATTGTCCCTCACAAATATACAGGCACACAAACACACACATGGATAATGTCATCCCAAAAGAGAAGACAAGCCAACTCAGCACGGAAACTTCTTCTTTAGCCGTGAATTTCCGGACATGCTCTCCTCACCTCAGACTCGCTCATTATCTCAGCGTGCCCTTGTTTGACAGTGAAACATTTTCACCGGCGATGACTCACTGCTTCCAGCTGCCCAGTGCCCATGTGTGTGATCATGGCATAAACAGCTTAAACGGGACACAGTGGCTGAATGGCAAGTCACAGCAACGGACTAATTAAGCCTCCGAAACCAAAGCCTGTTAGGGTGTATGAGGGGAATTGTCACAATATTTATTTTTATCTAAACAAGTTAGACCGTACCTTTCTTCTTTTCTCTAACATGGTTTCTCTGCAAGGCTGTGAGATGCTGTCTGGAACAGTTTCCGGGTTTTAATTTGCAGCTTGCACTCATTTGCACTTGAGTTGAACTCCCTATTGGTTTGGTACCTGCTCAGCTAGCTGGTCCCTCAATCAGGGATGTCATTATGTGATTAAGTTCAAACATGCACTCACGCTGCGCTGTTGTGTAGACTCACTTCACTTCGAAACCACCAAAACAACTGTCTGTTGGTTCCACCGGCTGATTGATTAAATTTTACTCAGCTTTCTTGTTTTGTGACCACCCACCAACTTTTCAACAACATCCATAACCTGATTACTTTGATTCGTGAAAATTATTTGTATCAAACTGTTTAATCAAAATAACAAAGCTTGATTGGTACGAAAGCTAGAAAACAGTGGCACGGTGACCAAAATAAAAATTGTTGGCACTGCAGCATCAATCCCATCAGTCAAGCGTTAAATTGTTTGGACAACTGGGGGAGTAGAGGGGGGTGGAGAGTACAGCGGGGATTACAGTCGGTAAGAAGGTTACCCTTGGCCCTGCCTTCAACATGCCTCCATCTAAAAGGCTAGGTTATGTGTGGTTATGCTGCTATAGGCTTAGACTGCTGGAGGACATACTGACTACTTTCCATACTTGACTACTTTCTTCTACTGCTTCCTTCTAACTGCATTATTTCCTGTTACTTCAGCTGTTAACTTTATTTTTTTTCTCCAGAAGAAGCTACAATGGTGTTCTGCTGAGCTGTGGTAGCCTCATGGAAATGGTCGTTGGCTAGCATACTGCTGCTAACCACTTAACATTCTCCCCGTCCTGTTAATAACTTTTTGCTTTCTTTAACATAGAATGTGCTACTACTAGTTCACCTGTTGAACTGATTATAGATCCACTAAATAAAGACAACAAAGTTTACCTTTCTTACTACATTCACTTAAACGATTATTAGGAGCACCACACTAATACGGTGTTTGACCCCCTTTTGCCTTCAGAACTGCCTTAATTAACTCTACGTGGCATTGATTCAACAAGGTGCTGAAAGCATTCTTTAGATATGTTGGCCCATATTGATAGGATAGCATCTTGCAGCTGATGGAGATTTGAGGGATGCACATCCACGGCACGAAGCTCCCATTCCACCACATCCCAAAGACTCTATCGGGTCGATCTGGTGACTGTGGGGGCCGTTGTAGTACAGTGAACCCATTGTCATGTTCAAGAAACCAATTTGAAATGAATGGAGCTTTATGACATGGTGCATTATCCTTCTGGAAGTAGCCATCAGAGGATGGGTACATGGTGGTCATGAAGGGATGGACATGGTCAGAAACAATGCCCAGGTAGCCCGTGGCATTTAAACGATGCCCAACTGGCTCTAAGGGGCCTAAAGTGTTTCAAGAAAACACCCCCCACACCATTACACCACCACCACCACCAGCCTGCACAGTAGTAACAAGGCATTTTGTATCGTGTTCTCATTCTTTTTACGCCAAATTCTGACTCTACCATTTGAATGTCTCAACAGAAATCGAGACTCATCAGACCAAGCAACATTTTTCCAGTCTTCAACCGTCTAACTTGGTGAGCTTGTGCAAATTGTAGCCTCCTTTTCCTATTTGTAGTAAAGATGAGTGGTACCCGGTGGGGTCTTCTGCTGTTGTAGCGCATCCACCTCAGGGTTGTGCGTGTTGTGGCTTCTCAAAGGCTTTGCTGCATTCCTCGGTTGTAACGAGTGGTTATTTCAGTCAGAGTTGCTCTTCTATCAGCTTGAATCAGTCGGCCCATTCTCCTCTGACCTCTAGCATCAACAAGGCATTTTCACCCACAGGACTGCCACAGTAATCCCAGTAACTGAGTAGATTGTCAAATACTCAGACCGGCCTGTCTGGCACCAACAACCATGCCACGCTCAAAATTGCTTAAATCGCCTTTCTTTCCCATTCTGACATTCAGTTTGGAGTTCAGGAGATTGTCTTGACCAGGACCACACCCCTAAATGCATTGCCATGCGAATGGTTGATTAGATAATTGCATTAAGGAGAACAGGTGTTCCTAATAATCCTTTAGATGAGTGTATGATTGACTGACCTTAATGAGTACATTTCTCCTGTTGTGGACAGGATCATCGTTGTTTCTGGGCATGTAATCCCCATCCTCAGATTGGAAAACTCTGGTTTTGTTCTTGAACTAAGGTTAGTTTGTGATGAAGTTCCACTTTATTTTGAACCACTTTTTTGCTTAATTTGCTGCACTTAAAGACACAAAACCGATTTTGGTCTTCCATTTAAAGTTTTTATAAAGCCAGACTCTGTTTTGGCTTTTGCATTACTTGATAAAGTGGATGGACTTAAATGGTGTCTGTTGTGCTAATTAGCTCTACCTCAGAATATGCAAATGCATTGCATCTTCAGGTTCTGGTACCTTTGTTTCATGGACCTCTAATTTATGGCTCAACGACCCCGGGGGATCCAGGGTCCCCAGTTTTAGGGCCACTGTACTAGAATATCATAAAACCTTACAAAGAGACCACCCGATCACAGAGTTGATTGCACCCTATCATCTTCCTAGCAGCAATAAGAATGTTGGTGTTAGTGATAACCTTACATCTACGTAGATTTCTAGCCTATTTTCTCAGAAACAGTTTGTAGTATGTAGTTAAGCTTTTCATTATATATTACATTATAACAGAATAATTAAATACTATTTAGAATACATTAGGACTTTGTTGAGGACCTACAGCATTTCTATTTCGTTTATTTTTCATCTCAAATGCAACAAATTTCTCTTTCTTTGTAAGAATCAGATGACCTTTCTTTCTATAGTTAGACATCAAACCCTCTCAAAAGTATGTGCAGATATAGCTGAGATTGACTGGGGGTGGGCGAAATAAATCCAGTATTTTTGCGCTTTGAGATTTTTACCCTTTGCATAACTTTCGTCTCTGCAGCTAATCTTTTTTTTTTTTTTTTTGCCTTGATGGTCAAAGTCCCAGATATTAAAATGTTCAGAGAAACGTTCAAAGAAATAAATCATCTGTGGCTTCATACTGCTGATTATTTAACAAAATACAAACTTATTCAAATTAACGTGTAGATATACTTTTTTAATTCCCAATGGGAAAATGTTTAGTCATAGTGCTCTGAAAATATAAATTTAAAATAAAGTGCTGATGAAATGCCCAATAGGCCACAGATCAAACCAAGATTTTCATGTGCAGTTTTGAAGGTGTGGTACACTGAAAAATAACTTTTTAATGATTATATTCTGATTATAAATGGTCACTTTGAGCTTTGCATGCAGGTTGAACAGGAAAACAGTCTCCTACACCTATCTCCTGCATTAGCTTCTGATAGAAACAGATGGTGAAACTCTAGGATTAGAAAAGCCTGACAGATCTATGTCACACTGTGAATTAGCATTCATGGACTCACCCATCTGGACTCATGACAGAGAAGGCTGTTGTTGGTTTAGCTAAAAAAAAAAGTCAATTATCTGAAAGTATCTGTTTAGTTAATAAATTAAATGTTGAGTTAGACTTTCAGAATGTCACTATTTTCATTGTACTTTTTAATATTGATGAATGGAAACACAGAAATAAACGTGTGAATACAACGCATGTTAATATATTAAGTATATTGTTTTAACCCTTCCACTGTCCTGTTGGGTGACCCCTGGAAAGTTTCCTATTGAGCAGGGTTGATGGTTTATCCCTTGAGGTCCACATGGCAGAGGTGAGGTGGAGCTCACTCCTCACGTGGACCTCAAGGGATAAACCATCAACCCTGCTCAATGGTCAACTTTCCGGGGGTCACCCAACAGGACAGTGGAAGGGTTAACATAGGAAGCATATCCACAAATGGAAAGTATCAATGGGAATCAATCCTACGGTGGTAGCTCTTCTGTACTTTGCTGGCTCACGAGCCAAAAAATGTTTAGAGACCCCTGCTCTTAGCCAATCAGCAGCACTTTTGCAATTGTTTTCTCCCCTTTAACTTCTGAACAAATTATAGCTTCAACATTCTTTGCTGGTGAATAATTATATCAATGGAGTAAATCTGACTACACCTTACTGACAAAACAAGCTCAATCAGTAACGTAGTTTATTTCAACACCGGTATTCTCGTCACTAGAAACAAATATGGTTTTGTAACTTCCTTAAAGGTATATTCTGGCAATTCTGAGGGATGTTTCTGTGTAAAAGGGTAATGCACTTCCTGTATGGCCTTTGATTAAAGAAAAATGACCCGTGACTGAGCTCAACCAAACCCAAGTGGAAAGCTGCCCTTTTACAGTCATTTGTATCAATGATATCTAACAAACCTTTGCATCACTGTCAGTTTTGCATTTTATAGTTACTTACTGACCCTGCAGAAGTCTTCCATGTTCTACCATACATTTTCCAGTGTGGAAAAAGTACTTTTACGTAAGCTTCGTACAAATGTACACACTTTTTCCTAGAGTACTTACTAGAACGGCTGACCTTTGAGAGCCCACTCATGTTGCAAAACCCTCCAATGAGAGAAAATTTGGTAAAGTGATGTCAGAGACTCATAATCGGCTAGCTTGATTTGTCCAACAGTCTTGCAACGAGTTATTAAGTTTAGGGGTCGATTACATTTATTTACTGTATTAATCCATCAGTCATTGGTGTTCATCAAAATACGACAAGATTAACACTCCAACAAATCTTCAGCTAAAACTGTGAGATTGAGCTTCATTTGACAACGTATATGTTACATAAATGTAATAAATAGCATGTTCACTGAAAGAAGTGTTTGGTCTACCGTAAGATTTAAAAAGAACACTCAGGCCGGGTGCACTAGTCAAACATCTGACAGCAAGAATAATATAGAAATGGCAAAATGTCACAGATGTAAAAAATGATCAAAAAAGGGACACACTGGATTTGTGTGACCTTTCTCCTTTTTACTTTGAATAAAAGCTCTTGAACGGGAATGAATAATAGCAAGAAAATTTGGGGTGCAGGACAGATGAGAGGGCTGCTTTTCTGTTGCCTGGCAACATCTCTCAGAAGAAACATGTAGGTAAAAGCATCTTAGAGTAAGTGGAATTTGTTTATTTGTAAGTGCTGGTGATGCTTTCCAATTCAAGGTAGCACAGAGGTGCCTGGCTTTTCCATTTAGTCAGACTAAGAGAAAAAGTAGGCAAAAGACCCAGTTGGACTTTCACATGTCTTCCATGCAGAGTTGTTTCTAACATGCTTCTGATATGTATATATACACTTTGTGGCTCACGAGTCATTTTTAAACAGTGATCCTTGGTCCAAATTCTAATGGGTTTCCTCAGTTTCTCTGTTATCTATGTATAATTAGGCAATGAGAAGCCGTGTCTGCATGAAAAGTTATTTTATTATCTTCTGAATCTACTCTAAGACCAAGCATAGCACTGAATATAGGGCACAGCGGTGCAAAATCTCCATCACTCGACTATTTCATAAGACAAACACGCAGAACTGCCAAAAGTGGTTTCTCATTTAAGCACAATGGAATGAAAACTACAAGGCTAAGACTCCAGTTTTTGCATTTATTGGTATGAAATGTTGGTCTGACTCCCACTGTGCACATTTACGCTTTTATAAGTGGATTAAGGCTGGGGGTGCCCACTGTTGGTTCATAAGGGCTGATATCCAGAATGTTTTAGTTGTTCCTCTGCTCCATCACACTTGATTTAGTGGTTGAATCACCTGTTCAGCCACTCATCAGGCTCTACAGAAGTCTATTAATCACCTGCTGATTGAACTCAAGTGTGCTGAAGCAGGAAAACAACTAAAGCACAGTAGGTTCCCCTGCTTAAGTGTTTTGCCTATCCCAAGACAGTCTAATGAACCAATGGATGAACATTTCTAACAGCTTAACTCAGTAGTGTTACATCCTGGTTGCCATGATCTAGCAAGTTTTACTTGTTTTCTTGTGCCAACACCTCATTCAGTGGTTGAATTCAACAACCTCTGAATTCATCCAACCTCTTCAACAAGTTCTGCAGTAGCCTTTTAATCAAACACAGGAAAATCAGGAATGTTAAAACAGATAAACCTCTAAAAAATGCATGGTGGTTGCCCTCAAGGACCACAATTGGACACCACTGATTTAACCTTAAGAATCAATGCAATCAAAGATGGCCGTCCAATGCTTATTAACCGTTATAAACATCAGCCAGGTCAACTCATGCCATGTACACACGTAGCCAGGATTTTCTAAACCTTTTAATATCCTTTCCTGCTCACCTAGGGAAAAATTACTTGGGTAGAAACAGTGTTGGGCCCTACGTTAAAGTAATTAGTAATTAGTTTAGTTAGTAGTTAGTTATAGTTACAAATTACTTTTTCCAAAAAGTAATTGAGTGAGTAACTTGGTTAGCACATTGTAAAAGTAATTAGTTATCTAGCGAAGTAATTGATGTTACTTTTATGTTCTATACTGCAGTTAAGTTCTATGATTTCTATAACGGGACTTTTTTAGCTGAATGTTCTTACGGATATCTGGAATGTCAATTTCTATCACGAACAATAGAATTATTTATATCTGGAATACATATTCAGTCTGCCTAATAAATGTACAAAGGCCACCTTAGGTTTGTAGGGATTCTGAGAAATGTCAAACTTAATTCCTACTAGTACTGTTGTAATTATGGATATACCTAATTATACTTTCCACTAGTAGCAACATAGCTGTTGATGTCTTCATTTACTATTTTGACTAATAAGAACACACACACACACACACACATAAATATACATATATATAGGATAAATAAAATTGTTGTATAAAATAGGAATTACAGAGGTTCGATTAAATAGTAAAATGGCTTGCCAACGTTGGTGTCCTCCTGCCTGTCCTGTTTCCAGTCATGTCCTTACCTTTCTGTGGCAATGTTTATTTTTTTTCCTCATATTTTACAGATTTGTCCCCACCACCCTACCAACCCACAGATCCATCATGTTAATGTAATAATTGTCCCAGGTATTTTGCGCGTCACCTCCCTCTCGCTTTTATAACGAACGGTGTGTGCGGCACTACGCACGCACACACGCGCACACACACACACACACACACACACACATCTCTGATCTGCTTACAAACACCCTGATGCATTTGGCGCTGTGTTAATTTTTGATGCTTGGAACACTGACTCGGTGTGCGACGTCAGGTGTGTGTACAGCCAGTGTGACTCACTCTGGCTCCGGTTGGACGTGAAATGTCTTCTTTCCTGTTTTTTATACTTTTTTATGTTTTACTTTTCTGTTCCAGCTATGTCTTCACTGCTGAACTGTTAGCTTGGTTTTTTGAAGTGATGCACAATAAAGAAAGTGAGGCTAGCAAACAAAACACTGACCCCTCCGGACACCACCAGCAGGAAATGTGGATTGTCCGAAGACATGACTACGAAAAACTGAGTGGGACTCGATACTAAAACCATCTGTAAGTGCATCTTACCACCTTCAAAACTTTAAATTAAACTTAAAAATTTCCATCCATTTTCATCTGCTTATCCAGAGTCGGGTCGCGAGGGCAGTAGCTTAAGGCGAGAGGCCCAGACTTCCCTCTCCCCAGCAACTTGGGCCAGCTCCTCCGGGAGAACCCCAAGGCATTCCCTGGCCAGGTGAGAGACATAGTCCCTCCACCATGTCCTGGGTCTACCTTTAGGTCTCCTCCCGTTTGGATGTGCCCGGAAAACCTCACCAGGGAGGCGTCCAGGAGGCATCCTGACCAGATGCCCGAGTCACATCAACTGGCTCCTCTTGATGTGGAGGAGCAGCAGGTCTACTCTGAGCCCCTCCCGAATGACCGAGCTTCTCACCCTATCTCTAAGGGAGAGCCCAGCCACTCTTCGGAGAAAACTCATTTCGGCTGCTTGTATCCGCGATCTCGTTCTTTTGGTCACTACCCAAATTTCATGACCATGGGTAAGGGTAGGAACGTAGATCGGCCGGTAAATTGAGAGCTTCGCCTTCTGACTCAGCTTCACCTTTTGACTCAGACATAGGCGTCATTTTAACCGGGGACGCCGGGGACATGTCCCCGGCAAAATTTGAGATTGGCAGCTGTGTCCCCCCCACTTTAAAAAAAGCCTGCTGATGAGGATTTTTGTTTTACCAGCTCAGATCTTATACCAGGGGTCGGCAACCTGTTCCCTTCAAAGAGCCATTATTACCCGTTTCCCACAGTAAAGAAAACACTGGGAGCCACAGCAGCTGCGGTGTTGTGGGCGGGGCCTACCCTCAGACAGCAGAGAGCTGCTCACCACAGACAGCAGCCGGTACCGGTCGCTCGCATGGGCGTCGCACCCGTGGGGATTCAACACCCACACTTTTCCAGCTGTTTTGCTCACCTCCACACCAGTCTGGTTTCTTTATGTCGCACTCACTCTGTTTGCCTCATCTCCTTCTTCACCTCCCGCTTCTGACAGCCGATGTCGGGTTTCCAGGAGAGCAGGAGAGGGAGGGATGGAAGAGCTCGACTGAATTCATAATTTACATCTTGACATTAGCTACAAAGTCTGAGTTTGATAAAGTGAAGAACAACCATTTGCAGAGGTTTATAACAGGCGCGGCGCCAGGTTTTCATTTTTGGGTGGGCCACGGTAATTTTAGACGGACCTTAATAAGCAGTGACTTAAGTGAAGCAGGCAGGTCGCGCTAGAAAATTTCGTTTAAAAAGACGTCATAAATGTTTTCCCCCATCATTTTTATTTCTAAAATATGAAGTAAAAACTCACAATTTAATTTTCATTCATTTGTCATTAATATGTAGTCTACACCCGTGCGTTAAGTGGACCATCTTCCAGTAAAAGCAAAGCATCCAGCCCACCTCTCCAAATGCGTAAAATGTGCACCACAGCCGCTAGTTAGGCGCGTCGCGTGCACCATCAGCTCCGTCAGCCCAGACAAGAGCAGAGCAAATAGAGAAAGAATAGAGGATAATTCTATCTGGATGTGGATGGAGATTACATTTTACAGCAGCCTGATCATCATTTAAATACATTAACCATCACCTGTCCTCTAGTCCACGCTATCAGCATTATTTCAATTGGTGTGTGTGTGTGTGTGTTTTCCACTTCAAACACTGGTCTAACCAACCAGACCAACGTGTCCAGTAACATATTATTGTTACAATTAAACAGTTTCACTTCATGTAGGCTAGGAACATTTCACCTGCCGTGGCCCGACCGCTTCAGCTCCACATAAACTTTGTGTGTGATCAAATGTCTCTACAGGAGCTTTCTGAGGTGAAGAGGCGATTCTGCCTCAGACTGGATGCGTCATGCGTCTCCATATTAGAGACGGGAACAAGCGCTGTTCAGCCAAAGTTTCATAATTTCATAAAAAGAACATTTTTCCAGGTGACACATCCCTCAGAGAGATTGGGTTTCCAGACCGCTTCAGTGGGAGGAAATCTTATCGCATGCACCGTGGTTCTGCACTGCGCTGCAAATCCCTCTACAGATCTTCAGCCCACTGTCCACCGTGGGCGCTCCGAGCCGCGCTGAACACAGTGTCCAGTATAAAGCTCTGATGTTCTGATGGGAATCAAGTTACCTCTGCGATGTGCGTAACGATTAAAATGTCAGCTCATCCATGCGCATCAGTGTGCGTCGGGGTAATTCTTTCAAAACAACCAACATCCTTGAGTTTATCCGTCAATAT
>SSNQ01034682.1:1764519-1793279 GCA_006942095.1 Nothobranchius kuhntae | reverse complement strand
TTATCATGTGCAGCCCTAGTGTCTACCCACATGTCACGATTCACTGGAAAGACAAAGTTGCTTTCGGCATTTAACCAAAGTAGCTCTAGCTCTATTGCCTAATGCAAATGTCATTTCTTCAGTTAAAACCAGGTGTATTTTAGTTATGTTGGCAATATGCTAAGACATTCAATATCTGAAGAGCGTCTAAAATTAAGTTGTGCATTAAAATAAGGTCCTTCCTTGTGTCGAGCAGTGATTCTGTTGAAAATGTAGAAATCCATACAAATCTTCCAAATTTCCCACCCTTCCCTGTCTCCTTTAACATTTTTCAGTTCACCCCTTAAATGGAGGCCAATTTGATGCCACTTTGCTCTGGGGCTGAATTGCCTTTCACTACCTGTCGCATTGTCACAGAAGATTTGATGGCAATTTAACATGTTTTAAAGCTGGATGAAAAAAATAGGAGAAAAGGTTTGTGCCAAACACCGGAGATGTGCAGCGTCACAATGTATCAGCTCCAACTCGAAGTGGAACTACGGCAGAAACAAAAGGAAATGTAAGGGTTTTATATCAGTAGGTGAGAAATGAAAGGTTAAGCTGACACAAATTGGCGTAGTGTTGTCTTAGACCACCAGCAAAACAAGTTGAATATGTCTGAAAATCTCCTGGGGGTGGATGGAACAGATTTGTTCTCTGAAGAAACAAGGTTAAACTAAACAATGCTCTAATGAGAGCACGGGACTGAATTTCCTTTATTCAGCTTATTAATAATCTAACATAGTGTCACGCAAAGTTTTGTTTTTTAGTATTAAACAAAAAAAAAACATACCATACCATAGTTTATTTATATAGCACGTTTAAAATGCAGCATGGGATGGGAGATGCCCAAAGGGCTGCACGGGCTAAAACCTGTAACTTTGGTTACCAAGTTACCTGGATTGTTTTGAACATTATTTTAGTTAACTGCATTTTAAATATGAATGCACTGCGGATGTAGGCCTCCAATTCATAACAAAACTCTTAATACATAAATACTCTAAATATAAATGTGTGTGTGTGTGTGTGTGTGTTTATAAAAATTGACAGTATAGCATGAGAATGGCTGGCTAGCAGAGGTGTGACCAAGTCACTCCTTTGCAAGTCACAAGTCTTTCCAGTCAAGTCTCAAGTCAAATCAAAGACAACCAAGTCGAAGTAGAGTCCAAAGTCAATGATGTGGAAGTCCAAGTCAAGTACAAGTTCTTAACTTTAAATTTTCAAGTCATAATCAAGTCATCTTTCCAACTACAATTTAATGACAAAGATCAGTAATATCTTTTGTGCTAAAATATCAAAAATGCTCAAGTCATCATCAAGTCAACAGATGCAAGTCGATTCAAGTCGCACGTCATTGGAGTTCAAGTCCGAGTGAAGTCGTAAGTCTTTAGAGATTTTACCAAGTCAAGTCAGAAGTCATTAAAATAATGACTCAAGTTCAAGTTATGTGACTCGAGTCCACACCTTTGCTGGCTAGTGTTGTGCATTCACAAATGTGAGGCGTTGCTTACAGGTGCATTATGCTCTTCTGCCTTTAGATGGCCCCTGCTGAGAAAAACTCTGGATATTTGCTCTAATCACGTCATCCTCAGTATGGCCATGTACGTATATATGGCCAATGCTGGAGAGGCGGGGACAGGTCGCCTGTCCACCACAGTGACAAAAAACAAGTCACACACTCATGTAAATCTAGGGACAGTTTAGTGTCCAACTGAGTTGACATTCGTGTTTTGGGTCTGTGGATGGAAACCGGAGCACAAAACTCCACATGCATGAGGAGAACATGCAGAAAGGCTAAGAGCAGAATTCAAACCTGCAACTTTTTTCACTGCAATGCAACAGTGGCACCAACTGCACAACCATGCAGCCCACCTGGGTGCTGGATTAGCTAAAAATCGTGAGCTAGTAGTATAGAGCTCTGGACGTCACGTGACTCTCAGAGAGTAGACGCCATGTTGGCAGGCAACAATTGTAAACAAAATGAACGGGATCGGCTTGGATTTTCCTTCGTCTGAGTTTACTTCACACTTTAAAACCGAAGAAATTGTTTTATATAGTCAGAAATTAAATAGAATAAGCATCTCCAACCCTTACCGTGCCCCTGGGATACTTTTTAAAAACGCCAGAAGCTGTCGGAGCGGACTTCTTAACGGACCTGGCCAGGGAACGCCTTGAGATTTCCCTGGAGGAGCTGGCCCAAGTGGCTGGGGAGAGGGAAGTCTGCCCCCGCTAGCCGACTCCGGATAAGCGGATGAAAATGGATGGATGGATGGACAAATAACATAGATTTACATGTAAGTAGTTTAAATAGAGTGCTGTGCTGTTTGAATGTATAAACTGAATGTGTGATTTTTTTTCCTTGAATAAAATAAATTTGTCAGGCAGGAGCGTCTCAGGATCTGTCTGAGATCTGTTTCGGTGAGACAGATAATAGCAATCCAAAGTGCTTTTTATGTGTGATCGGACAATTGATCATCCATTGCTTAAAAATGAAATACAGCTTAGCCGGTTAATTGCTGTGATCATAAAACATGTAAACAGCAGCACGCAGAAATCACGAGGCAACGTTTTACGTGACGTTTACTTGTTACTATGAGTAATAAGACAGAAAAAGCCACGCCACAATAAGTTTAGGAAGCCCACTAAGAATTGTAATAAAAGCATTTAAAATAAATACCATACACAGTTGAGGAAACATTGGTTTAAGTACCTGATATGAAGTGGTCGCTGCATAAGCGAAAACCTTTACTCTCGAGATCCCACAGCTTCATTTTAGCCCGGTCACTAGCGTGTTTTATTACAATGATCCAACGTTTGCGGCGCTCCGGATCTTGGGGAATCCTGTAGATGGCTCATCCCTTATGTCGTCCGCTTCTGTTCTGGCATCCTGGGGAACAACAGGAATCTACCATATTTCCCGTTTGATTGAGTTTTCTGACAATAACAAATAGTCCAGCTGCCGGCTTCTACCTGCCAATATGGCGCTGTTTTAATTTGAACTGTTGCATGCCGGGAGAAGTGACGTCAACTCCTGGAGCGCTATAGCCTCTCCAATCCTATTCAGGTTGCTTTGTGTGCAACAAATTTTTTTATTCCAAATCGAAATGGTCACATTAGCCACATGCCTACCGCCCCTACACTACACAGCCATCATGATTGAAATATTTGATTTTCGTGCACAAAATGTTCCAAAATAGTCTTTCAAGACTTGGCTTAAGGGTTGTTTTTACAAGCTTTTACAAGTTGAGCACTGCAAGTGCCCAAGTAAGCATCTTGTCTAAAAATGTGGATGTGGAAAAATATTTATTGAGTTCTTGAGAAGCAGAGCATCAGCCTTATTGGCTTCACAATGTTTTTCTAATGTTTATCCAAGCATGATCTAATCGTCCATGAAGAGAGTAAAAGTGTATTTAATGAGTGTAAAATGGGTGTCAAGAAGTTCAATAAACCCAAAATTGGTTTAGCTTCAAGAATCTGAAGTAAAACTATATATATATATAATCAAGCCATGCTGATTTTACTTTGAAAGCCTTTTCTCAGGGACTTTTGAACAATTTGACTCATGTTTAAATTAACAGTTACAACTCAACTTGTAAGGCAGGGTGAACTGAACCAAAAACATGTTTTTTTTTGGGGGGGGGGGTCCCAAACAGATGGCAATCTTTCTGAAAATTCACTGTAATTTTCATCCTTCCAGCCATCTGTATTTCTATGGATGTCTTTACATTGATTCGCCAGATGATGAAAAATAGGATTCGGTAAACGAGCGACTTATTTTTGAGTTCCACGCTGATGATTGGGCATCATTCAGCAGTTTAAGATTAACTTTACTGAAATCAGCTGCCTGCCACAGCTGAAAGTGGTGCTCATCAGAGGAAGAAAAATCCACAACCGTTGAGCTGTTGGCTGAAAAGTGACTGGATTGTGACACGTTCAGGTTACTGGGTGCAGACATTTAGAAAACTCGCCTGACTCGGAAGGAAGATCATCAGATGAAACGGACACAGAGATAAATGTAATAAATGTGTGATTTCCTTCATTCTTTTGAGCAGTCTTTTGCATGATTTGGCATTTTGATTAAAGAGGTCCTTCACTGAGAAAACGTTTTACGTACAATACGTCTGTGGTACAATACGTCTGTGGTACAATATGTCTTTTTTTTTTTTTGCTAAGCATGCCCCCTCCCCCGCAGAGCTCCATGCAATAGGAAACTGAGTGCTGACCAGAACTAACCAATAGTGTTAGACTACCGCTTACGTGCTTCAAATTTAAGGAATACCTCAGCTGATGCAGAGTTGATGAACTTTTCACGGACAAGAAAGTCTCTCAAATATAAATATATGAAAACACAATGTGATGTGAGAATAATAATCATAAAACAACTTGTTTTAGCTCTGTTTGTTGCTACAGAAGTACATTTATAAACAAGAAACGTGAAGTCGCCAATAAAATGGTAGGAGAAAGCATTTATGTGATTGCTTGTCAGCCACTAGATGGTGCCATCGAATCAGAGAAATACTCCAGAAAGAGACTTTAACTCATTCACTGCCATTGACAACTAAAGTCGTCATTTTAAATCCAACCGTTCAATGCATTGGCATTTTTTTTACTGTGTGGGCATCGGAACGAGTCCCCGCACCATGAGAACAAACATCTCAGCTCTAAAGCCAATCTTCATCCGCATACGTCGCACGTCATGTGATCAGGAAGCAGAAAATCCATGTGTTAGGAGATCATTTTGGGCCGCTGCTGTAAAAAAAAGTGAGGCGTGAACCAGAAAAGTTTCTGCCGATCACAATTCAACAACGGATTATAAAAGAACGGATAACGCTCGAAACGCGCAGATTCTTCCTGATGTAAGAGGTGAGTCTCCGCTTTGTTTTGGTTGTTTTGTCGTCGACATTATGCTAGCGCGTAATGTTCTGTGACTCTTAAAAAAACAGTAAAAACGGTGAGAAACGCTGGCAGCGAAGGGCTTTACTGATCAGGAAATGGCTGGCAGCGAAAGAGTTAACATTAATGGACTCACCCATCTTGACTCATGGCGGGAAAGGCTGTTTAAGCATCCAGGAAACAGCAGAGATCATCTCGCCTGGTAGAAGCTACCATTTTTATACATTTTATACATTTTTATACATTTTTACGCTATTTTGTGCTATGTTGGATGCCTACCTGAACTGTTATTCAAACCTTTTCGAAAACCTTCCCATCTGACTGAAATAACTGCCTGTCTGAGGGGCTTAAACACGCTCGCTCAGCCTCAACAGTCAAACAAAGATGTGGATCCACGGCTTATGGGTGGTCCGTGCTCACCTGGGTCATCTTGTCCATCGTCCACTACCCAGTGACTGCTCTTCTTCAATATTCTGCTCATGAACTTTTATGGCTGCGCTTTTCCCTGCCGGTTCCTCCACCAGCGGCCCTGCATCTCCATCCAGACATCGCCTTCCAGCCACGCCGCAGATACATTCATCGAGGATCCCGACGAAGTTTCTGTGTCCAAGAGTCTGGCGCAGTCAGCTCCTTCTGGTCCAAAACCCGTCGTCCTTCCCATACAAAGACCTGAACTGCCACCCACCGCATGCTAGCCCACCTAGCCAGGTCGGCTGAGCATACGATCAAACACGGCAACTCCACCATAAACTTCGGCCTACTGAACATTCACTCTCTTACGGGAAAAGGGCATCTCGTCCACAATCTCCTTTCTGACCATAAACTTGACTTTCTCTGCTCCGGAGTTGTTCCTGCAGCATTAAAAACTGCCTGTATTACTCCGATTCTCAAAAAGCCCGGTACGGATCCCACCAACTTTGATAATCTTCTTCCAATATCTAAATTACCATTTATTTCCAAAATCCTTGAAAAAGTTGTTGCTTCTCAGCTTCACTCTTATCTCAATTCTCATAATCTATATGAACAATTCCAATCTGGTTTCAGACCACAACACAGCACGGAGACAGCACTAGTAAAAATCACAAATGATCTACTAATGGCAGCAGACTCAGGCCATCTCTCCATTCTGGTTTTACTAGATCTAAGTGCTGCATTTGACACCATTTCTCACAGCATACTCCTCAAAAGATTAGCATCTATCGGCATTAGTCACACATCCCTAGCCTGGTTCACCTCATACATATCGGATCATACTCAGTTCATTCAACTTCAGTCTCACTCTTCTAGTCCTTCCCCGGTTACTGCAGGAGTTCCCCAAGGCTCAGTTCTAGACCCTCTTCTGTTTAAAAATCTATTTGCTCCCTCTTGTTTACATTTTCCGCAAATACAACGTTGATTTTCACTGTTATGCTGATGACACCCAGCTGTACATTTCCTCCAATTCAAATGCATCCCTTCCACCAATCTCCCTCTCTAACTGTCTATCTGAAATTAGATCTTGGCTCTCTCAGAACCTACTTAAACTAAACAGCAATAAAACGGAACTCCTACTCATTGGCACCGCTTCTGTTTTAAAACATTCTCCCAACTTCTCTATCAACATTGACGACTCCACAGTTCACCCGTCCTTACAGGTAAAAAGTCTTGGTGTCATACCAGATGGTACACTTTCATTCCAATCTCACATTAACCATGTTACTCGAGTCGCATATTACCATCTTCGCCATATCAACAGACTCCGTCCTTTTCTCACGCCTCATGCTGCTGCAATCCTCGTTCATAGTCTCATCACCTCTCGCGTTGACTACTGTAATTCCCTTCTATTTGGTCTCCCAACTAAATCCCTTCATAAACTCCAACTTCTCCAGAACTCTGCAGCACGCATCATTACTGGGACCCCCTCAAGAAATCACATCACTCCTGTTCTTAAAAACCTACACTGGTTGCCAATAGAAACCAAGATCCTACTACTTACATTTAAATCTGTACATAGCATGGCCCCACTTTATCTGCGTAATTTACTAACTATTGCTACCACTTCCCGATCTCTTAAATCCTCATCTGCACTTCATCTGGTTCAACCTTGAGCTCGCCTTACCACCATGTGGAGCAGAGCTTTCAGTTGCTCTGCTCCACGGCTCTGGAAGTCACATCCCTCTGCCATTAGAAATACGGACTCTTTTCCATTATTCAAGGCACACCTCAAGACCCACTCATTCAAACAAGTTTATTCCCTTTAGACCTAGACTTTAGAATTGTTTCAAATTTTTATGTATCTTGTTTGTTCTTATTGCCTTATCTAACCTCTGTTGTTTTTGTTTTTATCTTTGTAAGGTGACCTTGGGTTTGAGAAAGGCGCCCTCAAATAAAATGTATTATTATTATTATTATTATTAGAAGCTAACCGTTAGCAACACAACTCTAAAAAAAGTCTAAACAAGATTTATCAGATGTATCAAAACAGATGTGCACAGACAATTAAATCTATATTCTTCAACCTGTATTGTACTACTTTGGTTGCATTATTGTAACCCTAACCCATGAAGGTGATACGGTACCAAAACATCGACCAAAGTGGAGATTTGTGAATTATCAGCATTTTTGTGGACATAAAAAACCGGAGTGCGACCTGTGCTAACGCTTGTTTTTCACAAGCTCAATTACTTCTCTACGTAGAAGGTCAGAGCTGAAGGATGATGTAAAGGACAGTTCTTATCCACCACCATGTTATTCCACGTCCGAGAAAGGTTTCGACAAGGATGCCAAAGATTTGGGTAGCTACTGCCACCTTAAGGCTTGGCATGCTGCATCACAATATTTTTGCTGAAAATGAGCTGGTGTCCACAAGTTTTTTCCTAGAGGAGAGGTTTTGTATAATCTTGGCTATGTGTGAACATGGTCTAGACGTTCCTAACCTGGGGGTCCCGACCCCCACAAGGGGGCGCCAAAGCCTCTCAGTGGGTCGCCAGGACCTCTCCACTTTAAGGGGTTAAAAAATCATTTATTACTTGTTTATAGCCTACATTTTGCTCACGTTTTTTTTCATGAGTGAAAGGTTTACTGATGTTAAGACAGGAAATAATTAGTACAGAAACAGTAACGCACTTTTAAGAACGTTTTGCTCAGCTCACAGTTTTATTTTCAAGTGTCAAAAGTTCACTAACGATAGGACTGGTTGATTAATCACAGCCTTTACAGTAAATAATCTAGTATAAACAGTAATATACACATTTAAGTACATTTTGCTCAGTGTATTTTTTATGTGTCAAACGTTTATTGAAAGGAATGATTGATTTATCAGTGTTTACAAGAAACAATGTGTTCAGAAAAGTAATACAAACTGTCAAGCACATTATGCCTGTTTGGTTTTGTTAATGACTTTGTTCTGTACTGGAGCCTACTATTACTGTTATCTATTGAATCAAAGCATATTAAAATGTGCTTGAACAATTTTATCATTTCTTAATACTGTTTGTACTGGAAGAGAGAATGGGAGGGGGTTGTCAAAAATTTTACTGGTAAAAAAGGGGTCCCTTGGGAAAAAGGTTGGGAACCACTGGTCTAGGCCACATTCAGATTAGAGTAAATCTGAAGAAATCAGAGCAGTCAGAAGGTTGTTCTCCAAGTGTCCTTCAGGCCTTGCCGTGACTAATGACAAGCCTTGTTGACTGTCCATTTGTTTTTCTAGTGTCCTCTACAGCTGAAGAGAGATTACAGATGTATTCGGTGCCGCCTGTCACCGACAAATGCCCGTCATTAATTTCTCAAGCGGAAGGCAATTTCAGAGAAGCGGATGAGTTCAGATAATGGTGAGAGCTCTGCTGAGCTGTCGAGCATTTCGGAGAGAAAACATCGGGTCAGAAGAAGTTCCTTCTTCATGTCCTTCCTACAAGTGGTTCAAATGGTCAATAAATGACTCACTTTGAAAGTTTGTAGTTTTTTAGTGCTTTAGATTTGTCTTTTCTTCCTAAAAAAACAACTAAAGATGATTAACATAGAAGGAATTGTGAATTTCCTTAACTCTTTTGCACTTGTTTTGTCTTTAAATCATCATGAAAGACCGACCCAGCTCAACTGAATTACTGCTACAACAGTTGTATGCATAAAAAAGATCTTTTGGTCATGTGCATCACCACAAATTAGGCTACCCTCCAGCCGCCGCCGTCCATTACAGATGGGACCTGCAGCACCGTGTTGTTTTCCAACCGTCTGTGTCATGCCACTGTTGTCAGACACAAACAATGGTCCGGTTGAGAGCCACTCAGTCCAGCGTTAAATTGATGCAAAGCAGAAACCTGTGTGAAATATTCAGCTTTGAAGCCTTGATGCACAATCTCTCAAACTCTAAAACTGTCTTTGTTTTACAAATTCATGACTAGATAAAACAAGGGCACTGTCAGAAAAACAAACAAGCTCAATGCAATATAAGGTATGGGACATTTTTATATGAGGTTGCCTTCATTTTCCCTCGATTAAATGAATGATCACACATTTGCACATAAAAAGTAAAATGCTTTTTGGGGTGGCTGTGTCTGTGACAAGAGGGGTTGTCTTGGTGACTGACTTGCATTGGCACAAATACGAACTTTTTTTCTACCAAAGTGGAGATGATCAGCCTAAGAAGTGAATCATCAGCTCAGAAAATAAACTAGCATTTTGGACCTCTTTTTATCATGGATGACTGATATCACACACTGATTTATTTCATTTTTCTGCTCCAGCTTCTTCTTCGTCAAGCTTTCAGCAGAGGTGTGGACTCGAATCACATGACTTGGACTTGAGTCATTATTTTAATGACTTCTGACTTGACTTGATAAAATATATAAAGACTTACGACTTGACTTGGACTTGATCTCCAATGACTTGCATCTTGAATCGACTTGCATCTGCTGACTTGAGCATATTTGAAGTTTTAGCACAAAAGTGGCACGACATGGACAAAAATCAGAAATCATTCTTCGTTCTGGGTTTGATTTTGTACTGCTAAATGCAGCAGCACATTGTTTATAATCATTATTATATCAGCATTATTTCTGGAATTTATTTATTATTATTGTCATTAAATTGAAGTTGGACAGATGATTATGACTTGAAAATTCAAAGTTAAGAACTTGGACTTGACTTGGATTTCCACATCATTGACTTGGACTTGTCTTTGACTTGGTTGTCTTTGACTTGACTCGAGGCACGACTGGAATAACTTTTGAGTTGCTTGTGACTTGGTCACACCTCTGCTTAGTAGTTTTCTAATCATTCAGAGCCATTGTAGATGACCCCGATCTAACAAAGTGTGGAAAATGTTGGATGATCATTCATTTATCTAGTTATCTAGTTCTGGGTCATGAAGGTAACAGGCATCACCCAAGCAACCTTATCCCCAACTCTCCACCTCCTTCTTAGTAATCATAGGAAATTTACGAAGAAATATAATTCCTCTGTGTCTGGCCTGAGGTCTCCTCCCAGCAGGACAAGTTCTTCAGAGGGAGGCACTAAGGAGGCATCCTAGTCAGATATTCAAACAGGTTCAGCTAAGTTTCCTCTTTTGTTATGATTAGGTGGAACAGTGGCTGTATGAAGAGCTCCACCTAGGTGAATTATCTCTTTACAATGACTCTAAGGTCGAACCAGTTTGGAGGAAGATAATTTTGGCCACTTTTGGACTGGGCTGTGCTGATTTTTCACTCGTAGCGTTCAGCTCCATCTCAAACTGTACGACTTCCTCGCAGAGCAAAGCTCACGAGTTATGTTCTTACGCTGTACATCCCAATGCTTGGATGCGATCTGACTGCTCCCACTGTATGTCTTGTAGCAACACGTCAAACCTTCAAGTGTGAAAATCCAGAAGACCCGGAAGCTATTGTGTTGTTATTGATGTCCGTTGTCCTTTGGGCTTGCCGTAGGAGGACACAAAGGGGTTTATGGGGGTTAGAGCAGGCAGACAAAAGAAATAAAGTTAAACAATGTTTTAGGATCTGTTTAATTTGACATAAACTTGGCAAACACGCTTTCTTAATAATCATTGTCATTGTTTGCGGAGAAAAGTGTAAAAACCCAAAAACTGGTTTGCGTTAATACGAAAACAGCTGGCGAGCTGTGTAGGCGGTTCTGGCACTTTTGGCCCGAAGAGCTGCTTCAACGGTGCTATAACCTCACAAGGGACAATTTGTGCAACCACATGATTGCTGATTGGGAGCTGGTCATGAGGTGCTAATCACCTCTCATAACCCTCTGTTGACCACGACACAAAACTCGGCCTGATCTCAAAGATTCTCACGCAAAAGGAAAATCGTCTCAAATCTCTCAAAAAAATCGCCCAACGTACACTCGGTTTCACCAAGGAAATTCCCTGTTTTAATCCTGTGATCATGGTTGAGGGCTAGAAGGTGGTCCTTCATCACCACTACAGATTGAGGCCAAGCTCGTATTCCAACACGTTCTCACACACAAAATGTCGGTATATAAGCTGGGTGACCAAGCATTTGTTTCCGACGTGTTGGGAGGCGACGCGCAGTGCCAGAGCGTTGGTTTCCGACGCCCGCGGTGAAACGCACATTTCACTGACATTTAACCACTGACCACTTCCTATTTAACCTTCCCCTCACCCCCATCCTAACCTTAACCCTCTTTCTCATTCTAAAATTCCCGTAAACCATGTTTGAGAGGGACGATACGACTAGAAACAAAGTTTTGCATCTGGGTAAAGGTAAGCCAGACTGGGTAAGCACAACTGGGTTAAGGTTAGGATGGGGGTGAGGGTGAGGGGAAGGTTAAATAGCAACAGGGGTCAGAATTCAGTGAAGTCTCCGTTTTCACGCAGCAGTCAGAAAACTACTCTCTAACACAGCCTCCCGATGCGACGGAAACAAACCCTTGGTAACCCAGCGCCATTTTTCGACGCTTCGGGTGTGATCATGTGTTGCGTATTCACTGTCTTTAACCTGACTTCCATTGCTTTCCAAGACAGTCCACAGCTCCAGGCCCAGTGGGAGTATTTCTCTTGGTTCCAGTTTAGAACCACGCACCTCAGATCAGGATGGGACATGGCCAGTATGTGTATGGTGCCCTACAACTCCCCAGGGAGCTTTGCAACACACCAGTGATTCACCCTTTCACACTCAATCACACTGGTGACGATTAGCTACGATGATCGCTGCCTTGGGACCCACTGAAAAAGGGGTGGTTGCTGAACATTGGCGCCACTAGGGTGACCAGATCCCAACTTGCCAAATGTGGGACAGAGACTACTTAATGTGGGGCAATGTGAAGTTCCAATGTAATGAGAAAAAAACAATCAAACAAAACGTATATTCTGCCTTTTAGCCTTAACATCACTGTTACATATACATAAAATGATTATTCTTATTATCATCATATATTTCTTGCATATATTTTTTTATTTGAATTCAACATGAAGAAGCATACAGCAAAAGCTTTACTATTTCACAGTTCCTCTCAAGTTACCACAACATAATTCTGTAGTGGCTCTGATCATTTCAATAACACAGATAGGCCCACAATAATAAAAACATGCAGGTTTAAGAAACTTTTCAGAGTTTTCATTGAATGTTTTCCACAACAGAACGACAGTAAAAGTACCAGTAATATTTTTTGGATCTATTTGTTTGTTTTTAATCAAATTTCCACTAAAATCAGCATCTCATTGAAAAAAAGATCCACATTTTTTTGCTATTTTTTTCTTTATTCATAAACAAAAGTTTTTTTTTAACATGGCAACAAATCTCTTCTAATTTTAGGTGAGAGAATATACATCAGATTATAATAGTTTATTAGAGTTACTTTTTGCCTCAAATTTCTGAGAATAAGTGAAGGAAGCTTCCATTTACTCTCATTATTTCTTCACTGTGCTTTAAGGGGCTCGACATGTACACAGGTATCTGAAACCGCAGCACCTTGTCTGTTAGAGCCTCCATAGTGTTTATCATGGACCTGTCTAATTACTGGAAAACCTGCTTTTGACCTCTTCACATCAGACTCCGCACCGAGACACGAAAAAATGACTCAGAAACGACAAAGACTCTGCCGAGTATCTCTGAACACGTTTAATACACCGGTTTACAGCATTTTCTCCTCCATGCTCACTCACGCTTGTTTTGGTGGTTCAGGCGCGCTCCACACACGCTCCGGATCTGCGTTAAAGTCCCGCCTCCGTTTGATTGACAGCAACAAGCAGATTTCTCCACAGTTTCTTCTGTGAGATTGAAACTCGAAACAGGAAATTGTCATTAATGCGGGACATGAGTCTCAGTTTGCGGGACACGTGAAAAGTAATGGAAATGCGGGACTGTCCCGCACAAAGCAGGACATCTGGTCACCCTAGGTGCCACCCGTCCCTCTAACCACCAGCAGCAGGCAAAGCAAGTGAAGTCTTACCCAAGGACACAATAACTGCAACAAACTAGACTTGAACCTGCAACCCTTATGTTACAGGGTGGGCACTTAACTCCTTTACCACCATCGTCCAAGGATGAGCTGACTCCAGTCCTGACCAATGCACACTCACCCTAATCAGACAATTAATGAGTTGAGCGGTAAATCAGATTGTTCAGACTCTCCCAGATGAGATGGTGCTAGTGAATAGGGCCAGTCATACTTCCACACAATGGGATATTTTAGATGCATTGAACTGAATGCAAAAGTCTGCTCAGGAAGCGTGACCCGAGCTGTGGTGTAGGCAGCTGGTCGTGTTGCTGAAGCTGTAGGTAGACTGTGTCTTCGGCTTTATGCCTTTTCCTCCTGAACACCAAACTCTTGGCTCGGTGCCTACCTCTCACTGCTGCACACTGGCAATAAATAATCCATTACACCTCTGCAGCTTTTACAGGAACAACTGAAAAACATGTCTCACCGAAATCTCACAGCGTGCCTCAGAAGTGTGTTCCATTTTTGTTCTGCGTTTTAATTGGCTTGAAAAGGAGAGAAAACATCTGCAACCGTCTAAGTGAAAGCATTTCTGCTGCCTGTCTCTGGAGCTGAACTGCTAGCTGTACACCCCCTCCCCTCCCTTCTCTTCCACGGGCCTGACAGAAACCTTATTAGACACTTCAACTATACATCACCGCAACGTATACGTGTGCTACTTTGTGATTTTGCACGACTGGACAGGGAGGCCAATTTGACCAATTAAACGGCTGTGTATTGGTGTGTGTTTACGTTGACGTGAGTGTACTTGTCTGCTGTGTAGGCGCAGAAATATTTAGAATCCTCTTGACGCCTAATTAGCGAGCAACCCGTCATGACCTCCAACTTCAAGAGACACCAAAAAGCTAACTTGAAACAACAACTTGGAACGGCTCGACAAAATGGCCCCGCTAATGAGCGTCTGCAAACACAACTTTCTTTTTGCTGATTATTGTTTAAAAGAACATGTACCTTAATTTAATGTATATAATGAACCCACGGAGATGGGCGGTGGTTGGCAATGTTTAACGCCACTTGTGGCTGGTGTCATAAGTGTTTTGTTTTTTTTTGGTGCCTTGACATCAACAAACAAGTGGCAGCTGGACGTTCGTCTTTCTGCTGATGGCAGGCGTGAACAAAACTAGTGATCAAAGCAGGTCCACAGTTTCCACATAACAAAGGAGGGATCTGAATAGCGGATAAGGGTGTGTGTGTGTGTGTGTGTGTGTGTGTGTGTGTGTGTGTGATGAAACAGAATATGGAACAGTCAAATGGAGATCAACTCCGCTGATGTGCCTTTTTGATCTCCGCCTGTGCCGCTACTGAATATATACGAGTGCAGAAAGAGGGAGCTCCTGGAAACGTGTCTTTCTTGACTAATATGGATGCAAACGGGGGTATGTCAGTTAGATGAAGCACATTTTTGTTTTAGAAAAAATGGGTAACATGTTTGCATGTCTTTGTCTCTCTAAGTGGAGAGTCATGCATAATATGGTTAATTATGGTAATGGCCATATGGGCTTCTTTGTGATTATAAATCTGAAACTCTGGAGACAAAGATATTCGTGCCATTTTATTCAATCAAGTTTTGAGTCATTGAAATGTGCAGAACGCAAGCACTGCTTCCAAAGCTCCCAGTGTGCAAACTCGCTGCTTATTCTGAATTCAAAGGAAAATTTTTAAAGCAACGCTAGTTCAAAATGGAAAAAAATGAAGTCAGGAAATGTGCTTGATTTCTGGTTTTGGAAATTAAATGAATGCATGTTTTTTTTATTTTTTTTACTAGAGTTAAGAGACTGTGCTAGAAATAAATTTGTAGGAAAACTTTGCAGCTTTGCTCGTTTTAATGTAGAAAACATGATATAATCATGGCATTTTGAAGTATTTAATAAGTGCAAAAGTACCCTCAGAAATTAAAACTACAGCCTTCACAGCACTATCAGGTTTTCCAATTGTAAGTAAAAGTATTCCAAATGTATTAATATTGACTCAGTCAGGTATTAAATCACTCATTGTCTGTTTCACCACCTGTTGTATAATAAATAAATAAATAAATAAATATTTAAAAAGGGAGATTGTGAAATCTTTAACTTTTAGGAATCTTTACGTTTTAGCATATAGGTGCACAACTATAACCTCGGGCCACAATAGAATTCAACAAGCAAGTCAATAGTATCAAAATGCATAATCAATTAAATTCACATTCTGGTTCTCACGATGTGCAGATGGAGCGAAAGTCCTTAAAAAAATCTACCGAAACCTAAATGAAATCTAAATTACAGTTTATCTTGCTGAGGCAGCTGGAGGCCAGTGCAGCCACGTAATGCCATACCAGCAATGCCACTGGGTACCTCATAACCAGAAGCATTGGCTGATTGACAATCATCGTAGTGCAGAGTTTTACCTGAAGAGGGAGCAATGATGGTCTTTGGCTGAGTTTTTAAATTTTACTGGACTACACGTGTCTACAGCACTATTACACCCTCCTTTATAGTTTATCATGAAAAGCAAAGATTGGGGTAACTCGCTAAAAAACGTTCATTGCATCATCACTAGACCGATCCAAGATGGCAGGTTTGTCATCTGTATGTCTTTAATAAATTTGAGTAGTCAAGGTTTTTTGTGGTCTAGAAACTGTAACTGAGAATAATGAACGTTTGCCTAAACTGCCAAATGTACATGTGCGAGCTATCTTGATTCTATTCATGCTAGCACTGATTAATATTATCACAATGAGGCATTTTGATTGCATGCAAAGGTAAGGTTGAATGTGGGAAATCCAGGTATGTTGTGCAACAAATGGCAGAATTATGACCTATAAACCATCTGGATTATATTTAAAATTCTCACCAAACAGACAAAACTGGTAAAGACTGAAACATGGCATACCTATTGGTCATGTTCTTCATATAAGACACTGGCTGTTTATGAAACATATTTTCTTTAAGAAGTTTTAAACATTGCAGTGGATATGGCATACTTTCAATCTGAAACCACACGTCTTTTCCTCATTAGTTCCACAGGGCTGTGTACTCGTTACCCATCCCATTTTTTCCCCTTTTAACTCAAAGTGTAAACTTTTCTGAAAACTTCTCATGTCTTGGTAGTTTTTCAGACATGTTTTCAAAAGAAAACCTCACCCCTGCTACAAGAGAAAACTCTTCACACAACAAAAATCACTGTGTCTTTCTAGTCTCAAGATTGCATACTTCAAAGTCCAACTTTCCAAGAAAACTATGTGAAATAATTCAGACATGGTGCCTTTGAAAGATGTATGAAAGTGGCCGTGGGAGTTATGAAACTAACATGAAAGTGCCTTAAAGAATAAATATGTATGAATGTTTTGTTAATTGAGGAGCATTTGACTATCTTATTTCTAAAAATTCAATCTAGAATGACTTTACAGTTTACATTTACATGTAAATGAATATGAATGATGGGTTTACATCAATATGCTGCTTCCTTGGGCAACAGATTAGAAATTAATTCTGATCCAACTTCTGTTTCAAAGGTTTTCAAACTCAGCCTTTAAAAGAAAAAATTGCAAGAACCAAGTGGCATATCAAACGAGGAGGCAGGGGGCAGGGTAATATTGTATGCTAATAGAAGACAGCTCATGGGAACAAAAGTGTTAACAGCCAAAGAATTAATTTTATAACTGAATATGAATTAATTAAGCTCCAGCTCACCAACATATGATCTTGGAGAGAAAAATGCATCAACGTTCAACACCATCAGCTCGAGCTCAGCAGAGGGTGTTGGTGGACACATGAACTGTGGGTGCCGAATACAAGAACTCACATGTCTGCTGTAGGTTTTAGGGGTTAGTATTCATTAGACATCTAACACAATTAGACATCTAACACAACTCTCACACACTCACATGCATGCACAGGGAACATGCAAACTCCTTGCAGAGAGATCCAGGCCGGGATGTGAACCCAGGACCTCCTTGCTGCAAGGCAACTGTGCTAACCACTGTGCAGCCCTTTTTTTTTTCTTTTTTAAATCAAATAATTTCAAATGTTGTATAACTATATGATGCATAATGGCCAAGTCCAAAATGTTTGTATAAATCGGAAAAAAAAGGTTAAAGAAAAGAAATGTTAAAGCTGCTGCTTGTGGTTCATTAGGGTTATGAGTGTGATATGTCTACTGAGTGTGCAATCCCTTAATTAAGGTGATATAAAGCATCACTGAAGAGTTTAAAACACTTTAGGCTATTGCTTTCAAACTGGTTTCAGTCATTTCTGAGGCAGAAACCTGGACAGTACTCTGAAGCCCTCTGGTGACCAGAAACTACACGTAACAGTTTTTTTGGTTTGGGTAGGAACACTAGTGGGAGCTCTCTAATTACTTTATGACAATAGTTGTCTACTGTTCCAATAACTAATTTAAAGGCTAGCGATGAGCTCTTTCAGTTCACTGACCGTCAGTAAAAACACACAAGAACCATTTTGCTTTTTTGGTTGACATTATAGCAGAGTCTGCACATAAAAGCAAGTGAAGGATGTCTTTGGAGGCGATGCAAAGAGCTAAAACCAGAGGGAACATTGACACAGCCTACACTTATCTGAGGGAGCTAAAGGAGGCTATGAAATCATGGACTGATGGTGACCTGGCTTTGTTGCTGTGGATCTTTTTACTTTGTGGCTTATTTTAGTGTCAGTTATGTTAGCGTTAGCTAGTGTTAGCATTAGCTTATTGTTTGCGCTAGCTACAGCAGGTTGCTGCAGGATTGGTTATGACAGTTGTAATTCCACTTTTAACAAGTGGAGGGAGTAGCAGGGAAACATATTTAGTGTTGCTTTTAGTGGTGCAACGGATCAAGAAACTCATGGTTTTCAGTCATGTATCGAATCACTTTTTGGATCAGCAGAATGAAAAAAAAAAGAAAACACATATAGCCTTGTTCTCTATTTACTAGAACACGTAGTGCTTCGTTTTTCTGCTTTCCTGCAGTCAACGTCGCATGGATGTGTAGATCATGTCTATATTGAGTCCCGTCGGTCCTGAGCACTTCTGTAGGACGGCCAACCTAGGTCTTTGCACAGTGGGTTAAATGTTAAAATGGATTGCCATAAACCTGCTCACTTCCTGCTTTCACTCATTAAAGTGCTGTTTATTGTTAATTCCTCCTCTTTCACTTATTTGTCTCCAACAATATTAACAGGTCCCATCATGTTAATGTAATCATGTAAAATTTTACAGGGAAGCCAAAATGCTCTTGTACACCCAACTTGGTGATGCAGGTGGTTTTTCTAGCTCCTCTCCTCCTCCACCATGACCACCGCCGTGCTTTGGTGCATGGATTGAACAGGTGACGTCTCGAGCCTCCACGTGACCGATTCTAAACAGGATAGTATTAGTGTGTATTCTAATGCACCGGCAACCCTTAAAATGAAAAATTCACTTACCACATGTAATCCTTCACCAGAGGAATGGAGGTATGTAAAGTATTTTAGATAATTGATTTCTGAGGAAAGCACTAATCCTGATAATGAGGTAACGTTCCTTGAAACAATAATGAGGTGGCCCAGGTTTCTTGCTGGTTGGGAACTGTAGAACAGAAGGAACATAGTGAAATCCTTCAATTAAATTTTCAGAGTGCATGCTCATTGTTAATTTGCATGTAACAAATATGTTCTAGATTCTATTCACCAAAAGGTTCATAATGTTCATGTTTATGGATATGCAAGAATAAAAATGGGAGCTCATCCATTATGATTTTTAAACCATTGGTTAGTTGTTGTTTTTTTTATATCTCAAATGCCAGTAAATTGAATAAACTGGTGCATTCATTTTTGAGCTGGGGAACTATTACACTGACCCATGTTGAATCACCTCTAAAAAAAAAGATAAACTGAACACACAGATAAATTCTGGCTTGTTTATTGTAATTGGTAGTTACGATGAATTGATGAATTTTACAAAATATGCAAGAGCATATTTTAAATTTACAAACACTTTATAAAAGCCTTGGTTTCACAATAGAAAATCACAGTTAGACAAAACTCTGTCTCGGTTATTAGTGAAAAAACAAGTCTTTTCAGTGACAAGGCTGAGAAGCTCTGAAAGTGCAGAGCCTAATGAGCTGTAAGCACACATTGAAACTGTATAAACTGAGTGAAAAAGCCTTCGTTTATTCTGAAATTATCCTTTTCCTCTGAAAGATCAGGCAAGAAACGTGTCACAAGACAAAAAAAAGAGAAACAGCAACCTTCGTTAAAAGAAGAATATAGCTCAGAGTCAAGAAAATCTGGTGTGTTTAATCAATACGATGGTGGCACAGGAGTTAAGTGCTCGGCCCATAATCGGAAGGTTGCAGGTTCGAGCCCCGCTCAGTCTGTCACTGTTGTTGTGTCCTTGGGCAAGACACTTAACCCACCTTGCCTGCTGGTGGTCGGAGGGACCGGTGGCGCCAGTGCTCGGCAGCCTTGCCTCTGTCAGTGCGCCCCAGGGCAGCTGTGGCTACATTGTAGCTCATCCCCACCAGTGTGTGAATGTGTGTGTGAATGGGTGAATGACTGGTTGTGTTGTAAAGCGCCTTGGGGGGTTCCAGGACTCTAGAAGGCGCTATATCAAATACAGGCCATTTACCATTTACCAATACATTTACAGTGGTCTCTAGTAGGAATGAATACCTTGTAAGTCATACTGGGGGGACAAAAGCCCAGATGCCTCTTAATCAGGAAGTACATGTCAGCAAGAGGAAAAAGAAGCTTCAGACGGCAGGCTGTAGAGTCTTATTTTCTGATATATATACATCTCACCTCTCACTGGATAACAGATGCTTCATCTCCACAAATATCCCTGAAGGAATTCTGCCATGTGGCGGAGTTGCTAATGCTAACAGTTAACAAGCACACCATTGATTTCTTGTGAAATTGCCAATAAGATTGATGTGTCACATGATCCCCTTCCTATTGGAAAAAGAAAAGATGGATCCAAGATGGCCGACTTCAAAATGGCCATCATCACCACCCATCTTGAAAAGTTTGCCCTCTCACATATACTAATGTGCCACAAACAGGATGTCAATATCACCAACCATTCCCATGTTATTAAGGTGTATCCATATAAATGGCCTACCCTGTAGTTGTCGCTCTCTGCTGTTTCCTGGACGCTAAACCAACAACAGCATTCTCTGTTGTGACTCAAGATGGGTTCAAATCCTAGAGATTCACTATTTTTTCTTCAGAAGCTAATGCAGGAGATAGGTGAAGGGCACTATTTTTACTGTTATTACTAATGGAAATGTCCTGAAACTGAGTAGAGCTGTGCTGAGTAGGTACAAATGGAAAAGGCCCAATCACCACCATCAGCAACATGAATGTTCATGCTATACAACCCACTAATGCATGCCGCAATCTACACTAAAGGTGGTCCCATGACATATTAAACATATTGTTACTTTTTTTTTCTTGGTGATGACTTTTTGTTGCCAGATTGTTAAACAAACTATAAAGAACTCCTAAACCGCAGCTCACTTAAAACATTTTAAACTGTTACCAGCTGTTGTATCCGGAAGTAGCACAAGTAGGCAAGAATTCCTTTCCAAGCTTCATTTAAATCTGCGTCACATGTAGCAATCTCAAGCATCCACCTCAAGTCCTCTCATTTCTTCTCTCTTACCTACTTTCTATCCTATCTTATACTACCCTCTAGCAGTAGACACAACAAACTACTACTTTCCCTCACCTCCTGTAGAAACTAATGAAACTCCAATGCTAATGCTAGCTCACACACAATATCTATAGATATTGCCTTGACATAGGAGTTGAACATAGAAGTTCAGACCCAAACAAGGGACCCCTAGTGGCAGGTTCCTATAGAAATGTTAAGCCTCCTTTCCTAACATGTAATTCTCGAAAAGGACAAAAATCACAGTTAAAAGTCCTCAGGGGCCACATGAATTTAAAAAAATAAATTGTTTTTAAAAATACCAAATCATTTCATATTAAATTTATTTTTATTTAATTTAAAAAATTCTGAAAATCTTTAATTTTCGCTGTAGTGAAAGTTTTCCATTATTCTAGAAACGTGAATGTGAACAAAAACAAAGGAGATGATTTTAGACTTCAGAAGAAACAGGGTGGAGTCAAACACTGTTTCCATCATGGGAGAAGAAGTGGAGGTGGTTGAGGAATACAAATACCTTGGAGTTCACCTGGACAACAGACTGGACTGGAGAAAGAACAGCGAAGCCGTTTACAAGAAGGGACACAGCAGACTGCACTTCTTGAGGACGCTTAGGTCCTTCAATGTCTGTAGCAAGATGCTGCACATCTTCTACAAGTCTGTTGTTGAGAGTGTAATCTCTTCAGCCATCGTCTGTTGGGGTAGCAGCATCAGAAGCAGGGACCTGAAAAGGCTCAACAGCCTAATGAAAAAGGCTGGTTCTGTTCTGGGGACGACTGTGGAACCACTGGAGGAGATAATGCAAAGAAGGATTCTCCAGAGAATCAAGAAAATGATGGACAACCCTGAGCATTCTCTTCACAAGACTGTCCGACAACGGAAGAGTGTCTTCAGTCAGAGGCTTCTTCAGTTTCGCTGCAACACTGACCGCTACTGGAGATCCTTCCTGCCAACAGCCATTGTTATATACAACAAATCTTTGATGACTTGATTATTAGTATTATTCTGAGCTACTACAGCAATCAATTTCCCTCTGGGATTAATAAAGTATTTTTGAATTGAAATGATATTGGGGGCTTAACATACTCACTCAGGGAGCTACAAATGGCCCTTAGACTGCACTTTAGACATGTCTGAAGGAAACTAATCAGCTAGAAAAATATAATGAATAGATTTTTTTGTTGCTGATTGAGAAATGTTACTTTACTATTATGCTGCAACATTTTTTAGCCACTATTTCTCAGACGAATGGCCGTGCTACTAAATGTTAGCTTTAGAAACCTGCCCTGCAGACATGAAGGGATTTGTTTGGTTTAAACACTATTTTGAATATTTATAATTTTGCTCAATTTGAATTTGAATGATGAGCTAACTGTGGTAATCAGAGGGCTGGTGCTAATTGATTATCACAGGAAAAATGTGAATTACACTCAAATTCTAAGAATATTCAGGCTATAACTATTCAGCACACTCAAATGCAGCCTCAACACTTAATCAAAATCCATTGCAATTGTTTTGTTTTTGTCTTTCTGCAAATAATGAGGCACTTAAAGTAAAAAAATAAAAAGAATAGAAAGAAATGCACACTTCCTTTTAAAGCCCTTTCAAGTGCCAGGAAAGACAAATCTGAAGAGAAAAATTAGCAGACAATCTTTTATGTTCACAGTGAAGACGAGTACTCTTTCAGCAGGAGGTTGAAAGCTTTACAATCAACCGGTTACCTTTTAAGGCTCACCTGGCACAATATTCACAAATTGTCTCAATTGTGATGTTGAGCTACACTTTCTTCCTTTTTTAACCAGAAAAAAGCACTCATCCGTCTTTTCCTTGTTATGATAAGTTGTAGCGATAAAGTACGACGCAAAAACTCATAATCAAAGGACACTCTTCCAGCCCTTGTGAGCTCTTTGGTTGTGTGACAACATTAAAAGGAATTTTTTTGTTGTCGTCATTTTTAACTAAAAGTAGGTCAAGGCACCAGCACTTGTAGTATGTATGTTATATAATAATAATAATAATAGCCTTTATTGTCATTGTACAGGATACAACGAAATTGGAGTGCCATTCCCTTGGTGCACAATACAATAATACCTCTAAATATAAAGGTCCCCTATAACAAAACAATAGTAAGTAACAAAACAATAGTAAGTGACAAAATAATAGAAAGTAATATATGCCGACTAGCACACTATATACAGAACAGCAGCTACCATATCATGTAAAAAAAATGGCATTAGAATAGCAGCATAGTAGTTGATGGTGACCTTGACAGTCGCTAAGCAGTTTTAATTGTTTTTATGCTTATTTACAATAGAGATCGCCCTGGGAAAGAAGCTATCCCTGAATCTGTTTGACCTTGTTTTATGTGACCTGTACCGTCGACCTGATGGTAATAGTTGAAAGACGTGATTGCTGGGGTAAGATTGGTCCTTGATGATATTGCTCGCTCTGCTGAGGTACCGAGAGTTTGCAATGACCTCCAGGCTGGACAGAGAGCAGCCAGTGATCTTCTGGGCTGTGTTGATGACCCTCTGCAGTACTTTCCTGTCTGCAGCTGAGCACCCTGCGTACCATGCTGTTATGCAGTACGTTATGATACTTTCTATGGTGGCTCTGTAGAAAGTAACCAGCAGCCTCTCCTCCAGGTTGTTCCTCCTGAGCACTCTCAGAAAGTGGAGACGCTGCTGGGCCTTTTTTACCACTGCCGTGGTATTTGCTGTCCAGGAGAGATCCTCAGAGATCTGCACGCCCAGAAACCTCATGGAGTGCACCCTCTCCACACAGTTCCCATGAATGTACAGTGGGGCTGGGTCTGCTCTGCCCTTCCTGAAATCGAAGATAATTTCTTTAGTTTTTGTGGTGTTCAGTTGGAGGTTATTTACTGAACACCACTCCGTCAGTCTGTTGACCTCATCTCTGTACTCCGTCTCGTCCTCCTTCGAGATGAGTCCGACCACGGTGGTATCATCCGCAAACTTTATAATGGTGTTCGAGAGATGGAAAGGGGAGCAGTCGGATGTGTAGATTGTAAACAGGAGTGGACTCAAAACACATCCTTGTGGAGCCCCGGTGCTGAGTGTGATGGTGCTGGACTGGTGTGGCCCGAGTCTGACAGACTATAATCTATTTGTCAGAAAGTCCTTAATCCAGAGGCAGATGGGGGTGGAGAGTCCCAGGTGAGACATTTTCTGGACCAAGACCTCAGGGATTATGTGAATGAATGCTGAGCTGAAGTCCAGGAAGAGCATTCTCACATAGCTTCCTCTGTGCTCCAGGTGACTCAGTGCAGTGTGGAGCGCTATGGTGATAGCATCCTCGGTGGATCTATTTGTCCTGTAGGCAAATTGATGGGGGTCCAAAGTGGGAGGCAGACTGGCCCTGATGTACTGACAGACCAGCCTCTCCAGGCACTTCATCACTACAGGCGTAAGTGCAACAGGCCTGTAGTCATTTGGGCTGACCACTGCTGACTTTTTTGCAACGGGGATGATGGTGGAGGTTTTGAGACAGGGCGGGACGGTGTTTAGTGACAAGGAAAGGTTGAAGATTTTAGTGAAGACTCCGGTCAGTTCGTTAGCACATGCCCTGAGCACCGTTCCATGTATTCCATCAGGACCTGCCGCCTTCCTGGGATTCACTGACCTTAGAACACACCTCACTTGATGCTCCACAAGTGTTAGTGTGCCGGTGCTGGGGGCGGGAGTAGATGGAGTTACATCTGAGGGCCTGGACGTCTCAAAACGGGCGAAGAAACGATTTAGATCCTCAGCACACGAGGCATCAGTACTAGATGTCGCCAGGTTATTGCTTCTGTGCTTGGTAATGTGATTGATCCCCTGCCACATCCTCCTGGGGTCGTTGTCAGCAAAGTGATCTTCAATCCTTCTCCTATAGGCAGCCTTAGCTTTCCTGATGCCTCTACACAGGTCTGCCCTGGCCGCCCTATACGCAGCCTTGTCCCCTGACTTGAAGGCAGTGTTGCGACTTTTCAGGAGGGCTTGCACTTCGCTATTCATCCAGGGTTTCTAATTTGGGAACACCCTTACCCTTTTGTTGACGGTGACATTATCAACATAGTTCCTGATGCACGAGAGTACAGTGTCTGTGTACTCCTGGAGGTCGTGGCTGGAAAATACATCCCATACAGTAGATGAGAAACAGTCCTGCAGTTGAGAGAGTGCTCCTTCTGGCCAGGTTTTTTGTTTCTTTGTCTGGGGCTTTCTCCTCAGAGGAATGTAGGTGGGGGTGAGGGAAATGCTAATGTGGTCAGACCCAGCCAGGTGGGGGAGGGGTGTCGCACTGAAAGCATGCCTTATGTTAGAATAGACCCGGTCCAAAGTGTGTTCACCCCTTGTGGCAAAGTCTACAAACTGGCCAAATTTAGGAAGCACAGTCTTTAGGCACGCTTTGTTAAAGTCGCCGGCGACAAAAAAAACCCCATCAGGCAAGCTGTTCTTTATTTATTGTGTTAAGCAAGAGGCTGAGAGCCGTGCCCACGTCCGCATCCGGTGGTATATAGACAGCTATCACAATAACCACAGCAAACTCCCTCGGAATGTAAAAAGGTCTGCACGAAACAGCCAGAACCTCCAAATCAGGAGAACAGTGTGTATGAATGATTCTGCTGTTACAACACCACTCATTGTGCACATAAACGCATAGCCCCCCTCCTCTGCTTTTGCCTGAGTTGCTGTTCCTGTCGTGTCGGTGTAGCGTGCGGCCTGCTAACTCGACTGCAGCGTCGGGAATCAGCGGGTGAAGCCACGACTCAGTGATAAGAATGATGCTGCAGTTACGTGCAAAGCTCGTGGTTGCTATATGTAGCTCCAATTCGTCCAGTTTGTAGGTGATGGATCTGGCGTTCGACAGGAAAAGGCTCGGAAGTGCTGGCCGGTGTGGTTGTTTNAGGGGAGCAGTCGGATGTGTAGATTGTAAACAGGAGTGGACTCAAAACACATCCTTGTGGAGCCCCGGTGCTGAGTGTGATGGTGCTGGATTGGTGTGGCCCGAGTCTGACAGACTGTGATCTATTTGTCAGAAAGTCCTTAATCCAGAGGCAGATGGGGGTGGAGAGTCCCAGGTGAGACATTTTCTGGACCAAGACCTCAGGGATTATGTGATTGAATGCTGAGCTGAAGTCCAGGAAGAGCATTCTCACATAGCTTCCTCTGTGCTCCAGGTGACTCAGTGCAGTGTGGAGCGCTATGGTGATAGCATCCTCGGTGGATCTATTTGTCCTGTAGGCAAATTGATGGGGGTCCAAAGTGGGAGGCAGACTGGCCCTGATGTACTGACAGACCAGCCTCTCCAGGCACTTCATCACTACAGGCGTAAGTGCAACAGGCCTGTAGTCATTTGGGCTGACCACTGCTGACTTTTTTGCAACGGGGATGATGGTGGAGGTTTTGAGACAGGGCGGGACGGTGTTTAGTGACAAGGAAAGGTTGAAGATTTTAGTGAAGACTCCGGTCAGTTCGTTAGCACATGCCCTGAGCACCGTTCCATGTATTCCATCAGGACCTGCCGCCTTCCTGGGATTCACTGACCTTAGAACACACCTCACTTGATGCTCCACAAGTGTTAGTGTGCCGGTGCTGGGGGCGGGAGTAGATGGAGTTACATCTGAGGGCCTGGACGTCTCAAAACGGGCGAAGAAACGATTTAGATCCTCAGCACACGAGGCATCAGTACTAGATGTCGCCAGGTTATTGCTTCTGTGCTTGGTAATGTGATTGATCCCCTGCCACATCCTCCTGGGGTCGTTGTCAGCAAAGTGATCTTCAATCCTTCTCCTATAGGCAGCCTTAGCTTTCCTGATGCCTCTACTCAGGTCTGCCCTGGCCGCCCTATACGCAGCCTTGTCCCCTGACTTGAAGGCAGTGTTGCGACTTTTCAGGAGGGCTTGCACTTCGCTATTCATCCAGGGTTTCTGATTTGGGAACACCCTTACCCTTTTGTTGACGGTGACATTATCAACACAGTTCCTGATGTACGAGAGTACAGTGTCTGTGTACTCCTGGAGGTCGTGGCTGGAAAATACATCCCATACAGTAGATGAGAAGCAGTCCTGCAGTTGAGAGAGTGCTCCTTCTGGCCAGGTTTTTATTTTCTTTGTCTGGGGCTTTGTTTTTCTCCTCAGAGGAATGTAGGTGGGGGTGAGGGAAATGCTAATGTGGTCAGACCCAGCCAGGTGGGGGAGGGGCGTCGCTCTGAAAGCATGCCTTATGTTAGAATAGACCCGGTCCAAAGTGTGTTCACCCCTTGTGGCAAAGTCTACAAACTGGCCAAATTTAGGAAGCACAGTCTTTAGGCACGCTTTGTTAAAGTCGCCGGCGACAATAAAAACCCCATCAGGGTGAGCAAGCTGTTGTTTGTTTATTGTGTTAAACAAGAGGCTGAGAGCCGTGCCCACGTCCGCATCCGGTGGTATATAGACAGCTATCACAATAACCACAGCAAACTCCCTCGGAATGTAAAAGGGTCTGCACGAAACAGCCAGAACCTCCAAATCAGGAGAACAGTGTGTATGAATGATTCTGCTGTTACAACACCACTCATTGTGCACATAAACGCATAGCCCCCCTCCTCTGCTTTTGCCTGAGTTGCTGTTCCTGTCGTGTCGGTGTAGCATGCGGCCTGCTAACTCGACTGCAGCGTCGGGAATCAGCGGGTGAAGCCACGACTCAGTGATAAGAATGATGCTGCAGTTACGTGCAAAGCTCGTGGTTGCTATATGTAGCTCCAATTCGTCCAGTTTGTAGGTGATGGATCTGGCGTTCGACAGGAAAAGTCTCGGAAGTGCTGGCCGGTGTGGTTGTTTACGTAGCCTAGCATCAGAGCCCGACCGGCATCCCCTCTTCTGCTTTCTCTCCCTCCGTCGCCTTCTGCGCTTGCTGGGCGGGCAGACCATCCACGATGACCCAGACGGTCTCGCTATCTCCTCCAGGATGTTGTGTATTCGCTGATTTTCGCCAGAAACATGCAAACTGTATTTAAAACCCAGGTCAAATAGGTCCTGGCGACTGTAAGAGACGGCGGCGTTACAGACATATATACACAATAAAAATAGAAATAAAAACGAGCACCAAACTGGAGAGCTAAGAGCTGCTGCACCCGTGCGCGCCGCCATCATCTCCTATATAAAGCTGTGATTAAGTTTACTTTTATCACTAGTTTCTCGTTTTTAATATGTAACATCTGAGGGTTTAAGCTTAAGAAAATTTTTATTTCTTTTTTTTGTGAGGGAGATTTATCAGCTATTATATCGGCTATCGACCTTTGTTAAAAGTTTTGTATCGTCCCAAAAAAGGCATATCGGTCGGGCCCTAATCCATTGACTTAAATCTGCAAAAAATCTAGTTTTTAAACGTAAACACTCCTGTTGGCTATCATCCCTGGGCCACATCCGCCAGAGGAAACAGAGTTTTAAACGCCAGCTGCTGTTTTCTATGTTTAAACATCTGTTATTTTCCACAACTTTAAATGGTGTTTTTCTTTTAGGAACTCTAAGGCCCTGTCCACACGTAGCTGGGGATCTGCCAAAACATAGATATTTTTCTACGTTTTGGCCTGTCATCCACACAAAAACTGAGTTTTTTTCACAAGAAAACGGATCTTTTTAAAAACTCCGGCCAAAGTGAAGATCTGCGTTTTCTCCGTTTTGGGTGTCTGCGTGTGGACGGACAAAACCGGAGTTTTAAGGTCCGAAACGTCACTTTCCGCGACAGGAAAAATGCTGACATCACGTGTGCGACCTGTGTTTACACTAGCCGACAGCATGGATGCCCTCA
>SSNQ01034682.1:1753084-1764509 GCA_006942095.1 Nothobranchius kuhntae | reverse complement strand
TTGTGGCTCATCCCCACCAGCGTGTGAATGGATGAATGATACACTGTAGAGTAAAGCGCTTTGGAGTCCTCTGGCTCTGAAAGGCGCTATACAAATACGGGTCATTAAGCATTTGTCCAACACATTCTGACACCCTAACTGTCAAAAAATGACGCAGTGTGGCCAAGCGTTATTTTCTGACGTGTCGGGATTCCGCAGATTTCACCGACATTTCACCTCTAACCCCTTACCCCCATCCTAACCATAACCAAGTATGTCAGTCTAAATTTTCCATTAAGCGTGTTTGAGAGGAATGATGAAACACGAAACAAAGCTTTGCATGCGCAAGCTAGTTATGCTTAGGATGGGGGTGAGGGAAAGGGTAAATAGCAAGAGGGTAATGGTCACAATTTGGTCAAATGTCCTTTTTAACGCAGGCGTCAGATTATGACGCTCTGGCACAGCGCGTTGCCTCCCAACACGTCGGAAACAAACACTTGGTCACACCGTGTCAATTTCCGATGCTTAAGGGGTGAGAATGTGCTGATTTGTCATAAAGTTGAAGTGGTAGCAGCTAGCTGTTTCTCCTTCTCTGATGTTACTGAGCGGAGACCCTCTCACACCAGTGCTCTGTTGCTTTCGGCAAGTGCATAGCACTTATTACAGACAGAAAATCACAAAGTGCTTCATAGATCAAAGCAAGACATATCATGAAGTCATAAAATCTTAATGATCTTAAAAAAGAAACAATTTAAATTCAGAAAACAAAGTCATGAAATTATGAAATGATCACAAATACCGTAAAACTAATGAAAGATGATTACGAGTTTGAGTTCAAAGTAAGAAAACAAAAGATATAGGTAAAAGCAGCTTTAAATAAAAGGGTATTCAGCTGTTTTTAAAGGGGTCCAGACTCCCAAAACCACGTAAGGATAAAGGAAGATCATTCCAAAGTCGGGGAGCAACAATCTGTAAGGAGCGATCGCTTCAGCTTTTATATCTGGTCTTTGGAACTTCTAGAAGGTTCTGGTTTGTGGAACTGACGGCTTGGGTTGGAGCAAAACTTTCCGACTTGTTTTGCCGATTTGCTGTTGAAGCTTTAATGTTTGCTCTTATTGAAAAAATCGATAAAATTAGCAACATTCAAACTCTGGTAAATTGCCCACACTTTTACCCCCTTAACACCAATTAATGACTGATGTGTGTTACTGCGCATCAGCTCCTTCTGTTTCCCCCACCCCTTGAATTTCATCTCCACACCTCAGGATTAGCTTTACGACTGGTCTGATCTCTCTGAGATGAAGCTGAGAATCCAATGGCACTGCGGGGAGCTTCTGTTTGTTTGTATTTATTTGTCCCTAAGGTGTCTGAAAGCAATACGCTCAAATATTATTTTCAGGTGGGGCTTCCTGTGTTACAGTCTTATGTGTTTGTGTAGGTTGTGCTGCTCTGAAAGAAAATAAAAAAGTACTGCAAGCAACTTGGTTGCAGTAATGATTAATGGGGGGGACTTTCAGCACCGGTTCTATTCGGAGAACGGTGGCCAGGTGAAACAAAAAGCAATCATACTTGTCAGTCTTGGGAAAAAAAAGTGGAAATTGGGGGGAAAGCTCTCAATTTCTGAGACCTGTGCTCTCATTCGGTTACACGCATTTTCAGTCGGCTCGCTCTTGAATCAGATCCAAACCAGCACGTAAATGCTAAAGAGGAAAAGACAAAAAAGCAAGCTAAAACTAGCCTAACTTACAGAAGCTGCTTTTATATTCAGGACTGATTTATTTGGGTGCTCAGCATCTGGCATTTCCACATTTTTCACTCTCTAATTAGCTCCTGATGCTGACATAATTAGTTCCCACAGATGGACCGAGGACGTCTGTTACTATCTCACTTGCAGAGATTTGCAAAACATTAACAGCTTTCTTTAAAAAAAAAAATCATTTAAATCTGCACTTCCTTCGCTTGCTTTGGATTTTCTAAGTCAAGTGATGAATTGCAGCTAAATTTGTCAAATTTGAACCCATAAGCAAAGTTGGTAATCCAGCAGTTTCCCCAACAGTTCTTTTTGCATAATAATGTAGCATTTTCTGATGTTAGCTTATTCTATTGTCAAGTTTTTCTACTACCATTCAAATTAAGCCATTTCTGGACTCACCGCATTCAGGTGGATTATATACATCACAAACTTGCCATATACACTCACCTAAAGGATTATTAGGAACACCAGTTCTCCTTAAAGCAATTATCTAATCAACCAATTGCATGGCAGTTGCTTCAATGCATTTAGGGGTGTGGTCCTGGTCAAGACAATCTCCTGAACTCCAAACTGAATGTCAGAATGGGAAAGAAAGGTGATTTAAGTTAATTTGAGCATGGCATGGTAGTTGGTGCCAGACGGGCCGGTCTGAGTATTTCACTATCTGCTCAGTTACTGGGATTACTGTGGCAGTCCTGTGGGCAAAAATGCCTTGTTGATGCTAGAGGTCAGAGGAGAATGGGCCGACTGATTCAAGCTGATAGAAGAGCAACTTTGACCGAAATAACCACTCATTACAACCGAGGAAGGCAGCAAAGCCTTTGAGAAGCCACAACCTTGAGGTGGATGCACTACAACAGCAGAAGACCCCACCGGGTACCACTCATCTCCACTACAAATAGGAAAAGGAGGCTACAGTTTGCACAAGCTCACCAAGTTAGACGGTTGAAGACTGGAAAAATGTTGCCTGGTCTGATGAGTCTCGATTTCTGTTGAGACATTCAAATGGTAGAGTCAGAATTTGGCATAAACCGAATGAGAACATGGATCCATCATGGCATGTTACCACTGTGCAGGTGGCTGCTGGTGGTGTCGGAGATCGATGACAGTCTTTGACGTCTTCCTGCATAAAGAGCGGACAATTAATAATGAGTACCACTAGTGGGCATCATGTATGTCATTTGCATTTATACATTTCACAATGGATTATATGTGGCATTATAGTTACATTTCAGTGCTCAATTCCCTCAAACAGGCAAAGAATTTTGTTCAATAAAGTTTAAGTCAAGTGTGGTGAATGTTTGGTTAAAAAAATTGCAAATTTGTTGCATTTAAACATTAACGTAACATTTAAAGCTGCTATAGCAAAGCTTGGTTTTGGACGCAAATACGGTCATGGAACACTCCCCCCTCACCTTGGATATCTTCCCTGAGACACTTCTGCCGGAACTGGAAACCCGCATTGCCAGAAGAAACAAGATAGCGCTGAACACCAGTCGCTGTTTTCTAAGTCCAAACGTCTTTTGTTGTTTGTGACTTCAAATTGTGTTTTTCTTTCTGGGACTCTGGTAGTTTGTCCTAAAGCTGAAGTGGTAGCAGCCGGCTGTTTCTTGTTCTCTGATGTTATTGAGCGGAGAACCTCTCACACCAGTATTTTTTAATTCAGGCGCTGGTCATAAAATTAGAATATCATGACAAACTTCAAGTTTGTCATGATATAGGGGTAGTAGGGGTGTAATGAGATCTCGTTGCACGAGATCTCGCGATAATAAATCAGCTCAATATTTCTCATCTGAAGAAACGGCTGTCTCGCGAGACCTACACATGGTGGCGGTAATGCACTAACCGCCGAACGCCAAAAAAGGAGGAGGAGAAGAAGAAGTGCTGGTGATGGACTGTAATCATGGCTACGCCTCTGAACGCTGAAATAGAAGACGCCCCAACGACGTTTAAGTCATTTGTTTGGATACATTTTGGTTTTCCGGTTGAAACGAAAGATGGCGACAGAGTGACGGACAAGACATGGACAATATGTAAGCACTGCAAGAGAATAATACCATACACTGCGGCTAACACTAGCACAATGCAAAAGCACCTTCAGAACCATCACAGCGCTTTGCTCAAATCAGCTCCACCTGCAGCAGGTGGATCCCAGTGTCCCGCTCGTGGAAAAAAACATGCTCTTCACCTTTGGCCAGAAGTAGCAGAACCAGCATCCAAGAAGACTGCGCTTGAGGATCTGCTTGGAGATTCATTCTGCATCAAGCCAGACCAAAGCAATGGAGCAGAGCAAGTACAGAATGAACTTGAACATTACAGAAGAGGGCCATCGATCCCACTGAGTCGCTGCCCTCTAAAGTGGTGGAAAGAAAACTGCACTCAGTTTCCTTTACTGTCCTCACTTGCCAAAGCATACCTTTCCATCCCTGCCACTTCCGTTCCAAGTGAGCGTGTCTTCTCTTGTGCAGGGGACATGGTTTGTGCCCAAAGGTCTCAGTTACTACCAGAAAATGTGGACATACTTCTTGAAAAAAACAAAACATGGAAATTTAATAGGCTGGAGATTTAAATTCTTACCAGTAACTCCTGTCATTAAAGGGATAATCCACCCCGTTGATAAAATGTTGTCCTTGTCCTTGTCCTCTTCCTCAGAGTTAGATGGGTTAGAAAAAGGTTATCTAACTCAGAGGATTAAGGCAACTGACAAAATTAAAATTGGAGAAGGAATATCCCTTTGTTGAAACATGTTAGCACTTTAGTTATTAAAATACAAGCTTGTTTGCACTCTCTATTGGAGATAAAGCATAAAAAGGAAATATCATAATTGTGAAGGCAATGCAAAATTGTATTTATGATCTTGTTTTGGACATTTCCGCTGTTCATCTTTTGAAAAGTTAAAAGGCCATGCAAAGCTTTGTTCTTAGGTCTACATAGGATTGAGGAATCCGATAAAGAAACGCACAAGTTAAACTGAGAAAAAAAAGTACTAATAAACTGCTGTTTTGCGGAATAAATATAATAAATAAAGTTTTTTTTACTAATATAGAAATCTTGTCTCGTTATCGTGAATTCAGTATCGTGTCTCGTCTTGTCTTGTGAGTTTTGTGTCTCGTTACACTCTTACAAACTTGACCTCAAGCACAGCAGCTTCCTCTGGATACACGACTTTCTAACAAACCGACCACAGTCTGTTTAGTTAGGCCAACACCATTCCTCCTCTCTGTCCTTCAACACAGGAGCCCCACAAGGCTGCATGCTGAGTCCTGTCATGTACTACCTGTACACACGTGACGGTAAGCCCACCCACAACAACAACGCTATCATTAAGATTGCTGATGATACAACTGTGGTGGGCCTAATCAGCCACGGATATGACTCAACATACAGGGAAGAAGTGCAGCAGCTGGCAGATTGCAGTACAGCTAACAACCTGACCCTGAACACCAACAAAACCAAAGAAAACATCAATGACCCAAGAAGAAAAAAGGTGAACCACCAGTCAATCACAATGTAAGATTATTAATTTACATTTAATTAAGGGCCACAAGACATTAAAATTTCATATCTAGTATGAAATCCATCTTGTGGACCACTGATTTATTTAATCAGAAGATTGGAACTTTTTAATGCAGGGAATTTAGATGACACCTTGTATTAACTGAGAGACAAGAGAAGAGAGAGACCTTTGAAAACGTTTGACCTTATGTGAGCTGTCTTTAGTGAGCGCAAATGTAACAGAGTAAATAGTGTCATTCCACTTGCCATCAGTAAAACAGTTGAAACCGTTTACGTGTATTATGTACTAACGTATCCAGCTGCGCCGGCGGTTAGTCAGTTTTAAGACGGAGCCGATCGAGGTAGGTCGGGTTCTATCAGCGCACGTATGTGAGGAAAACTTTCAAAGTTATTTAATACTTATGTCAGTATTTTTATTCCAACAGAGTGTGCTGTTTGATCCTACCAATCCTACCAAAAGCTAGGTTTCTGACCAGCATTCTTGTGTTGACAGGTAATTGTTAAAGTTATGTGTTTAACGGCCGGTTAGTCAGTTTTAAGACGGAGCCGATCGAGAGTGTGCTGTTTGATCCTACCAATCCTACCAAAAGCTAGGTTTCTGACCAGCATTCTTGTGTTGACAGATTAAATGCTGGTGTCAGCAAAAAAAAAACTTCGTCTCAAGACTCTTTGTACAACACAACGCAGAGTTAATAAAGAACTGAACCTACCAGTACCAAGGCTGGTATGGTTACACAAAGTCAATTTCGTTGTATACCTTTGCAGTGACGATAAAATGATCTTGAAGCATGAACTGCTCTAAAACATTCTGGTAGATGGCTGCATTGACCTTGGACCAACAACAATGGAACAACAAATGCAAAATTTATTTTCATCAGAGAACATAACTTTGGACAACTCAGCATCAGTCTAGTCCTTTTTGTCTTTAGCCCAGGTGTGAGATGCTGTTGATGGTGTTTCTTGTTCAAGAGTGGCTTGACACAAGGAATGCAACAGCTGAAACCCAGGTCTTGCATCCATCTGTCCATTGTGGTTCTTGAAGCACTGACTCTAGGTGCAGCCCACTCTTAAGCCCTTTTCAGATAGACATTCTGGAACATTTGTGGACAATTCAACCCGTTTTGTAACTGGAACTGCGTTTTCAGACACACCACTTTTGTACCGGAACTTGTCCTTTCGGTTGCGTTCACACAGCAGGGAAAAGTTCCAGATGTCTGACGGCGGCGGGGGGGATCGGACTCATGTTAAGAAGAAGAAGAAAAAAATATCATTTCTATAGCGCCTCTTAAGATAAAAATCACGAGGCGCTTAAGCATAATTCTGCACACACGAAGACGCATAAGAGACCTGGATGATGAAGCTCAATGGTTAAAGGAATCACTGAAGCGGTCTGAAGCGCTCCGTCGCGCGTCTAGGCGGTACCGTAGGAGGCGAGCTGCCATGGTTCGCCGCATGCTACAGCAGCGGGCTATCTAGTTGCGCACAGCGTCCCCTGGTCCCCTCCTCCTCCCCCTCCCCCTTGTCCGGAACTCTACCTCACCAGTCTGAAGCAGCCACCATGTCCGTAATAAGTCCGGACCTGTTACTAGGGGCTTCGTCCGGTTAAGTTCCGGAACACGTTATCCGGATGTTTGTATTCAAACACAAAGGTCTTACGGACAGAGTCCGGAACATTTCCGTTTTTCATGGCCTGTCTGAAGGGGGCTTAAAGCCTCCCCCACATTTTTGAATGGGTTTTGTTTTCAATATCCGGAAGGTGTATCGGACTTCCTGTAGGGGGGGTTAAACTATATTTTAATGACCTTCAGTAGCAGACCATGCTGCAATGCTAATGCTAGTTAGTAACTGAGTAGTAAATAAATAAAGATTTTTGTTTCAGTGTGTTAAGTCAAGAATGTTTTTGTCAGTGTATCTGCTTGTGAAGAAAAATAAAATCAATACTTTTGCTGCTGCTTGTCTTATGTTACTGTTGAGTTAAGTTGCTTTATCCTGCCACAATAGGGAAATCTACAGCCCTGGCTTTCCCCACACTATTGCTTGGTAGCAACCCGATGATTAGCATCAAAGTGTTTTTTTCTTTTTCCAGAGGTTTTTCCTTTCGCCAAAGGTTGACTTTTTGCAACAAACATCATGCATCTTGTGTTTTATCTCCTAATTAAATTATACACTGTGACATAGGCACATCATATGTACGACCCCTGCAGAAAGCTTTCATGACATTTTACTGAAACACAGTAATGAGCTCACCACAATTCATTTGTAAACACTTAAACTGAATTTGTACATTGAGACAGGTTTGCTATTAAATTCCCTAGATTAATACATACCAAATGAATGTTCTATACAAATAAATTGGAGTTCATTTCAAATAGAAACATTTTTCCTGTGCCTCAGGACTTTTAGGCTTATAAAGCAAAAGTCATTTTCTTACCCCAGTCATTAAAACCAGAGTGAAAAACATGACATTGATAAAGCAGCTTGCAATCTATTATTCCACAAGCACAGTGTGAATTATTTCCTTTGAAATGAGGTGTGGCATTTGGTTTCAAAGCAAAAGTACACATTATGTGACTACCTTTTGTCCTTACAAAGACAAACATATGTGAGAAGATTTACATATTGCACCAAACTTTAGCAAAAACTTGCTCCTGTTATCTGAACAACTTTGATTTTATTCCAGTTTTGTATCTTTAGCAGAATTGACGCTCTAAGCTCTGTTTTAAAAAGTTCCTCTTTTTCATGTGAAGTTCAGTTGAGATCTGCTGACTGTAGACGCAAAATCCCTGCTTGTCAGCTCTTCTTCAAGACTTCAACTGAGCCCCAAAACAACTTTAAGAATTTTTAAGGCTTAGGGCGTGTAGCTGCTGAATAAAGTAGGAGTTGTCTTTGGTCAGTGTGGAGTTGATTCTGTATAACCTCAAGCTCCTTGCTTCAAATTTAGGGATACATTCTTTCAGGATCAAAAGTACAAAATATTGTGCCTGCACTAATGGTAAGAAATACAAGTTTAAGAACATACTCAGGTTTCAGGAAAACATTTACAGACATTTGACCAAAGAGAACCGATTCAAAAACCCCTTCAGACGAGTGACTAAATGGCATCTGAATAATGACCTTAAGAAAAACTCAAGTGAGCCAAAGTACTTCAGGAAAACGTAATTCTTTTACTTTAAAGTTAAAGTCCCATTAGTCATCACGCACTGGTGAAATTCACCTCCGTATTTGACCCATCGCCGCGGTGAGCTGCAGCTCTAGCCGTAACCCCAAATCCAACCCCTTAAAGCCGAATGTCAAGCAAGGAGGTACTGGGCCCCATTTTTAAAGCCTTTGGTATGACCTGATTTGAACCCTAATCTCCCAGTTCCAGGGTTGACACTCTACCTCTAGACCACCGAGAAGATTCAAATTGTTTCATCTGTTACGAACATATTCCAATAGCCTGTGGGAAATGGGGGCAGTACACCCTACACCACTGAAGAAGAAGCAGATACATCCTTCATACCTCTTATCTGCTCACGTCTCAAAGATAGGCTCAAGTCTGAATAGTTCAAGGGGATGCCAAAGCCGTTTCAAATGAGTGCCGTATCTGAACTGGCACCATTTTTGCTGTTTTTCCCTAACCCCCAAATTGCACTACCTCCGCTCCGCTCCACTCCGGCACGAACTCCGCAGCAAAATCGGTCCCGTTGTAGTCAATCAGAGCTATTCCACTACTGCGGCCGTGCTGCAGCAGTGCGCCACCCTCTGTTCCGGCGTCCGGCAAAAATAGAATCAATCCTATTTTTGCCGGACGCCGGAGCACCTCCGCAGTCAATGGACAGGAATCACAACCACCCAAAAGGAAAGGGAGCAAGCACAACTTCCGTTATTTCACAATAAATCGATAAACAAAAAGCGTTTTTTGTTTCATATGCACAGGTTTAACAACTTTTAACAACTACCAATGGCAGCTGAACTTTAAATGCACAAAAGTAAGCCATAAATACAGTTTCCACTATCAAAGTAGTCACACTTTGTTGATCCAAACACTGCTGATCTCTCAACACAAATGATGGGCAGATTAAACAGTTCATTCCGATGCTTCTCCCACACAACGGGTGTTTGGATCTAACTTCCGCGTTTATTGCTCGGACTGTATCGCAAGATCTCGAAAATCCCGCGCATGCTTGTTTGCGCACCTCAGGTCTCCGCACCGGAGCGGAGCCGTTGTAGAGCGGGTACCAATAAAAATTAAGTTCGGAAGCGAGCGGCTGCGGAAGGCGGGTGCGGAGCGGAGCGGAGGTAGTGGAATTTGGGGGTAAGCCCTTCCAACAAACATAGGGTACTTTGATTGGCAAGACACAACACTGTTCAGGCCAATGGTGGACATGGAGGCTACAACGGAGCATGGCTAGACCAACCTGAAGAGAAAAATCTTTTTGCTACTGTTGGTCTAGATTTCTTGGCTAACACCAAAGAACAGAGGGGAAAAAATGCTATTGTCTAAGTGGAAGGTGCTGGTCAAGGCCAAATTATTGCCAGAATATGTCAACGTGCAACAGAACATAAGATCACTCTTAACCCAACACCACGTAGTTTTACTCCTCACTGGACTCTACTTTTTTATACAGTTAGGTTGTAAACTTTACATCCCAGGAAATCATGCAAGGACCCTAAATCTTCTGCAGTTGCATGTTGACTATGCATTTGGGCAAAAATTCACCAGACAATGCTACTTCTTTTTTTCTCTGTTCTTAGGTGTGCAATACTTTCCCACAGATATTTGGGATGTATCTGTAAGAAATGCAACGATTTCCATTTGATAACGGGTTGACAAAACTTCGATATAAATAAAGCGTTGTGGCTTCGTAGCAGCCAGACCAAGAGTGATCCAGATGAGAATACATTTGAAGAGATTTACTTAGAGCAATATGCATGTAACACGTATTTTACTCCTCTACATGATGCGCTCCAGAACCAAAGGTGAAACTTAAGTCTAAACAGGGAAATCTCATCAGACTAAACTAACTGATCCCTGCACAATAGATTGCTACAGCAACTACAGAGGATAAACAGAATCTTTCAAATTAAAACATAATTTTCTGGCATTTTCAGATCTCAATTTAGAGTACCAGAGAACATTAAGGATTGTCAGACTTAGTGATTTGTTTTAGATTATGATAAATACCACCACTACAACCATTTTGAAATTAATATTTTGTGTTTGTAAAACTAATGTTTGTGTCTGGGCACAATTCAAGCTCCAGCATTTATCCTGTACCACATCTCTAACAGCTTGTTCAGTGTGTGTAAAAGTGCATTATCTTCCATTAAACTGGTTTCTGAATGGCTGGTTGGATCGGTCTGACCAGTGACTTTGTGTTTTCGATCTTTTTATATAGTCTTAGCGAACTGACGTCTTTCTTCTTAGTAAGTCGCAGTGAAATGTTTCTACTCCACTGTGAATGTTAATTAAAACTGAATAAAATGAAAATGCACCCGTTCCTCCTATTCACAGCCACTTCAGTGTCTCTGAGGCTGAGTCACTGCTGCATGGAAGCAGCTGAGTGCAGAGCTATAGTTTCCTTTAAATTTGATAAAGAATATTTTCTTATTTGTATATTTAAAATTTTTGACAACTCATTATAATGGATCATTAGTTAATGTAATACAGTGTAATTTGGTTCTGGAACCATAGGTAGTCAGACAAAATGTACATGAATGTATCTGAAGGTGAACCAAAATAATCACGAAGCTCCATTTCAAGGCAGAAAAGGATGATGGGAGAGAAGAAATGATGGAATATGAAGACTGTATTAAGCTTCAAAGGTTTTGTAAATAATTTTTAAGATTGATCATAATGTCCATTTTGGTGAATTATCGTTCCATTTAGACTAAAGTGGATAATGAAGCATGCTAGGCATCAAGAGTCCCTATCCAGTGTCACGGTTTGCCTCCATCTACTGGTGAGGTGTGTCAGCTCTGTGTTTGCAGGAGGGCGCGGCAGTCATCTCAGCTGTTGGGAATTCCACTAATTGGAGGTGCAGTGGATTTAAGGAGTGGCGTGACTCAACCCCAGTGCCGGTTGATACTCTCACATGGATAGCATCTAGCCTTGAATCCGCCTTTGTTCCTGTGATCCTGATCTAATGAAGTTTTGTGTCTCCTGTTCTAGTATCTTGTTCTGCACCACCTACC
>SSNQ01034682.1:1737756-1752977 GCA_006942095.1 Nothobranchius kuhntae | reverse complement strand
CACAATTCAAGCTCCAGCATTTATCCTGTACCACATCTCTAACAGCTTGTTTAGTGTGTGTAAAAGTGCATTATCTTCCATTAAACTGGTTTCTGAATGGCTGGTTGGATCGGTCTGACCAGTGACTTTGTGTTTTCGATCTTTTTATATAGTCTTAGCGAACTGACGTCTTTCTTCTTAGTAAGTCGCAGTGAAATGTTTCTACTCCACTGTGAATGTTAATTAAAACTGAATAAAATGAAAATGCACCCGTTCCTCCTATTCACAGCCACTTCAGTGTCTCTGAGGCTGAGTCACTGCTGCATGGAAGCAGCTGAGTGCAGAGCTATAGTTTCCTTTAAATTTGATAAAGAATATTTTCTTATTTGTATATTTAAAATTTTTGACAACTCATTATAATGGATCATTAGTTAATGTAATACAAAATGTACACGAATGTACCTGAAGGTGAACCAAAATAATCACGAAGCTCCATTTCAAGGCAGAAAAGGATGATGGGAGAGAAGAAATGATGGAATATAAAGACTGTATTAAGCTTCAAAGGTTTTGTAAATAATTTTTAAGATTGATCATAATGTCCATTTTGGTGAATTATCGTTCCATTTAGACTAAAGTGGATAATGAAGCATGCTAGGCATCAAGAGTCCCTATCCAGTGTCACGGTTTGCCTCCATCTACTGGTGAGGTGTGTCAGCTCTGTGTTTGCAGGAGGGCGCGGCAGTCATCTCAGCTGTTGGGAATTCCACTAATTGGAGGTGCAGTGGATTTAAGGAGTGGCGTGACTCAACCCCAGTGCCGGTTGATACTCTCACATGGATGGCATCTAGCCTTGAATCCGCCTTTGTTCCTGTGATCCTGATCTAATGAAGTTTTGTGTCTCCTGTTCTAGTATCTTGTTCTGCACCACCTACCTTGCCTGGAGTTGTCACACGTCTCGTCACTCAAGGATCCTCTGGCCTCCTTTCTCCACACCTGCCCATGCTCAGAACCATCTCACCAGTTCCAACCTCTTCCAGTTTGTCTCCGCTCTAATCCTGGTTTTGGACCGTAAGAACTTTTAGTTACGGACTCATATTCTCCTGGTTCTCTGGTTCTGGCCTCGCTTACCTTCTGTTTTTATCCTCATAGATTCCGGTACCATCCTGTTCCTGTTCACTGAAGCAGCGCCCTTAGTTCTAGTTCTTTTTTTTCTGTTCACCTTAAAATAAAACATTTGTATTTTTTACTTACCTCTTGTGTGATTCTTCATGTCCTGGGTGAAGTACATTACCCACAACATGACATCCAGTTTAGGTGGAAAATGTCCAAAGAACTAAAATTCATATTTTTCTGTGATAAATGCTGTCTCCAAACTATTAAGAAGGGAAAAAAATCCAAATTCTGAGACTTAGGCCTAGTCCACACGTAGCCGGGTTTTTTTTAAAAACGAATATCCGCCCCTCCAAAAACTTGCATCCACACCAGCTTGTTAAAAAAAAAAAAACTCTGTCCACACATACCCGGATAAATACGTTGTTAAGGACATGCCACACCTGTAGGCGGCAGTACTTCCCCCGTTCTTAACCTCGTCCTTCGTCTGTGGTCTTCCGCAAGGAGCAGTAATTCCGCTTGCAAAAACAAACAAGCAAAAAGCGCTTGGACAGTTGATAAAGCGAGCGCAGCTCTGAGGGCATCCATGCTGTCGGCTAGTGTAAACACAGGTCGCACACGGGATGTCAGCATTTTTTTGTTGCGGACCTTAAAACTCCAGTTTTGTCTGTCCACACGCAGACACCCAAAACGGAGAAAACGCAGATCTTCACTTTGGCCGGAGTTTTTAAAAAGATCCGTTTTCGTGTGAAAAAACTCTCGCTTTCGTGTGGATGACAGGCCAAAACGTATAAAAATATCTTCGTGTTTTGGCAGATCCCCGGCTACGTGTGGACAGGGCCTGAGGCTTATAAACCAAGTAAAAACTTGGTAGTTTGGACAACTGCCCCCTCAGCATATTTCACCAAGGGGCAAATTCCACCTACCACTGAGGCCAACACGTTAGGTGGCAAAAATTGCAGTTCCCTCCTTATCCACTAGGGGCGGGAACCAGAAAAGAGCAAGTTCCCATTGACTCCTATGTTAAAAATGTTAACTTGAAAGCATAAATATGTTTACAGCCTGGCTCAAAAACATTGTAGGTTTAATAGATCTAGTTTACTGTCATGAAAGCTCTGAGAGGGGGGTGATAGTTTACTCCTATGTTTAGATGTAATTAAAGCATGAAATTATGAATACTAAGAGGAGTGTCGGTTTGACATGTAGGAGATGAGCCATCAGTGCTAGTGCCAGCGGCTTGCCCGCTGCTTTCTCCAGGTCAAGGCCTCAGTCTGGCATTAATAAGTGTCAATAATCTGCCCTCACCCTCACAGCCTCGCTCTCAGTTGCATTTTAAACATTTCCGGGAGTGACAAGACACTCAGGAGTGATGGCGCGGTGGGTTTGTCCGCTCAAGAGGTAGAGTGGTTTATTCAGTAATCGGAGAGTTGTAGCATCTGGCGTCAACTGCTAATTTATTTTTTATTATTTATGTCCCTGAGTGGATGGCTGAGCAACTTCCATGGAGATGAATGGCAGCCATATTTATATCAGTACAGTGAACTCATTTCTAGAGCCAAAGGATATTGGAGGATTGGTATAAATTGGTAAATTATCAAAGTAAAACATTTTAGACTTTGGATAATAACGAACATAACATTTTCATTTGCAGTCAATGTGATCATCTAGGTCACCCAGGAAAATTAGGATCATTATTGAATAATATTAATGTTGTTTTCACACAAACTGCTAACTGTTACAGTTTACTTACATTGTTTATGTTAAGCTAAAGCTAACAGAATACTGTCAGATTAGGACAGTGACTGGTCTGGTATCAAAATGCCTTTTGCCACTAATCTAATTCTGGGGAATATTGCAACAGACTTAAATATAGAATATCTTTGAATGTATTAATATTAGCACATATTTACCAATGTAAAGAAAATTTTCAAATATAAAAACTATTTTTTGTTTTACCTTTCTTGTCGAAGTTGGAGTTAAGGGGTTAAATAGGCGGGTTATAAGACTTTTCATAACTTGATATTTGCACAGAAATGCTTGAAAAGGTAGCTTATTGCATTCCACACTCTCAGCAATGAGGATTTAATTTGCCTTGAAAGAATGAATAAGAAAAAGTCATTTAATTTCAAAATGGCATGAATCAAAACTTCCTAAAATGAAAGTTTTGCTGCCAAGGAGCCCTTTTGTTCTCAACTGAGTTGGTCTCAACACCTTTTTGTGGGCCGTGTTGCTATTCATAGCCTATGTGTCTGCAAAACTACAGTTTCTGATCAATTAAATGTTCCTCTCAAGATAGCTAAGTTAATTATGCTCCTGTTTGCTTGAGTCTTGCTGCTTAACCATCCATGAGGGACTCCAGACCGAACGGTGGGCCAGATGGGAAGCATTTCCTCAAGGCCCAGATTCTTAGATCATTATGAATTCTTCAATTAGGCTTGGTAAAGCGTTCAAAGGATCTTATCAAATACTTTAAGCAGATTGGAATACAGTTCACAACCCATTAAAACGTTTGACCTGACAAGGAGTAATAAGGTCCTGAGTTGGTGAAAATGCTGAAGGCTTCACTGACGCGGGGAGATTTTGTGCTGAGAGAGAAACAAAAACTTGGAGGAGTTGGAGGAAAGATTCTTGATAGAAAAAGTAGATAGTTTCTGTGAACTGGATACTCACTCAGCTCTGGGAAAACGGCCTCAGTCGAAAGTGCTGAGTAATGCACCAGCTGTGGGTCCCTGCAGACGAACTCTGCGTGCGTGCACGGAAACGTTCGAGTCAGCGCTGCCCTGCAGTCTGCATCAAAGGCCCCCTCGAGTGATGGGGGGGGGCAGAGGGTGGAGGATTCTACAGCTAATCTTCTAAACATGATTTTTCATACCGCTTTGCACAACATGCCTTGGGATTAAAAAACATTCTAGTAAAGAAAAGGGGCTTAACATATGGGAAGTGGTAGAAAAGCCAATGGTGTTTGGATGGGTTTTGCTGCCTAAGCTACAGCTCAACATGTCCTTTTCCTAAGTGTGTTTACCTTACCCTACTGTACGCACAGAGGGATAATCCTTCCAAGAAGTAACACATCCAAAATGGAGCAGGGGTAGTATTTGTTATGTTTGTTTTTTATGAGGATGTTGAAGCAGGAAAAATGCAAAAACATAATAAAAGTGATAATGTTTATTGCCACGTTTATCTAATTGTAATTGATGCTGAAAGGGAATAACACCAATAGAGTTAAATAAATGAATAGAACACATCAACATTTGCTTATTTTTACAAACTAACTCCTTCCTGTAGATTTTTTATTAGGGTTACGACCCAATAAGCAGAGGTGTGTACTCGAGTCACATGACTTGGACTCGAGTCATTATTTTAATGACTTCTGACTTGATAAAAATCTATAAAGGCTTACGACTTGACTCGGACTTGAACGCCAATGACTTGCGACTTGAATTGACTTTCATCTGTTGACTTGATGATGACTTGAGCATATTTGATATTTTAGCACAAAAGTGACACGACATCAACAAAAATCATAAAGCATTCTTCATTCTGGGTTAGATGTTGTACTGCTAAATGCAGCAGCACTTTGTTTAGAATGTTTGAGAAAATAAATGAAGCTTTAAGAAGCTTTATTTCTGGAATTTATTTATTATCATCGTCATTAAATTGAAGTTGGACAGATGACTTGATTATAACTTGAAAACTCAAAGTTAAAGACTTGGACTTGACTTGGACTTCCACATCATTGACTTTAAACTCAACTTGGGCTTGGTTGTCTCTGATTGGACTTGACTCGACTTGACTGGAAAGACTTGTGACTTACTTGGGACTTGCATAGCAGTGACTTGGTCACGCCTCTGCCAATAAGAAATAATAATAATTAAAGCTGCAAGCAGCGTCGTTCGGCCCTCGCATCGAAGCTGCTCGCCCTCCATCCGCATCCCCTCCACTCCATCCCTGATGCTCTCCCAACCCATCGCCCTGCAACCGGTGGCGCACGAGCGCCCATGTGCGCCAGACACCCCAGTGTGGATTTAACTGCGATCACTGTGAGCTGTCATCTCAATGTGACTCAACCTTTCCTCCTAGCCTGTCAACAGTGCCCACTAAAAAGGTTTTACATTAGCAAAATATTCCAGCTTTGAAAGAGACTCTGTAACGTAATTGGAACAAAATGCCCGACGTCCTGTGGGATATGAAGCATGGCTCCATGAGACTTCTTTGTAGGCCCAGGCACACTACATACGTGTGCAAAATTTCACAATCCTCAGTCAAAGCATGACTTGGGGCTGAGAGTTTTAATGGTCATAGGGGGCACTATTTCAGAAAAAAGGTCACGCCCACCAGCTTATGACATCTATTTATATTAGGGGTCAGACTAGAATCACTCACCAGAAATCTTTTGGTGATATCATGAGAACTGAGGAAATGAGAAGCAAACATATTTTGATGGCGTGATGGCAAATTTTGCCATGCTCCCAGGGCCCTGCCCTGTTTTGAAACCTGCCAGTACTAAACATCAAGTGACCCCAACTTTTGTATTGCTATTTGGCAGAGACTGCTGTTGAATAGATGAAAGGAGTCCAATAGAGAGCTCTGAAAGTATAAGCATGGTGTGGTGACAGGTGAATGTTTGAGGCTTAGCCACGCCCACACCGTTAGAGTTTTAGAAAATCCGTAGGTTCAGTTTTTCCCGCTTTGTCTTAAGAGTTTTCAGCAGAAGCAAGAAGGCGATGGGGGTAAAGGGTGATGAGGAGTTGACGTACCTTTGAAGTGTGCAAAAATCACAAAATGGCATACTTGGACCAAAATGGCCGACTTCCTGTGGGATATGGAGCATGGCTTCAGGAGAGTTTTTTGTAGGTCCTAAAACATTACATAAGTATACAAATTTTCACAATCCTCAGTCAAAGCATGACTTGGGCCTGACATTTTTATTGGACCTAGGGGGCGCTAGTGAAGAAACTAAGCCACGCCCAACAAATTTTCAGGGTAATATTTATTGATGTTTGGATTTGTATCAATCACCTGAATTGTTGGACCGATAGCATCAGAATTGAGGAAATGAGAGGCAAGCGTGATATCATGGCGTGATGACAAAATTCGCCATGCCCCCAACGCCTCGCCCTTTTTTGAAACCTGCCAGTACTGGACATCAAGTGACCCCAACATGTCTACTGCTATTTGCCAGAGATTCATGTTGATTAGGTAAAAGGAGTCAATTTGGGAGCTTTCACAATAAAGCATGGTGTGGTGACAGGTCAAAGTTTGAGGCCTAGCCGCGCCCCCACCATTAGACTTTTGGAAAATCCGTAGGTTAAGTTTTTCCCGCTTGGTCATAAGAGTTTTAAGCAGAAGTATGAAGGCGATGGGGGCAAAGGGCACTTGGGGATTGGCGTACCTTTGAAGTGTGCAAAAAGACACAAAATGGAGTACTTGGACCAAAATGGCCGACTTCCTGTGGGATATGGAGCATGGCTCCAAGAGTTTTTGTAGGTCCTGAGACACTACATAAGTGTACAAAATTTCACAATCCTCAGTCAAAGCATGACTTGGAGCTGACATTTTTATTGGACCTAGGGAGCGCTAGTGAATAAACTAAGCCACGCCCACCAGATTTTCAGCGTAATATTTATTGAGGTTTGGATTTGTATCAATCACCTGAATTGTCTGACCGATAGCATCATAATTGAGGAAATGAGAGGCAAACATAATTCCATGGCGTGATGTCAAAATTCGCCATGCCCCCAAAGCCTTGCCGTTTTTTGAAACCTACCAGTACTGGACACCAACTGACCCCAACATGTCTATTGTTATGTGCCAGAGATTCATATTGATTAGGTTAAAGGAGTCAATTTGGGAGCATTGACAGTAAAGCATGTTGTAGTGACAGATCAAAGTTTGAGACCTGGCCACGCCCGCACCGTTAGACTTTTGGAAAATCCGTAGCTTCAGTTTTTCCCGCTTGGTCTGAAGAGTTTTCAGCAGAAGTATGAAGGTGATGGGGCAAAGGGCGCTTGGGGATTGATGTACCTTTGAAGTGTGCAAAAAACACAAAATGGCGTACTTGGACCAAAATGGCTGACTTCCTGTGGGAGCATGGCTTCAAGAGAGTTTTTTGTACATCCTGAGACACTACATAAGTGTACACATTTCACAATCCTCAGTCAAAGCATGGCTTGGGGCTGGCACTTTTAAGGGTGCTATGGTGCGCTATTTCAAAGAATTGGCCATGCCTACCGACTTTTGATTTCAAGTTTTATTGTGGATAATACGAGGTAGTGAAACGGGCAGAAGGAACAGCAAGATGGAGGGAGGAAGATGATCTGAGGGAACGGGAGGGGGTGGTAATACTTATAAGGTCTGAAATACATGGAGAGAGGTTGTGGATGGCTTTGAAGGTACGGAGGAGAATCTTGAAGATAGATCTGAATTTAAGTGGAAGGCAGTAAAGCTGCTGGAGAACTATGGTGATGTGGTGAAAGGAAGGGGTTCTGGTGATAATACGGGCTGATGGGTTCTGGACCAGTTGAAGTTGATGAAGGAGTTTGTAAGGGAGACCAAAAACAAGTGAATTGCAGTAATCGAGACCGGAGGTGACGAGACTGTGGACAAGAATGGCGGCAGTGTGAGGGGTAAGGAAGGGGCGGAGACGGTTTATGGATCGAATATGGAAATAGGCTGACCGAATTATGTTATTGATGTGAGCATGAAAAGAAAGTGAGCTGTCGAGGATGACACCCAGACTCTTAACCTACTTTATACTTACTTTATACTTTGATTGATTAGCATTCAAATATCTCAGTGAAAAACAAAATATTTAAAGAAATAAAAACAAAAATATTACCACAAAGACAAGGCTAATCAAAAGGTATTGGCTGAAGCATTTGCTTATTACGCCAACCCTTCTAACAAAGATCTTTCTGCATGCAGCTCCAGTACACAGGAGCTGCATGCAGAAAATGAAGCAAAACAAACAAACACGCAAGCAAACAAACAAAACAAAAAACTTTCCACCTTAAGTAAGTAACTTCATCAAAGCAAAACAATCAAGAGTTTCAGTATTATTATTTTTGCTCTTTTCATTCTTGATTTTTATTTTTTTCTAATACTCTAAATTTTAAACATGATTTTAAACAAGGAAAATGAACTACACCTTTTTAAGTCACTGTCATAACTATTCCACAGGCTAACTCCTCTAACAGAAACACATATCTGCTTTATATTTGTCCTTATTCTGTTTTTGTTAAAGAATTCAGTTCCCTTAAGTCATATAGACTCTCTCTGAGTTCAAACAGCTTCTGAGTACAATGGCAAAGCAAGTTATTTTGTGCTTTATACATTATCTGTGCTATTTTAAATTCAATTAAATCATAACATTTCAGGGTATTCAGATTAATAAACATAATGTTAGTTTTTTTCTATCCATCTGTCGAGGATGACACCCAGACTCTTAACCTGAGGGGAGGGGGAGAATGTGGAAATGTCAATAGTTAAAAAAAAAAGTGAGATTTGGAGATGGTGGCTTTGATACCAACAAGAAGAAGTTCAGTTTTATTGCCGTTGAGTTTGAGGAAATTAGAGGTGAACCAAGATTTGATTTCTGAGAGGCAGAGGATAAGGGAGATTGCTGGATACTAAATTTGCGGAAGATATTGCCAAGAGGGAGGAGATAGTTTATGAAGAGGAGGGGCCCCAGGTTTAACACCATGTTGGTCATTGTGGTACCACTGGGAGAGTTTAGCCTGTCGCTGTGCAGTGCATTGTGATTTGTTCTTTTCTTTTTTTTCGTTCAAAAACAGTAGAAACACAAACATTTCAGATAAAGATTCCAAACAGTTGTTTGAGTTATTACTCATTTAGTTTTAGAAGTTAGAAACTGTTTAATTTGTCTCAAGACAAGTATCCACAAAAACTAAACAATTTATACTGTTTATTGAAAATGTAGAGCTGCAGTGGCACTTGTATATTTAAATTGTGATTTATTGTAGAAATTATTAATTACAATAGTATTAAAATGTATTTATTAACATTTACGCTTTGATTAAAGAAGATGAACGTATGGTTTGTGTGAACATGAATGTGATTTATTAAGGGAGGTGGTGGCTGGTCTTCTCTGGAGGAGCAGTGGTGTGCCCAAGGAGTGACCCTGGCTCCCTTGGTCACCCCTTGGGCACACCACTGCTACCAAATGTGAAAAGTTGTGGATTTTCCTAATATTAATTATGATGAAATAAAGTTGAGATTTTCTAAGCCATCATGTTCTTCTCGTCTCTACGAATATGCTATATTTTGGTATGATGTGATGAAGAGGCTGGTGAGTTATGGTGAGCCGAAGCAAAGAGGTCTGCTAGAGGCACCCAGCAGTTACACATTTGCTTTAAAGTGACAGTGTGTAGTTTGCTTGGCGATAGAGGGTAGTATATACCTAAACTATTGCAAGCAAGCATTATTTTTGTGTTTAAGTAAGACCTTACCAACAGATGGCCATTGGGGTCAAAAGTCATTGGGAGCACAACCTCCAGCAAAATGAGAAGCACATCAGATGCTGAAAGTTTTGTAACCATTTGTTACAAATCAGTAAATGCATTGTCTTCATGGGCTTCCGTAGGAGGAAACATGGCATCCATTATGGCGTCGCCCAGAGACTTAGACCCACTCCCATGTATTTTAGACCCGATTTTTATGGTTATACGCAGTGTTGGGAACGTTACTTTAAAAAAAGTAATTAGTTATAGTTACTGATTACTTTATCAAAAAAGTAACTCAGTTACTAACTGAGTTATGAGATTACAAAAGTAACTAATTACCAAGAAAAATAACTACTTAGTTAATTTTTTCATTAAAGAATGCTAGAAAAATGGGTTCCCCTCTTAATTAAACGTACTTAATTTACTATAAATGGCTACAATAGTGAAATATTAATGACTGGAACATAATAAAATGTATATGTCCAAATGTTTTTATAAACCTGAATAATTTAAATAAATAAGCACTTAACAGGAGGAACTACTAACAAGAACATTACACTAATCTAGACTATTAAAAGGTCACTGTGCGATTTTTAACAAGACCCCAATCAGCTAAAATTTAAAATTGCAAATAGAAACACCTGTAAAGGTTCCCGAGCCTTTAAATGGTCTCTCAGTCTAGTTAAATTACAGAAATGAATGTAATTTTGCACAGTATTTAAATTTTTACAACTTCACATAACTGTGGGGTTTAGTAGCATTTCTGTTGCTGGTAATCTAGTAACGGTTAAATAAATAAATAAATAAAATCCTTTAAAATGACACTAGAAGAGGCACAAGCCTGATGGAGGACTTACGTTTACTAACTTGGGTCAGACCCAACCACAGAAGAGCTGAAGCTGGGTGGTAAACACACACAGGTAGTTCTAATAACACCTGAGCTCCATGACGTCTGAGACTGATGCATCAGTGTTACAGCGGGACTAAAGACATGATCAGAAACAGGTTACAGCTGGATGATCTATGAAGGTAGAAGACCAGGACGTCTGAGCGGTGAACAGGTGAGCGGACTTTCGGGATGTCCTGCTGTCACGCTAAGAAGGGCACGGCTGCAGATCCACACCTGCAGCCAGACTATTCATCACGTCTTCCTCGTTCCGCGTTTGGATGAAAACATCTCCCTCTTTAGCTCCTGATCAGCTGATGACAGCTTCAACACACCGCGCAGCTTAACGCACGTTTTTTCTTTTGATAAAAGAAGACGGTAATTAATTAAACTGCTCGTTACTGAAAAAATATTTTTTTTTGTAACCCGGTTATTTTAAACGGCGTGATTCCCATCACTACTCTGTTGTGTCTACAGCATGCAGTGACTGAGACAGTGAGAACACTGAGGGTCTCCGCCCACCCGGCCAATCATCATCGTGTTTGTAAGTGCGTTACAGACACCTCTCTCTCCCTGGCTGCAGCTGAAGTGTGGCGGTCAGAAAGCCTCACACTGTTGCTCAATGTTCGACAAGCAAATAGTAACGCACAACCTTCCGTCCCCAGTAACGGTAACGGCGTTGCAACAGTGGGAAAAGTAATTAATTAGATTATTCCGTTACCCAAGAAAGAACGCCGTTAGTAACACCATCATTTTAAACGGCGTTATTCCCATCACTTGTTATACGTTATGAAACCACCAATATTTTTCAACAACTGGGTATCTTTTAACCCATTTACAACAGCATTTCAATGGATGTTTCCAGAGATTAATGGTAAAAAATACACATCGTCACTTTAAGGACACTGTTTAAAGTCCCATTAATCCTCACATGCCGGTGAAATTACATCTCCGCATTTTGACCTGTGGGGAGCGGTGAGCTGCAGCAGTGCGTTCGGGAACTATTTAGTGGTTTAACCCCCCAGTCCAACCACTTAAACTGCATTCTTTGTCCCCTTTATCAGCGATCTAAAACACTGCTTTAAATCTCTAAGAAGCATTAAATATTTTCTTCTGTTCCAGGGGGCATCAGTCCTGCTCTGAAAAGAGCTGTTTACCCCTCCCACTTGGCCAGGACATGAATATGATAAAGAGCTGCTTGCCGATTGGTTGATTTAAACCAGAAGGCCTTAGGCACTGGAGACTGCAGATTGGAGGAGGAAGGTCTCCACATTGCAACGTTTTAATAAGAGGTTTCTCAGAAAATAAGTTTTTCTCTGGCATTTTTAAACTTTCTAATTTACATATGTAGCGTTATGAAGCTTATAATGGTCTGCCCTTAACAGCTGCCCCTTCACACAGTAACATCACCAAGGTCGGACGCTTGGTTCAGTATGTTTACATTGCAGGAGAAGAGACAGAAGAACAGAAGAAGAACGCTCTTCATTGATTAATCAAAGTACTTTATTTGTGATAAGCTAATCAAAGCATTTGTTGATCATTAATAATCAGGTGAATGATCTGTGAAATAAAGATGTCATGAGTTATGTGTTTAAATGAATAAACAGGACTGCACCAGACAGACTGATATACATTACCATGGAAACGCATGACACATTATTCTCAACCAATCAGAACTTTCGTCTGTGGTAGGGCAGAATCTGGTTTGTTTATGAAAGTAGTCCAATCCGGTTTACTAAGATTCATAAACAACTGGGAGATATAAAAGAAGGGAACGCCATTTTAAGGGCAGTTCCACGTTAAGTTCCACGTTGACATCAGCTCTGCTCGATCCGAGCTCCAAAGGAGTTACATCATACTCTCAACATTGTTTTCAACCAGCTCTCAATCCATCACCGCAAAGAGGAGTACAGGCTGGCCAGCTGTATTTCCTGTTTTAAGCTGAGAACTGTCAAGCTGGAGATTCCCGTCGTTTGTACCAACGAGACGACGTTCCTTCAAAATAAGAGTGAACTTTTTGACGCCTGCCGATGATACCTGAGTCAACCCTTCAGACGGGCGTTGTGTGCTGTGACCGCTGTTTCAACCAGCTCCAGTACCTCTGACGGTCCGAGGACCTGGCAATTCCTGATCTAACACGGGAGGCTCCCCCTGGATACGTAAATACGGCAAAATTGGCGGCTCATGTCATCAGCTTCTAAAGCCTCGTGGTAGCCTAGTCATAACAAACCAGATTCTCTACGTCAGCCTAGAGATTCTGAACAAAACACACACACACACCAACACGAAACATCCAAATCCATATGCATTCATCATTGAGATAGTCCTGGTAGATAAGAATTTATAATTATAGAAATTAAAGATTCTTAAACAATCCCAACTCTCTCTCTTTTCTTGTCTCTCAGTCAATACAGAGTGTTTAAGTAAACTCCCTGGTGATAAAAACAACCACTTCTGATTGATTATTTAGATTTAATTACAGTGTATAAATATACAACATCAAATCACTACACATAAAAAGTTTTGGCATGCCACTTTTGACCATCCAAGCTGTCTTTATTCACAAACAACAAAAAAATGTCGGTTTAGATTTTCTGTCCCCTTTAAAGCTGAGTGTGGAGGAACTGGGTCCCACTTTTAGTGCTGTGACGGATTCTCCGCTCAATAATATCAGAGGAGGAGAATCAGCCGGCTGATACCACTTCAACTTTAGGACAAACTACCAGAGTCCCAAAAAAGAAATAAACCAGGTAAAGTCACGGAAAGTAAAAGACATTTAGACCTAGAAAAGTGTGACGGGTGTTTAGCGCTTTCTTGTTTCCTGTAATGTGGGTTCAGGCTCCGGCGGACGAGGCTCAGGTACGATAGCCAACGGGAGAGGTGACAGTTCTGTGACCGTGTTTAAGTTTAAAAGCGAGCTTGTTCTGCAGATTACGATTTTCATTTTTACTTAGACCAAGCCACCCCCTACCAGAATCTTACTCCACTCCCACTTCTTGTTTGAAAAATGCAACAAATGCTGTTGCCTTGCAGACCAAGAGGGTGGAGCTGCTACAAAGGCTTTGTTCGATTTGAACAGCGCCTCGCCTGGAAAACAGACGAGAGCAGACGGATGCAGCAGGGGGAGTGGCTGAAAGAGGGCGTTTACGTCGGACAGACTTCCCTACACGTAGCTCGCGGGTGACGCGGTGGATGAAGATATTGTGTTAGCATTCATACTTGTTTAATTTTTTATTTCAATTCTGGAGTCTGTTAGCAACCGAAACACATCCTCACGTGCTTGTGGATATAATATATCGAATATGGAGATACGACTGTGATAATAAGTAAAGGTTATCAGCTGTAGGTTTAGTGTGCTCATAGGAAACGTGACAAAAGAACACAAAACACATTCCTCTTTATGGCCTATATAGTTGTCATCAACGTTACATGATTTACAGAATACATGTGACCAACTGACATTTTGCATTTAACCACCGCATGTTTGGATCAAAATGTGAACCAATTAGAGCTTAGATCGGGTGAGAGCCAGGCGTTTCCCGTCATGCCCTAGGTTTTGCAGCCGGTGGAGAGCAACTGCAGCGCCTTGCTCCAAAATCTGCGGCTGCCTTGATCTCACGAGGTTATCGTTGCCTACGTATGCATGACATCAGAGCAAGTCGGCGTCAAGTCGGACACAAATCTAACCGGCATGCACTGCATGCCGATCACCGCTGATCTAATCTGCGCAGAACTGGCTCACCTCGAACACAGCCACTTACACACAAATACAGGCTCACAATGACATTGTGACATCATATGGTACCAGCTCACATCACATGGTACTTCTTAGCCATTAGCAATGGCAGATTTAAATTCTAATGTAGTGCAGAGTTTTTACCTAAAGAGGGCACAACACTGACACTTTTAGATGGAATATTTAAATTTCAACTAAGATGCACTAAAGTGCAAAATAGTTGACTACACAATCATTTATGTAGTTTATCAGCAAAAAAGCTTGATTTGGGGGGTGACATATCTTGAACAAATAACAATGAAAGATAATTAAAGGCATCTGTTATCATCTATGTTGAAAAACCTCACATGAAATAGCCAAAGTGCTCAGTCAGAGTCGAGTTCAGATACACCTGTAAAGCCTGGTGATGATCTTCTTTTCCCCCACATACTCTTCCCAAGTAAAGAGAAGCACAATATAATTGAAAGTGGGAACTTCAAAGCTTCAAATCAGGTTGTAATTATACAACTTGGCATGTGCGCAGTTGTAAAAAGTGTAATTACCAAGCCTCGGGACGTAGAGTCGAAGAGAGTGACAGGTTAATGCAGTCAGAGCAAAAGTTCGAGGGGTATTAGGAGACACCTTTTAACCAGCCTCCAAGTATATACTGACAATCAATTATTGTGGATCTGCAAACCCTTTAATACACTTTGATTGGCAGCAGTCCAGGAATTTTCTTCTCATAACTGCCAGTAAATGAAATGCAATGCTTCAACATACTATTCCCCTCACAAAATCAACTGCCTCCTACCTATATGATGTGCAACTAAAGATGTTCTGCTCTGATTAATTGCTTTCTGCTAAACATGCATAATTGGAATTTTGTTTGAATGATGGCCCTGTTCAAAGAGCAAAATAATTGTTTTTGCTCCCACCTGCTTGTGGGAAATTGTGGTCTCAGCCAAAAGTCAAAAATACTCCAATTAACCGTTTCAGGCCTATTTCCACCCCTTGCTGCCTAAAATGAACTCACGGCCATCGCTCCGAATACAAGGATTCAACTGCTGTT
>SSNQ01034682.1:1710057-1737655 GCA_006942095.1 Nothobranchius kuhntae | reverse complement strand
ATTACATAAGTATACAAATTTTCACAATCCTCAGTCAAAGCATGACTTGGGGCTGACATTTTTATTGGACCTAGGGGGCGCTAGTGAAGAAACTAAGCCACGCCCACCAGATTTTCAGGGTAATATTTATTGATGTTTGGATTTGTATCAATCACCTGAATTGTTGGACCGATAGCATCAGAATTGAGGAAATGAGAGGCAAGCGTGATATCATGGCCTGATGACAAAATTCGCCATGCCCCCAACGCCTCGCCCTTTTTTGAAACCTGCCAGTACTGGACATCAAGTGACCCCAACATGTCTACTGCTATTTGCCAGAGATTCATGTTGATTAGGTAAAAGGAGTCAATTTGGGAGCTTTCACAATAAAGCATGGTGTGGTGACAGGTCAAAGTTTGAGGCCTAGCCACGCTCCACCATTAGACTTTTGGAAAATCCGTAGGTTCAGTTTTTCCCGCTTGGTCGTAAGAGTTTTAAGCAGAAGTATGAAGGCGATGGGGGCAAAGGGCACTTGGGGATTGGCGTACCTTTGAAGTGTGCAAAAAGACACAAAATGGCGTACTTGGACCAAAATGGCCGACTTCCTGTGGGATATGGAGCATCGCTCCAAGAGAGTTTTTGTAGGTCCTGAGACACTACATAAGTGTACAAAATTTCACAATCCTCAGTCAAAGCTTGACTTGGAGCTGACATTTTTATTGGACCTAGGGAGCGCTAGTGAAGAAACTAAGCCACGCCCACCAGATTGTCAGGGTAATATTTATTGAGGTTTGGATTTGTATCAGTCACCTGAATTGTTGGACCGATAGCATCATAATTGAGGAAATGAGAGGCAAACATAATTCCATGGCGTGATGTCAAAATTCGCCATGCCCCCAAAGCCTTGCCGTTTTTTGAAACCTGCCAGCACTGGACACCAACTGACCCCAACATGTCTACTGTTATGTGCCAGAGATTCATATTGATTAGGTTAAAGGAGTTAATTTGGGAGCATTGACAGTAAAGCATGTGTAGTGACAGATCAAAGTTTGAGACCTGGCCACGCCCACACCGTTAGACTTTTGGAAAATCCATAGGTTCAGTTTTTCCCGCTTGGTCTTAAGAGTTTTCAGCAAAAGTATGAAGGTGATGGGGCAAAGGGCGCTTGGGGATTGATGTACCTTTGAAGTGTGCAAAAAACACAAAATGGCGTACTTGGACCAAAATGGCTGACTTCCTGTGGGAGCATGGCTTCAAGAGAGTTTTTTGTACGTCCTGAGACACTACATAAGTGTACAAATTTCACAATCCTCAGTCAAAGCATGGCTTGGGGCTGGCACTTTTAAGGGTGCTACAGTATGGTGCGCTGTTTCAAAGAATTGGCCACGCCTACCGACTTTTGATTTCAAGTTTTATTGTGGATAATACGAGGTAGTGAAACGGGCAGAAGGAACAGCAAGATGGAGGGAGGAAGATGATCTGAGGGAACGGGGGGGGTGGGGGGGGGTAATACTTATAAGGTCTGAAATACATGGAGGAGAGAGGTTGTGGATGGCTTTGAAGGTACGGAGGAGAATCTTGAAGATAGATCTGAATTTAAGTGGAAGGCAGTGAAGCTGCTGGAGAACTGGGGTGATGTGGTGAAAGGAAGGGGTTCTGGTGATAATACGGGCTGATGGGTTCTGGACCAGTTGAAGTTTATGAAGGAGTTTGTAAGGGAGACCAAAAAGAAGTGAATTGCAGTAATCGAGACGGGAGGTGACGAGACTGTGGACAAGAATGGCGGCAGTGTGAGGGGTAAGGAAGGGGTAGAGACAGTTTATAATAGTATTAAAATGTATTTATTACCATTTACGCTTTGATTAAAGAAGATGAACGTATGGTTTGTGTGAGCTTGAATGTGATTTATTAAGGGAGGTGGTGGCTGGTCTTCTCTGGAGGAGCAGTGGTGTGCCCAAGGAGTGACCCTGGCTCCCTTGGCCACCCCTTGGGCACACCACTGCAATCAAATGTGAAAAGTTGTGAATTTTCCTAATATTAATTATGATGAAATAAAGTTGAGATTTTCTAAGCCATCATGTTCTTCACGTCTCTACGAATATGCTATATTTTGGTATGATGTGATGAAGAGGCTGGTGAGTTATGGTGAGCCAAAGCAAAGAGGTCTGCTAGAGGCACCCAGCAGTTACACATTTGCTTTAAAGTGACAGTGTGTAGTTTCCTTGGCGATAGGGGGTAGTATATACCTAAACTATTGCAAGCAAGCATTATTTTTGTGTTTAAGTAAGACCTTACCAACAGATGGCCATTAGGGTCAAAAGTCCTTGGGAGCACAATCTCCAGCAAAATGAGAAGCACATCAGATGCTGAAAGTTTTGTAACCATTTGTTACAAATCAGTAAATGCATTCTGTCTTCATGGGCTTCCGTAGAAGGAAACATGGCATCCATTATGGCGTCGCCCAGAGACTTAGACCCACTCCCATGTATTTTAGACCCAATTTTTATGGTTATACGCAGTGTTGAGAACATTACTTTTAAAAAGTAATTAGTTATACTTACTGATTACTTTGTCAAAAAAGTAACTCAGTTACTAACTGAGTTACGAGACTACAAAAATAGCTAATTACCAAGAAAAATAACTACTTAGTTACTTTTTTCATTAAAGAATGCTAGAAAAATGGGTTCCCCTCTTAATTAAACGTACTTAATTTACTATAAATGGCTACAATAGTGAAATATTAATGACTGGAACATAATAAAATGTATATGTCCAAATGTTTTTATAAACCTGAATAATTTAAATAAATAAACACTTAACAGGAGGAACTACTAACAGGAACATTACACTAATCTAGACTATTAAAAGGTCACTGTGTGATTTTTAACAAGACCACAATCAGCTCAAATTTAAAATTGCAAATAGAAACACATGTAAAGGTTCCCGAGCCTTTAAATGGTCTCTCAGTCTAGTTAAATTACAGAAATGAATGTAATTTTGCACAGTATTTAAATGTTTCCAACTTCACATAACTGTGGGGTTTAGTAGCATTTCTGTTGCTGGTAATCTAGTAATGGTTAAATAAATAAATAAATAAAATCCTTTAAAATGACACTAGAAGAGGCACAAGCCTGATGGAGGACTTACGTTTACTAACTTGGGTCAGACCCAACCACAGAAGAGCTGAAGCTGGGTGGTAAACACACACAGGTAGTTCTAATAACACCTGAGCTCCATGACGTCTGAGACTGATGCATCAGTGTTACAGCGGGATGATCTAGGAAGGCAGAAGATCAGGACGTCTGAGCGGTGAACAGGTGAGAGGACCTTCGGGACGTCCCGCTGTCACGCTAAGAAGGGCACGGCTGCACATCCACACCTGCAGCCAGACTAACCATCACGTCTTCCTTGTTCTTCACGGGCCGTGATGCGTTTGGATGAAAACATCTCCCTCTTTAGCTCCTGATCAGCTGATGACAGCTTCAACACACCGCACAGCTTAACGCACGTTGTTTTCTTTTGATAAAAGAAGACGGTAATTAATTAAACTGCTCATTACTGAAAAAATATATATTTTTTGTAATGCGGTTATTTTAAACGGCGTGATTCCCATCACTGCTCTGTTGTGTCTACAGCATGCAGTGACTGAGACAGTGAGAACACTGAGGGTCTCTGCCCACCCGGCCAATCATCATCGTGTTTGTAAGTGCGTTACAGACACCTCTCTCTCCCTGGCTGCAGCTGAAGTGTGGCGGTCAGAAAGCCTCACACTGTTGCTCAACGTTCGACAAGCAAATAGTAACGCACAACCTTCCGTCCCCAGTAACGGTAACGGCGTTGCAACAGTGGGAAAAGTAATTAATTAGATTATTCCGTTACCCAAAAAAAGAACGCAGTTAGTAACACCGTTATTTTAAACGGCGTTATTCCCATCACTTGTTATACGTTATGAAACCACCAATATTTTTCAACAACTGGGTATCTTTTAACCCATTTACAACAGCATTTCAATGGATGTTTCCAGAGATTAATGGTAAAAAATACACATCGTCACTTTAAGGACACTGTTTAAAGTCCCATTAATCCTCACATGCCAGTGAAATTACATCTCCGCATTTTGACCTGTGGGGAGCGGTGGGCTGCAGCAGTGGCTGCGTTCGGGAACTATTTAGTGGTTTAACCCCCCAGTCCAACCACTTAAACTGCATTCTTTGCCCCCTTTATCAGCGATCTAAAACACTGCTTTAAATCTCTAAGAAGCATAAAACATTTTCTTCTGTTCCGGGGGGCATCAGTCCTGCTCTGAAAAGAGCTGTTTACCCCTCCCACTTGGCCAGGACATGAATATGATAAAGAGCTGCTTGCCGATTGGTTGATTTAAACCAGAAGGCCTTAGACACTGGAGACTGCAGATTGGAGGAGGAAGGTCTCCACATTGTGACGTTTTAATAAGAGGTTTCTAAGAAAATAAGTTTTACTCTGGCATTTTTAAAATTTCTAATTTACATAAAAAGTTTTGGCATGCCACGTTTGACCATCCAAGCTGTCTTTATTCACAAACAACAAAAAAATGTCGGCTTAGATTCTCTGTCCCCTTTAAAGCTGAGTGTGGAGGAACTGGGTCCCACTTTTAGTGCTGTGACAGGTTCTCCGCTCAATAATATCAGAGGAGGAGAAACAGCTGGCTGCTACCACTTCAACTTTAGGACAAACTACCAGAGTCCCAAAAAACAAATAAACCAGTTAAAGTCACAGAAACCAAAAGACATTTAGACCTAGAAAAGTGTGACAGGTGTTTAGAGCTTTCTTGTTTCCTGTAATGTGGGTTCAGGCTCCGGCGGACGAGGCTCAGTTACGATAGCCAACGGGAGAGGTGAAAGTTTTGTGACCGTGTTTACGTTTAAAAGCTAGCTTGTTCTGCAGATTATGATTTTCATTTTTACTTAGAGCAAGCCACCCCCTACCAGAATCTTACTCCACTCCCACTTCCTGTTTGAAAAATGAAACAAATGCTGTTGCCTTGCAGACCAAGAGGGTGGAGCTGCTACAAAGGCTTTGTTCGATTTGAACAGCGCCTCGCCTGGAAAACAGACGAGAGCAGACGGATGCAGCAGGGGGAGTGNGCTGAAAGAGGGCGTTTACGTCGGACAGACTTCCCTACACGTAGCTCGCGGGTGACGCGGTGGATGAAGATATTGTGTTAGCATTCATACTTGTTTAATTTTTTATTTTAATTCTGGAGTCTGTTAGCAACCGAAACACATCCTCACGTGCTTGTGGATATAATATATCGAATATGGAGATACGACTGTAATAATAATTAAAGGTTATCAGCTGTAGGTTTAGTGTGCTCATAGGAAACGTGACAAAAAAACACAAAACACATTCCTCTTTATGGCCTATATAGTTGTCATCAACATTACATGATTTACAGAATACATGTGACCAACTAACATTTTGCATTTAACCACCGCATGTTTGGATCAAAATGTGAACCAATCAGAACTTAGATCAGGTGAGAGCCATGCGTTTCCCATCATGCCCTAGGTTTTGCAGCCGGTGGAGAGCAACTGCAGCGTCTTGCTCCAAAATCTGTGGCTGCCTTGATCTCACAAGGTTATCGTTGCCTACGTATGACATCATCATATGATGTAATGTCGGACACAAATCTAACCAGCATGCACTGCACACCGATCACCGGTGATCTAATCTGCGCAGAACTGGCTCATCTCGAACAAGGCCACTTACACACAAATACAGGCTCACAATGAAATTGTAACGTCATATGGTACCAGCTGACATCATATGGTACTTCTTAGCCATTAGCAATGGCAGATTTAAATTCTAATGTAGTGCAGAGTTTTTACCTAAAGAGGGCACAACACTGACACTTTTAGATGGAATATTTAAATTTCAACTAAGATGCACTAAAGTGCAAAATAGTTGACTACACATGTCGATTAAACCATCATTTATGTAGTTTATCAGCAAAAAAGCTTGATTTGGGGGGTGACATATCTTGAACAAATAACAATGAAAGATAATTAAAGGCATCTGTTATCATCTATGTTGAAAAACCTCACATGAAATAGCCAAAGTGCTCAGTCAGAGTCGAGTTCAGATACACCTGTAAAGCCTGGTGATGATCTTCTTTTCCCCCACATACTCTTCCCAAGTAAAGAGAAGCACAATATAATTGAAAGTGGGAACTTCAAAGCTTCAAATCAGGTTGTAATTATACAACTTGGCATGTGCGCAGTTGTAAAAAGTGTAATTACCAAGCCTCGGGACGTAGAGTCGAAGAGAGTGACAGGTTAATGCAGTCAGAGCAAAAGTTCGAGGGGTATTAGGAGACACCTTTTAACCAGCCTCCAAGTATATACTGACAATCAATTATTGTGGATCTGCAAACCCTTTAATACACTTTGATTGGCAGCAGTCCAGGAATTTTCTTCTCATAACTGCCAGTAAATGAAATGCAATGCTTCAACATACTATTCCCCTCACAAAATCAACTGCCTCCTACCTATATGATGTGCAACTAAAGATGTTCTGCTCTGATTAATTGCTTTCTGCTAAACATGCATAATTGGAATTTTGTTTGAATGATGGCCCTGTTCAAAGAGCAAAATAATTGTTTTTGCTCCCACCTGCTTGTGGGAAATTGTGGTCTCAGCCAAAAGTCAAAAATACTCCAATTAACCGTTTCAGGCCTATTTCCACCCCTTGCTGCCTAAAATGAACTCACGGCCATCGCTCAGAATACAAGGATTCAACTGCTGTTCGTGGTTTGAAAACAACAAAAAAAGCATAAGAAAGATGAGTGCAATGTATGTGTACATCAACACGTGGGGTTGAATTATGGAACAATTTGAGTGAAGATTTGAAAAACTGTGTAAAGGTAAATCAATTTTAGAAGAGCTACAAAAAACATCTATTGCATAATTATGTTGATGAGCTGGGTTAAATAGAATTATACAAGAAGTTGATTGTTGTGTATGTTTAATCTATTTGTTACAGTCTATTATTGTTATTTTTATATAGATATGTTTCTTAATTTTTAAATTTTGTTTTTGAGATAAGTTGAATAAGAATAAGTGAAAAGGGGGTACGAATGTACAAGTTTTACTTCTAACTACTCCTTTTCAGACTTTATTATTTGAATGCTTTTGTGTCGAGTTGTGTTGTATTAAAAAAATGTTTTTTTTTATTATGTTAGTTCGAAATAAAGTACAAGTCAAGATGTAACTGAATCAAGTACTATTCACTGGTGGATTGGGTGATGAATGGACTGGTCCAAGTTTCCCAATAAATTAATTGGGTAGTTGGTACGATATGGGGTTGATCGATATAGGTGTTTCTATATCCTTTGGAAGTTGGTGTAGCCAGTGGCTGAAGTCCATCCAGCCAAAGCAACAGATCCTAACGATAAACCCAGATAACACTAACCCTCATCCCACTTTTCCAAGGTCTAGGTGCATCTGCAAAGCAGGCAGTAGGCATGAGATTATCAAATAGCTTTAACTAAAGCCTGATTTACACTTCTCTGTCTGTGGAGGTGCGGAGACTTGCAGCACCATGAATCATCTAAGCAAGTGCCCTCTGACAGGCTCAACAACAGCTGAGCATCAATGGAAGGCCATTCCACCTACATTGCCATTGTCCTCTGCAGTCTCGTTAAATTATTTTAAAGTTTTCAAGTTTTCATCCTGAAATAAATACTAAAAAGTTGCAATTTGTGAAAATTTGTGAATTTTTATTTTTTTTTGCACACCCTTCACATACAGGTGCTAGTCATAAAATTAGAATACCATGACAAAGTAATGCCATTCAAAAAGTGAAACATTTATATTAGAGTATTTCATTACACACAAACTGATATATTTAAAATGTTCACTTAAATTATAACTGACAACTAATGAAAATCCCAAATTCAGTATCCCATAATATTGTATAGCTGCGTAGTGGCGCAGTGGTTAGCACTGTTGCCTCGCAGCACGAAGGTCGCAGGTTCGAAACTCAGCTGCGGCCTTTCTGTGTGGAGTTGCGTGTTCTCCCCATGCATGCGTGGGTTTCCTCCGGGTACTCCGGTTTCCCCCACAGATCACAACATGCCCTATAGGTTATGAAATGTGTCGCTTTGGATAAAAGCGTCTGCTAAATAAATAAACATAAACATAAATAAACATATTGTAGAATAAGACCCCTGGTGCCATACGCTAATCAGCTAATTAACACAAAACTCTTGCAAAAGCCTTTATATGGTCTTACAGTCTAGCTCTGTAGGCTACACAATCATGAGGAAGACTGCTGACTTGACAGTTGTCCAAAAGATGACTGACTGACACCTTGGACAAGGGGGGCAAGCAACAAAGGCTGGCTGTTCACACATTTATAAAGAGGCGATGGGAAGGACAGGATGTAGTAGAAAGTGTACAAGCAAAAAGGATAACCGCACCCTGGAGAAGATTGAGAGCAAAAACCCATTCAAAAATGTGGAGGAGATTCACTAAAAGTGGACTGCAGCTGGAGTCAGTGACTCAAGAACCACCGTGCACAGATGTTTGCAAGGCATGGTTTCAGCTGTCGCATTCCTTGTGATGCCTCTCGCCTGGGCTTAAAACAAAAGGACTGGACTGCTGCTGAGTGGCCCAAACTTATGTTGTCTAATGAAAGTAAACTTTGTATTTCCTTTGGAAATCCACATTGCTTTAGCTTCAGTGTAAAGTTTCCACAGTCAGTAAAGGTTTATGTTGCCATGTCATCTGCTTGTGTTGGTCCTTTGTGTTTTTTTAGGTCCAAGGTCAACGCAGCCGTCTACCAGGATGTTTTAGAGCACTTCATGCTTCCTGCTGATGACCAACTTTATGGAGATGCAGATTTCACTTTTCAACAGGACTTGGTACTGCATACAGTGCCGGAGCTACCAGTACCTAGTTGAATGACCATGGTACCCCTGTTGTTGATTAGCCAGCAAACTCACCTGACCATAAGCCCATAGAAACTCTATGTGGTATTGTGAGGAGGAAGATGTGATATGCCAGACCCAACAATTCAGAAGAGCTTAAGGCCGCTATCAAAGTTACATGAGCTCTCTTAACACCTGAGCAGTGACACAGACTGATGCCACGCCATATTGAAGCAGTGATCCAGGCCAAAGGAGCCCCAATTGAATCTTGAGTGCTTCATGTTCTTACTTTTCAGTTCACCCACATTTCTATAAGTCCTTTTTTTGCATTGGTCTTACTTGATATTCTAATATTCTGAGATACGGAATTTGTGATTTTCATTAGTTCAATTCAACTCAATTCAATTTTATTTATATAGCGCCAAGTCACGACAAGAGTCGTCTCAAGGCATTTCACATAATAAACATTCCAATTCAGGTCAGTTCATTAAGCCAATCAGAAATGATGTTTCCTATATAAGGAGGAACCCAGCAAATTGCATCAAGTCACTGACTAGTGTCAGTGACTTTACAGCAATCCTCATACTATGCAAACATAAAGCGACAGTGGGGAGGAAAACTCCGTTTTAACAGGAAGAAACCTCCAGAGGATCCTGGCTCAGTATAAGCAGCCATCCTCCACGACTCACTGGGGATCGAGAAGACAGAGCAGGCACACACACACACACACACACACACACACACACCAAGTAATGTTTCTATGGTTTCATTGTGATTTCTTGGTAAATATTCTATTTGGTGAGAGATAAACTTTATTGTATTTATCCTAGTGGCTCTATAATTAAATGGGTAAACTAGTAGTAGCACATCCAACGTCAAGGAAAGCAAAAAGTTATTATCAGGAGAGGGAGAATGTTTAAGTGGTTAGCAGCAGTGTGCTAGATGATGGTCCCCTCCATGAGGCCACTACAGCTCAGCAGAACATCATTGTAGCTTCTTCTGGGGAGAAAAACACTTAGAGAGAAAATAAAGTTAACAGCTGAAATTGCAGAAAATAATACAGTTAAAGAGCAGATAGTAGAAGAAGGTAGTAGAGTGTGGAAAGTGGTCAGTGTATCCTCCAGCAGTCTAAGCCTTTAGCAGCATAACTACAGAGATAACACTGGATAATCTATCCTATTTAGATGGAGGCATGTTGGAGGCAGGGCAAGGGAGAGCTGTCTTTACCGACTGTACACTCCACCTCCCTCTATTCCCCCACTTGTCCAGATTTAGGCTAACATCAGATTTTAACCATAGGCCCTATCAAATAAAAATGTTTTAAGCCTATTCTTAAAAGTAGACAAGGTGTCTGCCTCACGGACTAAAGCTGGGAGCTGGTTCCACAGGAGAGGAGCCTGATAACTAAAAGATCTGCCTTCCATCCTAATTTTAGATATTCTGGGAACCACCAGTAAACCTGCAGTCTGAGAGCGAAGTGCTCGGTTAGGAACGTATGGAACAATCAGATCACTGATGTATGATGGAGCTTGATTATTAAGAGCTTTAAATGTGAGAAGAAGGATCCTAAAATCTATTCTGAATTTAACAGGTAGCCAATGTAGGGAAGCTAAGACAGGAGAGATATGATCTCTCTTTTTAATTCTCATCAGAACTCCAGCTGCAGCATTTTGGACAATTTGAAGACTTTTAACTACATTCTGTGGACTTCCTGAGAGTAATGAATTACAGTAATCCAGTCTTGATGTAATAAATGCACGAACTAGTTTTTCAGCATCACTCCTGGAAAGGATGCTTCTAATCTTAGCAATATTCCGAAGGTGGAAAAAGGAAACCCTACAGACCTGTTTAACCTGGGATTTGAATGACAAACCCTGGTCAAAGGTAACACCAAGGTTCCTTACTTTGTTCTCGGAGATTTGTGTAATGACATTCAGGTCAGGTGATTGACTACGCAATTTGCTTTTCTGGATTTATGGTCCAAAGATGAGAACTTCCGTCTTGTCTTGATTTAAAAGCAAAAAGTTTAGAGTCATCCAATTTTTTTATGTCCTCAAGACAAGCCTGTAGTCTACCCAACCGATTAGGTTCATCAGGGTTAATGGATAAATATAACTGAGTATCGACAGCATAACAGTGGAAGTTTATCCCATGCTGTCTAATGATTTTACCAATTGGGAGCATATACATAGTAAAAAGAATTGGTCCAAGCACTGAACCCTGTGGTACTCCGCAAGTAACCCTGGAGTATGAAGACGATTTGTCATGTACAGGACAGCATGCGGCTAAACATGTTGTCACTGGTCCGATCGGGTAGGGGGCCAGAGAAAATTACAGAGTCCGACATGGTTTTGGCAAACGTACACACCAAAGCAACATTAATTTTAGTGACCTTCGATTGGCGTAACTGGGTGTCGTTACCGCCAGCGTGAATAACAATCTTACTGTATTTACGCTTATCCTTAGCCAGCAGTTTCAGATAAGATTTAATGTCGCCCGCTCTGGCCCCAGGTAAACATTTAACTATGGTTGCTGGAGCCTCTAATGCCACGTTTCTGACTATGGAGCTGCCAATGATCAGAGTCGGCTTGTCAGTGGGTGCGTCACTGAGCGGGGAAAATCTATTAGAAACGTGGACGGGTTGGTGGTGGCCCACGGGCTGGGTTCTATGCTTCCTGCGTACCACCCAGCCGGCCTGAGGTCCCGGCTGCTCAGGTTCTGCTGGAGGATCGCTACGGGGTGATTCTGAGTTAGTTAGCCCCGCGCTAGCTAAGTAGCTACGGCTGTTTACGGGTTTTTCAACAGCGCGGAGCCGGGACTCCAATTCCAACATCCTCGCATCCAAAGCTACAAAAATGCTACATTTATTACACATACCATTATCGCTAAAGGTGGCAGAGGAGTAACTAAACATCTGACACAGAGAGCAAGAGATAGGAGACGGAGAAGCAGAAACAGAAGTAGCCATAGCCGTGCTGAGGCTAAGCTAACTGGACGAGCAAACTGTTCAACACCAAATAAACTGCGTGCAAACTCAAATGGTTCCCTAAAGGCTAGGTGGAACAACAGAAAATGTGTGTTTTAGCGTGCTTATGTGCTACAATAACTCAGAGATATCCTAGTACAGAGAAATTAAATCAGTTTTAGCGAGCCCCAAACACCAAACAGCTACACGTAGTGCAACACTGAAAACAGGAAACGCCTTACTGCCAGGTGCAGCCAATCAGCCAATCCATTAGTTGTCAGTTATAATCATCAAAATCATCAAAATAAACATTTAAAATATATCAGTCTGTTATGAATGAACTCTAATTTACAAGTTTCACTTTTTGAATTAAATTAATTAAATAAATCAAGTTTTTCATGACATTCTAACTTTATTACCAGCACATGTGTGTGTGTGTGTGTGTGTATATATACATACTTGTATATGTAAATATGTGTACCTCCCTACATATGTTTTTATCACAAGATTGTTGGACCAGTGATGAAACCCAAGGAGATTTCCATCAAAAGACTGATAAAAGGATTTTACTTGGTGAATATTATATTTGGGTTTTTTGAAAAACCACAATCACAGAAGAACGGTTTGAAAATAATAGTTCACAGGGACAGAAATAATTATAAGAGCTTGTTTCTGTGACATAAGCAGAACGGCTCCCTTTATTATTTTTTTTACTACTTTGCACTCAGTCCTGGAATTGCCCTCCCAATTTAACTCCTCTTTTCCTACAACAGTTTTATTTTTAGCCTCTTTGACAGGAGGCCAAGTGCAAAAACTAAATATTCATACTCTTTGTAGTACTCTTCAAATATGTGCTGTGAGCTGGATTTAGTGACAGATTGTGATAAAAACTGATGCATGTTTGGACTGATGTTTGGACAGATGTACCCTCATGTCCAGAAATTTGAAAACTCAGATTTGAGTGCATCTTCCTTGGTATGATGAGATTGGAGAGGTGGGAATTGGGTAAAGTGACACAGGAACATGCTAAGGCTGAGTGGTTGCTGTGGCAACAGACTGAAGTGCGATGATGATGAGGAGGAGGATGGACCTCCAGTTGCCTCGGGCAACATACTCTCACTCCCAACATCTCCCACACTGACGTTTCGTTGATGAGCCACTGGGAGTCACATCTCAACAAACACGGGACCTCTTTAACATTGTTTCTCCACCTGCAGCATCTTCATCAATTTGCCAGTTTAAAAAATGACAACATTTGTTTGGAGGAGTGAAGGACAGAGTGGTTTTAGGAACAACAGTGGTGGGAAACTGTGGGTTTGTAGGTGGACTGTTTTTCTTGGTGAGCGTTGGAACAATATGAAGAGCATTACCAGTCAGAAATCAAAATGTTGTGGCTGATTTATCATTTATGGGTTCTCCAAGGAGATTTACAATCTAATATTGCTGCTTTTTAGTTTTTTCTCCCAGATCTTTAGAGAAACCCATACAAGAAACACATCAACCATTGGAAATGACAGGATATGAGCTTTACTAGCATTACACTGAACAGCATAGATGAAATCCTTGGATTTTGTCTCCATTTCGACACTCCTTTTAGCTTTTACACAAATGTTTAGCAAAGAAGCCCTTGCTTCTCCTACACATTTTACTCTTACTTAAAGGAGCAATATGTAAGAATTCTACAGTGAAATAATCACAAAACAGTCTGTTTCAGTACTGTTGGAATGAAGGTTACATAGAGAGCCTAAGTCACTTCCGCATCATGGGTCCCCGGAAGAACGAAAAAATGAATGCAAGTCAACGGGGCTAAAAACATTATTTTCTAATTCGCTTTGCCTTACGCCCTGGATCACACATATGTTGTACTGCAATTTAAATTATGGGTGTTTCGACCATGCCAGTCATGTACTTTGAGATTTATTAACTTGTAAAAGTTTGTAATTAGCATGACTACAAATTAGAATTCGGCACGTCGCATACGTCACTGTCACGTCACCACATAAACTCCTCTCCCCTAGCTTAGCTGCTACTTACCAAATGACCAGATTTATGGTGGTTCTTTCCTCCTGTGGGAAGTTTGCTGAAATTTGCAGCCCTTTTCCCTCAGTTTTCTCCGTGTCTGGTTCGATGACGTCACTTTCGTGAAGCGCATTTTTAGTCCTGGACTTATTTTCCCACAAAACCTAAAATATCGTTCCCCTTGTTTGAAAATAAGCGCGTTCTTGGTATCAAAATGCTTCTTTAAAATTCATGGACATCATATGTGAAATCCATGGCACAAAACAAGCGGAATTAGAAAATAGAGTTTTTAGCCCTGTTGACTTGCATTAGTTTTTTCCTTCTTCCAGGGACCCATGATGCGGAAGTGACTTAGTCTCCCTATTGAAACACATTTCCTTCTAATCCAACGTGGGGGTTTTTCGTTTTTCTTCTTTCAAAATGGCGAAAGAGGGACATGGTCTTTAAAACACGTTAGCCAATGTGGTTGCTCAATCTGATCAAGCTAACGCTGCCTCCTAGACAGTTTTGCGGGCACGTCCAACTGAGGCGAGACCTAATGGGAGACCCAGGACATGTTGGAGGGACTATGTCTCCTACCTGGCCAGGGAATGCCTTGGGATTCCCCCAGAAGAGCTGGCCCAAGTTAATAGGGAGAGGGAAGTCTGGGCCTCTCGACTTAGTCTGTTGCCCCACGACCTGAATGCAGAAAAGCATAAGAAAATGGATGTTATGTCAATGCTAATAGTGAAAAACAAATAGCTGGCTCTAAAAGTAGGTTAAGCTCATTTTTCAGTTGCCACACAACTCAATGTTACAGTGAAATGTATCTACTGACTCATCTTTGCTTTTCAGCTACAATCTTCTGGGTCTGGTTTGTAACTGGCAACTACTGAAATAATAGTGAGAAAGTCACTTGTTTTTGTTTTAATGGGCTGCAGTACCCACTTTTGACCACAGGATATACTTCCTAAATCTTGAACCTTTAAATTTTGACGTGTTAGCATGTTAGCCTTTTTGCGATATTTTCACTGCTACTAGTTACAGTTTTCTTTCAAATCCATCTAGAGTTTAGCGTGCACATTACCAAACTCCAATTGAATCCTATTAAGCCTTAAAGACCGACAGGAGCGCCGGCACTCCCATTTGCATATCTGTGTTAAAATGCTTATAGAACTGGAACTATATAAGACAGAACAAACTTTGATTTTGGCATATTAAACCAGAGGAGTTACACTTATATCTCACACACTGAACACTTCCCAGAGTGCTACACAGACGCTGTGTAGTTCTGATCTGCAGCTCACAGGGCTTCACACGCTAGAATAAACATCATCATGTTGTCAACGTGAACTGTCATGATTATCACTCACCCAATCACCTGCTTTGACATCATTTTCCCGCGAATTGTAGTTCTTTGTAGTCCCAGTCTTTCGGCTTTTTCACAATAATACGTTTAGACAAACACATCCTACACACGTCACACACCCACTACGAACGTTTTGATGACTCGTGGACCTGCCAACGGTACATCCGCTCTCCTCGAAGCAGTTGACGCCATTACAGCACTGGGTGATGCTTAGGTTTCACTTTCTGTTTCCTCAAGTATATATTCATGCAATATTCTTTATAATTGTTTTATTATTAGTGAGAGAAAAGGGAAACGATATACTATTGAAAAAGTCGCTACAAATATTCAACATTATTATATTAGACTGCTGCTGATTATTATTTATGTTTCCGTTTTTGTTACAGTTTATATAGATGAGTGTAGCTCAGAAACTATTTCATGGAAGCACTTCAAATAAATTTGTGGTTGTTTGAAAGGATTGTGTGAAAGTGTTTTCCATCGACAATTTTGAGGGATAAAGCTGTGGCATTTCTGTAGAATGAAAAATATGTGTAAAAACAAAAAACGATTTAAAATGTCTGTATGGATAATTGCATTTTTTTGTAAAGTCTTTTATTGCTATATTCATTTTACATTTATATAATTAAAAATTAGAATGTAAGGGTTGTATTGATGTATAGCAAGTTGAAATACCCCCAAAATTATCCATCCAAATATGCGCAGGCAATCCAATTACAATTGGTAATTATACTTATTATACTTGCTATTTGTTAAATGCAAATTTTCTAGAACATTGTTGTACTCTTTTACCCAAAGCTCCAAAATGTATTTTTTTTTTCAAATCAGCAAAAAGCAACGTACACTCTAGCTTTGTTTCCCGATTTGAACACCCCTGCTGTAGGGACTGGCCTAACTATACCTGCTTCTCAGGTAAATAAATGGGACAGATTTAGAACTATGAATGCTTGTGTTAATCTTCCAGGTGTTGACTTATGTTACTTATGTGGTGGAGAACAACCTGATTATGTGCTGTGAGTAGGTGGGCCTTCCAGCTCCACATGGGAACTCCGGCTCTTTTAAGAAAACCGGTTCTTACGGCTTGGCTCACTAAAATTAACCGGGTCTTTTGGCTCCCAAACGGCTCCTAAATTTTTTGTTTCTTACAATAATTTATCCCCAGTAATTTTGCTAAATTGTGTTGAAACTGAATTACTAATCTACAAATTTACATCATGTCAAATGTTTGTTATTTAAAGAACTTATTTTATTCAATGTTAAGCCACAAAACCAAACTCTAAATGACAAAAATAAATAAAAAATAAATAAACTATTTAATTAAAACATTGATCAACTTTGAACATTAGAGCATGCTAGATATGACAATTTGGACATGATGGGGGTGTGGGTGCAGTCTGTGCCCCTCACCCTGGATTCTCCAATAAGGAGACAGCTTTGATCAGTCACTTCTAAGAGCCATTTATTTCATAGCCGACGCATCCAAAGTTGCAGGAGATTTGGCTTCGCTTGTCAACAGTTCAAGAAGGTGGAGATCCTGGGTCAGTCTTACTTGTCTCAGATTTTTTGTAAAAAGTGTGCAAAGAAAGACCACATTGTTGTATTATGTGTGTCCTGTTCGAACTGTGCTTGCACCATGCTTGAATTTTAACTATTCTTAGTTGAATTCGATATTTATTTTCTTTGTTTCATGTATTTTTTATGTTTTTACATGTAAATTTTGCCTCTACAAGGCTTTGTTTGGTGCTGCATAAAGTTGAACATGAACGTGAATAATTTGCATAGGCAACATAGGGGTTACAATATGCAGCCTGCAGGCCTAAAGACCATCACTGTTACAGTGGATATTTTTATCTCTTAGGAGGATCTTCATTCAGGGGGAAGAAGTGTTACAGAAGTTCCTTAAGCGCTAGATAAACAAGACAACATTCTAGTCAAACGCACAGACAGTTGTCTGAAACATCAAAGGTATCATAGACTGACTGAAGGAGCAAAAGTCCCAAGAAAGAACGTATGAAAGAATTGCACAGATGCCTCTTAAGACTCAGCACTAAGAAAATAAAATGGAGAGCAATCAATAGCGATAGCCATTGCTCCAAAAGATTATTTTTTAATTTCCTGCAGTAAACTTTTTCTAGCTCATAGTTTGCCCAAGAGCCATTGAAAAAACCCAGCCTTGGGGTGAATTCTACATTTGTCTTTCAAATGATCTCTGCACACATTTGGACAGAACTATAACCAATTGGAGCCATGAACACCATGACATATTCATCAGTATGGAAATCAGTCAGCAGGGCGGTCCACCATACACTGTAAAAATAGAAGACGAAGCAAATGTGTCCTTTATCAAAATTTATGACTTAAGTACCAATCTCTAAATCATCCAAATTTGATGAAATCAATCAAATTGTATTTGTATAGAGCATGCTACAACCTTAACGGAAGCCCATGGTGGTGAACAGTATATAAAAACATAGACATCATAGGAATTAACAAGAAAGATAAAAATAGCATAAGAACAATAAATAGATCAAAACACAAGTAAGATCATTAAAAGCAATGCAAAGCCAAAAGTAATGAAAAAAAAGCCATTGTCAACGATGCTGGGGTAATGCTAACAAGTTTTTAAGCGAGACTTAAACACCTGAAGAGATTAAGCTTGCTTTACTGCCAAAGGGAGCTTGTTTTAAAGTGTTGGCGCAATTAGCGAGAAGGTACAGTCCCCCATCAATCTCAGTTCAGAGCATGGGACTTCCAACAACTCCTGCCCAGCCCAAGGGTCCGAGTCATGACACGCCTGTGTAATGATGCAGCCAGATAGGGTGGAACACTGCCCTGCAGAGCCCTGTACCTGTAGAGAAGAATCTTAAATCTTCCCCAATAATACACCCGAAGCCGGTGCAGTGAGGCTAGCACAAGGGTAATCTGGTCCCTCCTTTGAGTCCCAGGCAGAAATGTGGCAGCAGAGTTTTGAAAAACTTGGAGCCGTGCAGTTGCAGCCTGACCTCAGTCTGGCATACAACGCATTTCAGAAATTGAGGGGGGACATGATGTAACATTGTTTCCAAATGGCTCTTGACAACAGAGGCTTTATCTGGGATAGCCTTTGCAAATTCAAAAAGCATGTCTGCACAACCATGTTTATTCCTGCATCAAATTTAAGGGCCGCATTAATTTTCACCCCCAAATTAGTGACCATGTTCTTCTCAAATTGGGCCAAGAAAGTAAGATCTATCTCACAACCTGCTCTAGCTCTTACACCCGGGCTGTGTATTATGACCTCTGTTTTGGACTCATTTAGGAACAGGAAATTAAAAGGTATCCAAGGCTTAACTTCCTATAAACAGTCCACTTGTGAAGACACTGAGACACTTGCCCCTCGAGAGAGAGGAAAATAGATCTGGCAGTCATCTGCATAGAAATGGAACTTGACACTAGCACCAACAGAGACAGGTGGTACAGTGTAAGCAGAAGGGGGATAAGGACTGAGACCTGAGGGACTCCCCATCTGTGTCTTTCCCAAGCTGATGAAGCTTCACCCATCCACACTCAGAAATTCTTGTCTTCAAGGTAAGATCTCAGCCATTGTATTCCCCACTCAACTCTGTCAACAATCCAACAGATTTTGGCAAACGCTGTAGCCTTCGTCAGAGCTCGCCGCTGTTGGTGTCACTTCCTTCTCCGTTTATCAGCCAGCAGCAGAGGACTATATAGCCCTCTGCTGCTACAGGCTTAGCTGAAATGCCAGCAAAAACAAGGTCAAACTACAGTTTTGCTGTGTTGAAAAAAGAGCCTAGTAATGCAATCTAACAGAATGTCACATTCAACGTTATCAATGGCAGCAGTCAAGTCCAAGTGCCAAAGCCATTTCAATTAAGTGCTGTCCCTGAGTCGCTGCCATCTTTGTAGTTTTCCTCTGTGGCAGCTCTAGTGTTATGCCCGCCCAATTAACATAGAGTGCATGATTGGCTAGACGCAAACTGTTCAGGCCAATGGTAAACCTGCTGAGACTACAATGGAGCGTAGCTATACCGATCTGCAGAGCAAAATCTTTTGCTACTGCTAAACTTGGTCTAGATTTCTAGGCTGGATTTTTTTTCTCATCTGAACTTGCCACAACAGCATACATATACCACTGAATGTTACAAATCTGGGACTTTTTCCATTTACAGCAAAACCACCCAAACAAGTCTTTCAGCCTTTTACAATCCTAAACTCAACATGTATGGGGAATAAATGAACCCTCCACCAGCTTCTCTAAGATTCAAAAGGCTTACATTTAAGATTTGTCTAGTGATATCAGCGTCAACAACAAAGGGTTGAGATGACTTCCTTCCATGTATTTTATGGAAGAATAATTTAGACCTATTTTTCCAAATATGTTTTGAACAACCACGTTATCCCTGTTTTACAGGAGAAAGACACATTCCTAAAGCACATAAATCTGTCTGTCTCTTCTCTTGCCTTTAAATGCTAAAATCGAGTGGTAGCAGAACAAACGGAGGCTAGACAGAAAAAACAGATCCAATGCTTAGCGGTAGTCCTCTGATGTTTTGAAAGACTTCCCTTGGATGTTCTCACAGTAAAGTCCCCTGCATTGTGGATGAACAGATTTGGCGATGGCCCTCAGAGATGCAACTATACACCACGCAGGATCCTTTTTTTCCCTTGAAATATGCCTCAAAACAGACTATTTGTATTGTAAGATGTCCACACCAGCTCTGTGCAGCTCTGATTTGTTGTGTAACATTAATGACTCGAAATATATTACACCAAATCATCATGTCAAGATGAAAAAAAGAGCTCAAAGACATTATTCAACTGATTTTCATGGAGACAACTTAGCAAATTGGAACAGTGGAGTTTCTGACATTTCAACTATCTGCTTCATTTGACAACAAATCGTGAAAGGAAACTGAAATTCTTTTACTCTCTGATGCCTTTGTTTGATATTTGAAGCTAAAATGACCTTTTAAATATACTTTTTGTGTTTGAATGAATCAGCACATTCCTACTATCAGTGATCAACACAAGACTCAGCAATTGTACGTGAAGATGAGGGAGGTTTTTGTGATAGTGACCTCGCTACTGGTAATTTTGTAGTAAAATGTTATATGGTCTTATGTGCCAGTTTTTTATTTTGTCAAAATATAATTTAATTCATTATTTCTATACTATTTAAGCTTTATTTTTTTGTTTTAAATGCTCCTTTTAGAAATAAAAAGTTAAATCAATCATGTACTGGAATTTAAAGGTAATACCCATCAATATTAAACTATTAAGGTTCTTTTCCAACACTGAATAAATGAATGGTGGTAAAAATGTCACAAACCTTAATTTAAACTCAAATAAAACCATATTTTCTCTATTTTATATGCTAGTTTATACGAACCCCATTTCATACAAACAAACTTTAATAAAGTGGCACCAAGAGTAATTTTTGGATCAATTGGAGATTCTGTCAGCTTGTATTTTTTGGGAAAAATCTTGAGATTTCATTGGTTAATTGTATTTAAACCTGTATTATATTTGCCATGTTAGGGATTTCTGAGTTTCTCAGTTACTTTGAATGTGTGGAACATGATCAAGGAATCGGTCAAGGAATAAAGGGTCTTTATTTGCCATTGTATTGCATGTCAGTACAACAACGTTACAGTTTCAGAACAACCTGCCCAAGGTATGACATAACAAGACAAGACACAACATAACAGACTAAGGCTGAACTGTGGGCATGCGTGTACTTTGCATGCAGGTAGAAAAGGGTTACATGAGGGTTACCGCTGACTGAAGAGCACATTGACTCCTTCTGTTGGTAATCTCGCCAGGCTAGACCACTAATCTGAAGGCAGGGGTTAGGGCGGGTCTCACAGCATCTGTCTGCATTCCTTCATGGAAGAATTTTCTTCTCACAGCTCAAGGCTACCAGGGTGCCAGATTAAGATATGAAGAATTGTTTCTGGGCAGGCAGAGATCCTTTCCTCTCTGCCTTTCAGTCCTTAACTGGTCTTCAGTCTCTCAGGAAATCCAGTTATTGGGTATAAAACTTGCCCATACCGTGCAGGGACTTTCTCCAAGATCACATCCATCTTGCACTGGGATCGCAGCTAGGACCTCTAGCTTGTGATTCACTTTGAGTCATGTCCCAGTCTGAGCAGTCTCCACATGGTTGAGACTTGCTGTGGGTACGGGTGTCACTCTAATTGCCATTGACTTCCCAGATTTCCAAAATACCAGAAATCCTCTCACTCCAATTAGAAGAAATATAGCATTTATCAGGCTAAAAATCCATGTGTCTTCAATGTCCTCGGCAGAGAGCTGGGAAAGGCATATAATACTGCACTCCTTCCAGGAATCCACAATATACCATACCATACCATACCATACCATACCATACCATACCATACCATACCATACCATACCATACCATACCATACCATAACAACTTTATTTATAAAGCACATTTAAAAACGGCATGGCAGCCGACCAAAGTGCTGTACAGAATAAAAAGTAAAACACAATATAAAACAATACATGGTCAACAATAAAATGCTCAACAAGGCAGATAATCACGGTCAATAAAAGACACATAATAAAATAATAAAAGTCAGGGATTTAAAAATGCCTGGTCGTAAGAGTGAGCCTCAAGCAGCGACTTGAACCGGAGAAGGGATGGTGCCAGCCTCACTGAAAGAGGAAGAGCATTCCAGAGTGTCGGAGCAGTATAGACAAACGCTGCCCCCGTGTTTTGTATTTCATTGATGGAACGCGAAGCAGCAGGCAATCAGCAGACCTCAACGCCCGGTTTGGCACATAACGAGTCACAAGATCCGACAGGTAATCCGGAGCCAGACCGTTCAGGGCCTTAAAAACAAAAGTCAGGATTTTAAACTTGACTCTGAAGTTTACGGGTAGCCAGTGGAGCCGCGCCAGTACAGGTAAACCTGGCTGCCGCGTTCAGTACGACCTGAAGCCTGTTAAGAGCGGAGGCAGGTAAGCCAATTAAAATGGAATTTGCATAATCCAGTTGGGAGATGATAAAAGCATGAATTACAGATTCCAGGTGTGCTCGTTTCAGGATCGGTTTTAAGCGAACTAGTCTGTGCAGCTGATAAAAACATGATCTGACCACTGCGTTAATCTGAGGGCCCATGGAAAAGTGTGTATCCAGTTTCACCCCCAGGTTGGTAACACACTGCTTGAGGTCATATGGGAGAGTGGCCAAATCAGAAGATATGTGTGTGGTTTTTTTAGGGGTCATCAGGAGTGCCTCAGACTTAGAATCATTTAGCTGATGGAAATTGTTGGCAAGCCAACCCTCACTTCAGCCAAACATTGGTCCAGAAGAGAGAGGGAGCCTGGTTTGTTCAAAGCCAGGTAGATCTGGCAATCATCTGCATAAATATGATAGCCCAGGCCATATTTCCTCAGGATGAAACCCAGGGGGAGGATGTAAATTGAAAACAGGAGAGTCCCAAGCACAAATCCCTGAGGGACTCCCCATGGAAGTGGAAGGAAAGTAGAGGAACAATTACCCAACTGAACCTTGAAAACTCTGTTTGACAGGTATGAGCAGAACCACTGAAGTGAGGTACCCCTAAGCCCTACCCATGACTCAAGTCTATCCAGCAAAATATCGTGGTCAACGGTATCAAATGCTGCAGAAAGATCTAATAGAAGGAGCAAAACAGGAGACCCAGAGTCAGAAGCNACAACTTTATTTATAAAGCACATTTAAAAACGGCATGGCAGCCGACCAAAGTGCTGTACAGAATAAAAAGTAAAACACAATATAAAACAATACACGGTCAACAATAAAATGCACAACAAGGCAGATAATCACGGTCAATAAAAGACACATAATAAAATAATAAAAGTCAGGGATTTAAAAATGCCTGGTCGTAAGAGTGAGCCTTAAGCAGCGACTTGTACCGGAGAAGGGATGGTGCCAGCCTCACTGAAAGAGGAAGAGCATTCCAGAGTGTCGGAGCAGTATAGACAAACGCTGCCCCCGTGTTTTGTATTTAGTTGATGGAACGCGAAGCAGCAGGCAATCAGCAGACCTCAACGCCCGGTTTGGCACATAACGAGTCACAAGATCCGACAGGTAATCTGGAGCCAGACCGTTCAGGGCCTTAAAAACAAAAGAAAGGATTTTAAACTTGACTCTGAAGTTTACGGGTAGCCAGTGGAGCCGCGCAAGTACAGGTAAACCTGGCTGCCGCGTTCAGTACGACCTGAAGCCTGTTAAGAGCAGAGGCAGGTAAGCCAATTAAAATGGAATTTGCATAATCCAGTCGGGAGATGATAAAAGCATGAATTACAGATTCCAGGTGTGCTCGTTTCAGGATCGGTTTTAAGCGAACTAGTCTGCGCAGCTGATAAAAACATGATCTGACCACTGCGTTAATCTGAGGGCCCATGGAAAAGTGTGTATCCAGTTTCACCCCCAGGTTGGTAACACACTGCTTGAGGTCATATGGGAGAGTGGCCAAATCAGAAGATACGTGTGTGGTTTTTTTAGGGGTCATCAGGAGTGCCTCAGACTTAGAATCATTTAGCTGATGGAAATTGTTGGCAAGCCAACCCTCACTTCAGCCAAACATTGGTCCAGAAGAGAGAGGGAGCCTGGTTTGTTCAAAGCCAGGTAGATCTGGCAATCATCTGCATAAATATGATAGCCCAGGCCATATTTCCTCAGGATGAAACCCAGGGGGAGGATGTAAATTGAAAACAGGAGAGTCCCAAGCACAAATCCCTGAGGGACTCCCCATGGGAGTGGAAGGAAAGTAGAGGAACAATTACCCAACTGAACCTTGAAAACTCTGTTTGACAGGTATGAGCAGAACCACTGAAGTGAGGTACCCCTAAGCCCTACCCATGACTCAAGTCTATCCAGCAAAATATCNGGCTAGACCACTAATCTGAAGGCAGGGGTTAGGGCGGGTCTCACAGCATCTGTCTGCATTCCTTCATGGAAGAATTTTCTTCTCACAGCTCAAGGCTACCAGGGTGCCAGATTAAGATATGAAGAATTGTTTCTGGGCAGGCAGAGATCCTTTCCTCTCTGCCTTTCAGTCCTTAACTGGTCTTCAGTCTCTCAGGAAATCCAGTTATTGGGTATAAAACTTGCCCATACCGTGCAGGGACTTTCTCCAAGATCACATCCATCTTGCACTGGGATCGCAGCTAGGACCTCTAGCTTGTGATTCACTTTGAGTCATGTCCCAGTCTGAGCAGTCTCCACATGGTTGAGACTTGCTGTGGGTACGGGTGTCACTCTAATTGCCATTGACTTCCCAGATTTCCAAAATACCAGAAATCCTCTCACTCCAATTAGAAGAAATATAGCATTTATCAGGCTAAAAATCCATGTGTCTTCAATGTCCTCGGCAGAGAGCTGGGAAAGGCATATAATACTGCACTCCTTCCAGGAATCCACAATATACCATACCATACCATACCATACCATACCATACCATACCATACCATACCATACCATACCATACCATACCATACCATAACAACTTTATTTATAAAGCACATTTAAAAACGGCATGGCAGCCGACCAAAGTGCTGTACAGAATAAAAAGTAAAACACAATATAAAACAATACATGGTCAACAATAAAATGCTCAACAAGGCAGATAATCACGGTCAATAAAAGACACATAATAAAATAATAAAAGTCAGGGATTTAAAAATGCCTGGTCGTAAGAGTGAGCCTCAAGCAGCGACTTGAACCGGAGAAGGGATGGTGCCAGCCTCACTGAAAGAGGAAGAGCATTCCAGAGTGTCGGAGCAGTATAGACAAACGCTGCCCCCGTGTTTTGTATTTCATTGATGGAACGCGAAGCAGCAGGCAATCAGCAGACCTCAACGCCCGGTTTGGCACATAACGAGTCACAAGATCCGACAGGTAATCCGGAGCCAGACCGTTCAGGGCCTTAAAAACAAAAGTCAGGATTTTAAACTTGACTCTGAAGTTTACGGGTAGCCAGTGGAGCCGCGCCAGTACAGGTAAACCTGGCTGCCGCGTTCAGTACGACCTGAAGCCTGTTAAGAGCGGAGGCAGGTAAGCCAATTAAAATGGAATTTGCATAATCCAGTTGGGAGATGATAAAAGCATGAATTACAGATTCCAGGTGTGCTCGTTTCAGGATCGGTTTTAAGCGAACTAGTCTGTGCAGCTGATAAAAACATGATCTGACCACTGCGTTAATCTGAGGGCCCATGGAAAAGTGTGTATCCAGTTTCACCCCCAGGTTGGTAACACACTGCTTGAGGTCATATGGGAGAGTGGCCAAATCAGAAGATACGTGTGTGGTTTTTTTAGGGGTCATCAGGAGTGCCTCAGACTTAGAATCATTTAGCTGATGGAAATTGTTGGCAAGCCAACCCTCACTTCAGCCAAACATTGGTCCAGAAGAGAGAGGGAGCCTGGTTTGTTCAAAGCCAGGTAGATCTGGCAATCATCTGCATAAATATGATAGCCCAGGCCATATTTCCTCAGGATGAAACCCAGGGGGAGGATGTAAATTGAAAACAGGAGAGTCCCAAGCACAAATCCCTGAGGGACTCCCCATGGAAGTGGAAGGAAAGTAGAGGAACAATTACCCAACTGAACCTTGAAAACTCTGTTTGACAGGTATGAGCAGAACCACTGAAGTGAGGTACCCCTAAGCCCTACCCATGACTCAAGTCTATCCAGCAAAATATCGTGGTCAACGGTATCAAATGCTGCAGAAAGATCTAATAGAAGGAGCAAAACAGGAGACCCAGAGTCAGAAGCCACCAGGATCTCATTGGTCACGCGAAGAAGGGCTGATTCGGTACTGTGAAGTGGCCTAAACCCAGACTGGAACACGTCAACCAGAGAAAATCTATTCATGTGTGCTGTAATCTGTGAATAAACAATCTTTTCAAGGACCTTAGACAAAAACGGTAATTTGGAGATTGGCCGAAAGTTTGCAAGGTTTGAGCTGTCTAAACCAGTTTTTTTTTTAAATTGGTTGCACAACCGCCTTTTTAAAAGAAGTAGGAAACACCCCAGTGACCAAGCTAGGGTTCAAAATGTCTAAGATGGCGGGGCCCAAAATAGGGATGATCTCACCCACCATCCTTGAGGGGAGAGGGTCCTCAGGAGAACCTGCTGGTTTCATATTTCCAATCAGATCTGACATCACTGCTACACCACAGTCAGTGGAGCTTATCGAGCCGTGCAGCGAGCTGCTCTCGGCTTCTCAGACCACGCCATGATCCACCTCATCCCCTCATATAGGCAGAGGCTGAAGCTCTCCAAACCTGCAGTGAGGACTACTAAAAAGTGGACCTGCGAGGCTGTGGAGGAGCTTCGCTTGTGTCTGGACACAACAGACTGGAACGTGTTTGGATCTGCCACAGACAACTTGGATGAATATACAGACACTGTGACGTCATACATAAAATTCTGTGAGGACAGCATTATTCCAACAAAAAACAGGGTCACTTTTAACAACGATAAGCCCTGGTTCACACCCAAACTGAGACAGCTGAGGAGGGAGAAAGAAGCAGCCCACAGAGCCAAGGACAGAGAAAGCTACAAGGGCGCTAAGTACAGGTTCTCAAAAGAGTTGAAGATGGCGAGATCTCTGTACAACAAGCGAGTAAAGGAGCAGTTCTCTAACAATGACTCCGCCTCTGTCTGGAGAGGGCTCAGGCAAATCACAAACTACAAGCCCAGAGCCCAACATGCTGCTGACGACCTACAACTGGATGAACAACTCAACTCCTTTTATGCAAGGTTTGAAATGCAACACCCATCCCCCACACCCCCTACTGCACAGGTTTCTTCAGCCACTCTGGTGTCACATGCCTCCCCCACCACCTTCACCACTGTGAATAGTACAGGCCCCACTGACCACCCCTCCCCCTCCATTGCCATCTCAGTGAAAGAAGAGGATGTGCTCAGGGTTTTCCATAAGCAAAACCCTCGGAAATCCCCGGGCCCGGACGGTGTCTCCCCCGCAACCCTGAGACACTGCGCAGAGATACTGTCTCCAATCTTCACGGACATCTTTACCATCTCCTTGGAGACCTGCCATGTTCCAGCCTGCTTTAAGCTGTCCACCATTGTTCCTGTGCCTAAGAAACCCCATGTCACTGAACTGAATGATTACAGGCCTGTGGCGCTGACGTCTGTAGTCATGAAGTCTTTTGAGCGCCTGGTCCTCCCTCATCTCAAGTCCTTCACCTCCCCCCTCCTGGACCCTCTGCAGTTCGCATACAGAGCTAATAGGTCTGTAGACGACGCCATCAACCTGGCCCTCCACTTCATCCTGCAGCACCTGGACTCCCCGGGAACCTACGCTAGGATCCTGTTTGTGGACTTCAGCTCTGCGTTCAA